>VZSC01014419.1:47692-98926 GCA_013398225.1 Steatornis caripensis
GATTCACTGATCCTGAGCTTGGAGGAAGTGGTTCTTGAATATTAGCCAGCTCTCTCGGGCCCCCCTGCCTTCTAGAGCCCTAACCCAAGGGATTCCTCCCAGTAGGTCTTTGAAGAGGGCAAAGTTAGCTTTCTTGAATCCAGGGTTCTAATCTTACTTGTAGCCCTGCTTCTTCCACACTGGATCCTGAACTCCACCATCTTGTGGTCCTTACAGCACAAAGAAAGTGACCCTTGTGTTGATGCAGCACGCTTTATTTGCGCTGGTTTTCTGTACTGTGAAGTTATTGCTGAAATGAAAAGGCTAGTGGTTCAGTGGCATGCAACATCAAGGTCATTTTTTAATCTTCATGTTTCACTGCCGGAGGCGGGATTCACTTAGCATTGGGATATATCTTTGCTGTCTCGGAGTACATGTCGTGTTGGAAGCCTGTTAATGGCAGGTGTATGCAATAGGATTTAAATGTATTGAAGAGGGTGTGTTGCGCGAGATGTTCAAGTGGCATGATGGCAGAAACGAAAGCTTCCTTATTTCTTTGGAAACAGGCCCGTAGGCTCACGCAGACAGCACCAGGTACTCAACACTGGGCCCTTCCTTGGGAATTTTTCCTTAACAAAGGTGAATTTCCTTTTCCTAAGAGAAAAGCTATTTGTTAGCCCTTTGTTTGAAAATTAGAAGTACAGTTTTGAGCTGTTTGGTCATTCCAATGAAACACAAAATGTGTTTTCTAGACAAAGCATAGGCAGCACTGTCAGTGAAGGACAGCATTTGCAGTAGAGTGGCTTAGCGGTGTGGGGATAAAAATGCCATCTTGTCTAAAATATACCTGAAGTAAGGCCTCTCCCTGAGCTTATCATCAGTTACTTCGGCTAGCACAGGGGGAAGGTCCCCTCACAGCCTTGGAAAATTTTGGAGTTACTTGTGCATCACTACAAAATGCCTGACCTTCACACTTCTTGCAGAAAATCTGAAGCGGGGGTGGATTTTTCCCAAATGTATATACCCTCTTTCCCATTTGTGTGATTAATCTGCTGGGTTCTCCCTGTATATGGAGGGTCTGATCCTGAACTGTAAGATGGTCTCCAACACACTGTTAATTCAAAGAAACAAAGCACTTCAGTACGTGACTCCAAGCATTTGATAACCTTTTTGCATCTGCGGCGAGGCTGGGGATAGAGGAGGTATGGAGCGCATTAGTGGTGTACCGCAGCCTTTCAGGTCATGTTAGAACTTGACCTGAAGGAGGACGGTGATCTGCTCCTGCACTGCGAACACCTGGAGAGGGGCTGCGCTCTGTACTACGCCAGGTCTCTGTTGGGGGAGAGAGGAGGGACCCCATGGTCACAGGTGGAAAGCACTTCAAGATCTGGAAATAAACATGAGCCTGAATTAAAACCTTGGGTCCACACATGGCAAGCCGAGAAACAGAGCTGGAATCCAATTTCTTGCACAAGTTGGACTTGCCTCTACTTCCTGCTCACGTTTTTTACTTTTACTGGGAAAATTGAAAAATTCCATTGGCTGAGCTGACAGCATCGCAGCGTGTTACTGTAAAGCAGAAACAGCAAAACAATGATAGCAAAGAATAGCAGGAAAATTACTTTTCCTTTTTGTCCAGGCATGAAGAATGATTTTTTAATTCTACACAGAATATTGGTGTGTATGTGGGAGTGTGCTGGGAATGAAGGTGGCAGGAGGGGGAAGAAGAGAGGGAGGAGGTATAAATTAATGAAATGAATAATCTCCATGAATTTTCTGGTGCCTTAATGAAACTGCTGATATACTTGACTTGAAGCCATTCCCTTTTTTCTCATTTGAGCCACATCAAAGCATCTCTTTCTATGGGATTCCCTGCTTACAAAACCCCCATAAATTAGCACTTTCCAATTTCACTTTTATTAAGCAGAAAATATTTCTTCAGTATTGAAAGTTTTCACTATGTTTAGTGGAGGTTATGCCTAGCAACTGAAGACACTGATTTAATATTATTTCATTTTAGTTAAGGTAGTTGGGAGTGTATATAGGCATTTAAAGCCAATAACTGTAATAAATATTTTAAATAGTAACAAGGAACAGTGTAACACAAGGGACTACATAAAAAAATTAACATTTTTTTGCTAGGACTCACACAAGAAGCCCTTGTATTTTGTTCCAGAAATTTGATTTGATCACAATTTTGAAAATATAGTAGTGAATATCAATACTAAGTTTTGTTCAGTCCTAATTAACCCAAATCTTTCACCTCATCCATCTTACTGAAGTCTACGACTTCATATTCTAATATCTTTTTCAGTCTCCCAGTCACCACAGCTTGCCATTGCCTTCCATCTGCTGCCTTCTGGCTACGTCTAACATTGTTCTTCAGCTCTCATTCTCATCTGCTCTCATTCTTCAGCATTTTGTATACTGGTCAGGAAGAAGCAGTATTCAAAATTCAAATGTATGTACAGGGAAGGACAGCGAAGAGATTCAGTGTCTGCCTACAGTGCCATCGGTGTTTGGAATTAAGTCTTGCACTCAGATTGGCCATGCTAGATTTCTAATGACCTGAGGTGTTCACGAGACACGTCCATACTCAAATATGGTGAACATAGCTGTATTTACTAAAAGAGTGATATCTTGAAGCATTTAGGTAGGGCTTCAGAAGTCTTTTCAGACAAATGTATGTTTTAAATACACAAAAGAAAGTCCAAAGCTTACTTTCTCTGTGTTTGCTGATGTCTGAAGAAAGGCTAGGAGGGCAAGATTTTGACCGCGGTGGTGGAACTCACAAGCAATTGAAGAAGGCTTCTAAAATGGGATTTTAATGCTTTTGGTGGGAATGCATTTTCCCCACACAAACTCCACAGCTACTTAATGCCACTACTCTAACCTTACCACTACTTAGTAGATATTGGTTACTGAAGCCATGTCGTTGCAGGCTAATCAGTCAAGTTGTCTCTTCTAATCCACCTCTATCCAGCACAATTTTGAAGAAAGTCTTTTATCTGAAGTGCTGAGGAGTGATCCTGGCATGCTGATGATGATTTATATCACTATATGATTAGTTCTTGGATTCCTCTGTGGTAATCCTAACTTTATGGACACATTTGCCTTGCTTTTCCTCAATCCAACACCAGGATGAAGAAATGGCTACACAGTCTAAGGCTTTAAGGAAACTGTCACTTATTTCAGTTAATAAAAATTTTTTTTTTCAGTCTTGCCTTTGTTGATTTTGAATTATAAGTAGGTTAAGGGTGGTGACATCAGTATAACATTACTTTTTAAAAAACACGTTATGATTTAATTTATGGTTTAATCTTAAATACAGAATAAACATAGTTACAGTTCTGGTGGGTATCTCTCCGGAGAATTACCAGTCCTCTTTGAGACGTCCTAATCCAATAGGTTCTATTTTGCTGCCAGCAAAGGGCTGCAATCCTAATTTTACATGGAAGGTGGTAGACTCTAAGGTAACTATTTCCATGCAGGAAAGAGATCCTACAGATGTTACAGGACTCCTAGGAGCATGACTGCTCAGAGATAATCAAAAAGTAAATTGAATATTTTTCATTATTAGGAAACCAATAGAAAGCACAACTAAACCACTCTGTATACATTTGTTGTGTGCTCACATCTTTAACGCTAAGTGTAGTTCTCATATCCCACCTCTCTGTTTTAACTAGGAAGTAGCAGTAGTCCTAGAAAAGATGTAGGGTATGGGAGGCAACGATCAGCGGTATGGTACAACTTCTGTACGACAGCTGTGGGCTCAAAACAACCGCAAAGTTTACACAAAAGCAAACTGGAAGCAGACCAAATGGCCTTGAGCACGCAGGCATTTCACCTAGAGTGCTACTGCTGCTTTCTCAAAAGTGTACAAAATGCCTTGATCTGAGTGCAGTTTTCTTTGTATATTGCTGTTTCAATTTTCTCTGTCTTCTGAAACCTTCTTTGGGAGGAGTTCAAGTAGTCAAAGGCGATCCACAGGTTTTCAGCTTAGCCAGTATGGCCTCTAAACTGCCTAGTCCCTCTCAGACCAGACAACCACCTTGGGTCACCTCACCATAAAGCTATGTGGTCTCCTGTCAGCTCTGAAACAGTTCTGTCTGTCCTCCTGTCTCTCCAGTGTTTCCAGTGCATCTTTTCACTGATAGCCCTTTCCAATGTCTCTTTTGTCAACTCATCTAACTTAGAGAATTTCAGAAGTTGGTGGCTTGTCAGCTCTCGACTGTTAGTTAATGGTTTCCCAGAAATGTATAAGCCATACATGGATTTTACAAATTACTCTGGACCTGTATTTGTCACATGAGTTTTTTTTGTCTGAACAGATTTGGGGTTTTTTACCTTGTTACTTAATGGTTAAAGGGTCTTACCCTGTGGCTAGAATTCATGCAGAGTTTCTTATACATGGTTGCTAATTTATTCATGAAGGTCCTGAGGTCCTTACTGAAGTTCCTTTCCACCCCCATACATCAATGTCTTTTGTTTTACCTGTTAAAAAGGGGGATATTTGTGTTTATGTTCTTCTATTTCCAACAGTTTTAACGCATATGATTTTGTTTATATTGACCTTTCTAGAACGTTGCCTGATTCAATTCTGACACACTCTAGAAATCACAGAATTCTGACTTTAGTTTTCTCATACTGCATCTCTATTAGAGAAATATTATTTTCTAGACAGTTAACCTTTACTATCGCTTTTCTGACTGAATCATCAGCAATTATTTTGTCCCTGATGAGTGTTTTCATGGCTTTCCAGAGATTTATGGGTAACCATGTTATGGTAACATAGTCACAGAAAGGGCTTTGTTTCTACTTTTTTTGAAATAGTTCAGGTGTGCATCAAGTAGGAACAAGTTAATGAGCCTCCATGAGTTGGTATATGAGCTGGTCATTGTCTGCAGCGGTAAGTAGGGTGGTGAGAGCTATATGAAAATGAAGGAAGACTTTGCAGCCTAGCATTGTATTGTGGATCCTTTTTGGTAATTAGGAAGAAGCTGTTTGCAAGTATGTTCTGCATGCAGCTGAAAAACTGGTGTCATTCTTCCTTTCGGCACCTGTGTCACTATGACTTACTTCTTTCGTGAAATTAAGCATCTATGAGCCCTGTCTTGTGAGTCCTCAGGGAACAACTGCTCTGTAATGGCGGGATGTCGTAGTCATAATCCTTTTTTTCAGCTGAGGTTATAATTCTTATTCTGGTTGGAGGCCCAGCTAGATACAGGCTTATAAAATTTGTGGAATTATGATCAAGACATATATTCCATAGCTCGGGGACAGTAATTCTGGATCATAAAGCCTCAAAGAGCATTTAATCCAGCTGCATTAGATAAGAACGGGATTTGTTGGCATAAAACTAGCAATCTCCTTTTTTCCGGCCTCCAATTCAGTGCAGAAAAAAAGAGGAAAACACGGGTTTTGACTGATGAGCCCTGTCAAATCTCACCATTGAGTTTTAAGATGTTATCCAGCTTTTTCTCCAGTCTCACTGCCAGAGGTTACCAGCCCTCTAACACAGGCTGCAAGGGAACCTGCAGCTTCACCTAGTCTTCAGTTTCTGGGCAGATTTCAATATATTGTCTTAAGCCAGTGAGCATATTCTAAGATATTAGGCTCTTAACAGGAGCAACTGGTTCATGTCTGCTGACTTGATCTTGCAGTAACCTCCACCAAGAGCTGCAGCTAGGACTAGCGTTAACTTGAACTGCTAACAGCAAGATTTGACAGAGCTCGTCTGTCCAAGCTGTGTGTGACATGCAGCTCTTTCTGTCTTTCTCATGCACACCCATAGCCTTTGCCACCATGAAGAAACAGAAGAGGAAAAAAAAGGATGGAAATGAAAACCCAAGGTTAAGCCCTTAGCAAAACCTGAAGTTCTGTTTACAGTTTGACAAAAATTCAGGAAACCTGTTTGAGCTGAGAAAGTTCATGTATCCCTAGTTGTGGTCCCTGTTAACCATTCAGATTGGTGGGGGGAAGCACACTTTGTCTTCACAGAGAGCAGTTAAAATGGAATTCTGTTACGGTGAGCAGGTGATGTTAGCACAGCTGGAAGCTGGACGCAGCTTATGCACTTACGCAGCCATCGCACACAGAAAGGAGGGATACGCCACGTTATCGGGTCATGAGATATATATAACTTGCAACTGTTTCAAGTAATTTGCTTTTGTTGGTGTTAAAGTAGTTTCTTCCAATGAAGAGAGCTTGCAGCAAACTATTCTTTGGGTTTGTAACTTCTTCAAAAATGTATATAATANCGGATACGCCACGTTATATGGTCATGAGATATATATAAAATGCAACTGTTTCAAGTAATTTGCTTTTGTTGGTGTTAAAGTAGTTTCTTCCAATGAAGAGAGCTTGCAGCAAACTATTCTTTGGGTTTGTAACTTCTTCAAAAATGTATATAATAACTTTCCTCCTTCATCCTTTCCAGAAGCAACTGCTACATATTTTGACATGCAGTTGGGAATCTGGGTCCCACTGGTTTTCCGTGAGACTCAGTCACTTCAATGTCCAAGTCAATTATGAAATCGGACTTGGGGCCCTGCTTCTATAGCTGCTCATGGAAGTGTTTAACCTGAAACACTTCATTCTTTGGCACTGTAATTATTCAACATCTGCTGAAGTAGTTGTAATCCCCACGTAAATGTACATAACATTATTTGAATACATTTTTAAAGTGTGGCAAAAGCATAGGTGCATAAATTTCAAGAGCCTGATCCCTGACTAAGTGACATTTCTGTCATTTTTGGAGGGTTGGGTTGGGACCCAATTGAATAATACTGTCTGGTTTTGCTAGTTGCAAGAAATGTCATTTTGGAAAACTGATGGATATTGAACACTTGAGGCCTGTACAACAAGTTTTCCCTTTTTCTGACATTAGTATTTGTACCTTCAAAATCCAAATCTGTTATAAGATGTATAGAACAACCATGTAGTAAGTTAGATTGCATACAGCTGTACCTGCTTATCTAGCAGCATAGTTCTTAGGCTGAGATAGTTAAAATTAGATGTCGAGTTCCTATATGGAAAAACACAGATAGGATAAAGAAAAATAACCCACCTGATGTTAATGATGATGACAGACTAATGGCAGGGTAGATTATATGACAGACTTCTCAGAAATGCGGTTATATAACTTTTGCGCAATTTCCCTTCTCTTCCAACCCGTTTGTTGAGCCATCTGTTTTAATTTAATAACTAATCCCCAATTAGGTCAGGACCGAATGCACACTGCCATAAATAAGGTTAAACTATGTAGCCACAAGTTTATAACCTCTTTGAGGCATCGTCTTCCTTTTTTAACCCTGTGTTTTCCTGGTGCAGCTTGAGCTTTCTGTCGGTGCTGATACCATGAGCCCAGTTTTGATACATACAAAAAATAACAGAAATTCGTGATATCCAGATTGTGAGGTGATACAACAATTAAGGTACTCAAAACCTTCAGACCACAATTGTTAATTATTTTTTCCCCCAGAATCTGTGTGGGGGGAAACGTTTGTTACCTTAGAAATGTTAGGATTTTTCTCGAATAACTGGCAAAGTGGTTACCATGACTTGGTGATGTCACCTAGTGACAAGAGAGAACAAAAATGAAAAACAGTAATTAAATTCAGAGACCTCTTTACTCAAAATTTCCTTATTGGTCATTAAATGTTTTAAGGGAATAGTAAGAGTAAATGGCTGGGACTCCTCACTGGTTTCAACAACAAAGCCAAGCTCCTCACTGGTTTCAACAACAAAGCCAAGCCAGAAATGAAGAGAAATTAAATTCTCTTTCACCTTTGGCATCTGAAAATTCACTTTCTGGTTGCGAAGTACTTGTGTTCCTTTTGTTGGTGTCACTTAGTGTTGAACAGGTAAAGTATCAGCCTCTGTATGTGGCATGACTGTAATGCATCTCTGCCTTACTGGAAGATGACAAATACTAGGTAACTGTGTAACGCGAGCTGACGGATCACTAGGGTTTTCCACTGCTTCCACTCTGCGTGGCTACTCTTAGCACATCTGCAGTGTGTTATCCAGAAGAACGCAAAGCAAATTTGTTTCTAAAATATTGTGAAGGAACAACACAAACTAAAGAAATAGTTTTAAGTACTAGGAAAACAGCTAGTTTTAATGTTTAATGCAACATATTTTATAGAGTCTTGTTATAACTATTTACTTGACCTTTCTTCCGTCTGGTTCGTCATGTATTATTAAAAGCTTTTAACAAGATGCATAGAGTACTGGCTGTATCTGCCCACTGTTTACATAAATAGCATGCCTGGGAATAATAAACTACAAGCTTTCTTTAAAAGCCTTGTAAATGGATATATAGCAGAAGCAAGAGTTATTATTAAGCAGCTCTTAAGACCTTTACAGAAGCCATGTTTTGCATGCAAGTTTAGCCTCAGTGCTGAAGGGAACCTTGTGCAGAACTCTCAGGCAGTATCAACTCTACGCACTCTTTCAGGTTGTTATTTCTCAGACGTGCTCAGCTACTCATCTTACTCAAGGTAATACTTCCAAGTTAAGAGTCATTTGGGACTTTGAAATATCTTACGTAGGTCACTTAGTGCCACTATCCAGCAGCGTATAAAATAATTATGGCTGATCTTTTTTGTACCGTGCCTTCCCTCCGCCATTCAGCAGCTGCAAGCAGTACGAAATGTGTGCAGGCTGTGCCTGGCCTGAGTGCCAGGAGTTCCCCTTTTTCCATCCTAAAAGAAGTGCTAAACATGTAGCTGACAGGAACTACTAAATGTTTGTAACTGAAGATACAAAGAGTGTTTTTATATAGCTGTAAAACATCCTGCCAAACGCTTGCAAAAATGACCCTAAGTCTGGAAGAACCTTTAAGCATGGAGCTAATATTGCAGCATATATATTGAATTCAGTGCTTCAGTCCTTTAAATGGAGTCCTTTATTTATTTTTAAAAGAGCTTTTTGTATTTTGATATGTTGTATCTGTTTTTCATTTATGGCAGGCCCCTAAAGCTGCTGCGCGAGGAGAGAAGGTATTAAAGCACATTGGCCCAGCAAAGGAATGCTCCTTTAAGTAAGAGCTGGGAACCTTGTACTTTGTAGAAACAGGATTATAACGGTCGAGCAGCTTTGACCCAAATAGTGAGTGGTGCACAGCACTAACAAACCTCTCCTGGGACTGTGCCTTTTGGAAACCGGCCCTATATCACGAAGTTGGAGAACTCCATGACAACGTGCAAAAACAGTTAAATAATCCAAGAAATTGAGAAAGGACCGTGGGCTTGCTGAGACCATCTATAAATCAGGAAAAACTGCTAATGGGGGTGGGAGGAGGAGCTGAGTGCCACCGCTTTGGGAAGGTCTGCTTCAGAGCAGCAGAGCAAAGAGCATCTGTGTTGTCTTTTTGCAAAACTTTTGTAGGGATATCTCTTCTGGTGGCCACAAACAGCTAGGAAACCGTGTATCTATGAAATAAACAGTCTGGCTTGTTAGAAATTACTTTTTGTGGTGCCTTTCCCCTATACCACCTCGGTATTTCAAAAGCTCAGTTTGTAGTAATCAAGTCAGTCAAGAGTGCCAGCGGATCACATATTTATACATCTGGCTACTTTTAAACTGACAAAACAAACATTTAAGTAGTTGCTTAAAGAGGGATAGACAAAAGGCTGTGCTTAATGTTAAATGACTAGATGTAGTTGAGGTCTCCTGTGGTTATTACAGGATGACTTCAGGTGAGGGAAGCTTTGACGGTGGTTTTCTATTTGCCTCCCACATACTTGAAATGCCACCTCTAAAAAGTAGAATTGGTATGTCAGCCCCTGCGAGGTGGAAATAGCTCTAGCTTGTCACCTTACTGGGCTTCTGCGTGCCTTGCGTGGACCCAGGGCAACCGCAGGAAGCAGCGAACACCAGCACTCAGACTCCCAGCAGCCACAGCTCTCTTGTGGGAGGAAGAACCACCAACTTTCAAACCCACTAGAGGCCATTTTCATTTCAGTTTATTGTAGCAGAAGCTGAAAACAGCCTTAGCTCAGGTGCTGCTTGAGCATCAGATCAAGTTAGACTGGCTTGAGGATGGACAGCATCTTCCAGCAGGGTGGGGAGGTCGGTGCAGGCAGTGGCAGCCACTGATCCTCTGCGTAGGACCTCGCTGTGCCTGAGAGCCTCTCAGTGCCCAATATCCTTTCTGCAGGGATTTTAGGATGTCAGACAAATAAGCCTGGCTGCTTGTTCGTTCATTCATTTTCAGCAGGGCAGTTGAAGGGTCCATTAAAAAACGTTTATTCATTTAACGGGCAAGTACTGTGGCCAAGTGCTGTGCTTTCCCAGTTGGGGCTGGTTGATAGCTGATGGGAACAGAGACTAAGTCTGCACAATGGCTCAGCGTAGAAAGGTGCCCCTGGGTGCGGCATAAAGGAAGCGATGGTCCCAACAGTGATCTCTACTGGAGAAAAATGAATTGTGCATTTAGAAACTGGAAGTGAAGAAAGACACAAATTATAAGACTTTAAATTAAATTGTCAGAATAATGATAGTGTACCAAAAGGAGAACCATCCACCATGTCTCTTCATGCATATATCCTGGAGAATTGTGTCTGTGAGAGGGAACTTACATTAATGCTTTAGCACGGAAAGGTCCAACTCAGGTTTATACAAGCTTAAAATGTGATCTATGAGATGAATCTGTCAGATTCACATTTATTCACTGTAAATGGGAAAACAATGTGAAGGAGATAGAATACAATACAAATATCTAAGAAGTGAAAAATACAGATGGCAAATAATTTCACTCTAAGGAGGAAAAGTAAGACACACAAGAATGGCTAAATGACTGCGACATTACATTTGGTGCACTAGACTGGGGCCCAGAGGTTTCACTCAGTCCTGTTCTCTGCTGCACATTTCTGCATGATCTGTGGTCACCCGTTCTGGCCCAAACCTTTGAGGAGAACACCTATTTGGCTGCCCTGAAATCAACTCCTAGCTGAACAGAAATTCAGTATCTCCTTTCTGTGTGCCTCACTTCTCATGAAACTGAAGACAATACTAGGACAGACGGTCCTCCATCTGCTTAAGTTCAAACCCTTTGGGGCAAGAGCTCTCCCGTGTGGTGCATTCCCGGCAGGACTGAGCTCAGGGGGCTCCATGGCCATCCAGGGCCTCCTACTGCTGTTTAAAGAATGAAAACATTTTGTCATGGTGCTGCGAGCATACAATTGGTTAACATGCAACCATATCCAATAGTGAAAAGATTGTCAAGCCTTCTGCTTCCATAGCCTTAACGTATCTTTTCTTCTTACCACCCTCATATGGCATTGGAATTGCCCTGCTGAGCAAATGGTCCTAGCATTCAACTTACTGATATAGTTGAAGTCAAATAAAAGTCTTGTTAACATTGCACTGGTATTGGCACCTTTAACATTCCAAGTATCTGAATCAAGTATCATCATCACCTGCTTTAGCAGGGGGGGTGGACTAGATGATCTCCAGAGGCCCCTTACAACTCTACAATTCTGTGATTCTGTAATTTCATTTGTAAGAAAAAATCCTAGCTTCATTTCAGTCGTCAGTTGCTCTGAGTATTACTATGAATTCCTTAACTGAATTTGCTACATGTGTTGGATTGATTCCTGTTATTGTTACACTTCGGGATCAAATAAACAGGATTATAGGTGCTTTAGGTTTTTTAGTAACTACTGTTACATCGTACGTCTGTCGCTGCAGACCAGACAAAGCGTAGCTGCTTTGCAGTAGAAAAGCTTCCTTTGCAGACTAGCTGGAAAGTTTGCTGATTCATGAATAAAGGGGCACCTTTTCCCCAGGCACAAGTTGAGCCGGCCACCACTAACGCGGTTGCAACTTATACTGGCTGAGTGGCTGTCTTAAAAATCATTAATTTGAGAAGCAAGATCCGATGAAGCAAAATCATTTTTATGGCAATATTGCACGACAGAAAAATGACAGTGCCCAGCTCAGCCAATCTCCCTCAAGCGCATTGTCTTGAAAAGCCTAAACCACACAGAAGAAGCAGTTTTAAATATAAAATAATGCTGATGGCAAGCTGAGTCCATTAAAAACTTACCGCTGAGGGCAATTGTGAGGGGATGAAGTTTTTAATAAAAAATGGGGGGGAAAGGGAAACACAGGCTGTTGAATAAGCAATGAGATACGCCATTGTCAAGGAAAATGTATAGCTAGTAGCAAAGAAAGGAGGACAAGGAATATATTTCACTTTATGCTGCCTAACTCCAGTCTCTCCTCACTGTGGTATTATGTACATAACCTGCCCAGTAGCTCCACTGTTCTCCATGACCGGATCACAGGCAGCAACCTTCCTCCACCCCTGAACACAAACTGCACCTGCACAGGTCTGTGGCACAGGTGCCCTTGGTGCTCTCAACAACTCCTTTTGAAAAGTCCTCTGAAGAGACTACAGAGAGAAATGCAGCTGTCCTATAAATGCCATGTCTCCTGATCATTGAGGGTCCTCATCAACCCTGTCTGCTCTAGATGTAATTGTATGTTAGTACTGAAATGTTAGTGCTGATGTATGTTTTGAAACCAGACTCAAAGATTCAGAATACCTTCTGTAACTTCGTGGGCTTCCTGAGAACAAGTAAATTCTGTCACCAGGAAGCATTTTTGAAAATCTGATACAACCAATTTACTACATCTTGTATGCTACTGCCTGACCCTGCATGCATTGAACACCCCAGAACTCCACTACGGATGCATGATCAGATTGAACATAAGGGACAAAGCCGGAGTCTAGCAGAGAGCTGAGATTTGCGGGGAAATCAATGTCTATCCAGTGCCAAGATGCCATTCATTTCTATAGCCAGCTCCACTGTAGCTGCCTTTCATTGTCAAGGTCTCATATAAACAGACTCCTATTCCCATTCTTATGGGAATATCTTCGGGACAGCAACAATTTTGGAGAAAGGCAATTAAAGCACAACATCCCAACGCCTATCGCTGTCTCACTTCCTAGTTCAGCAATTACTCAAAAACGTATACATTGAAAACATCTAGATATGTTAGAAGCAGCAACTTTTTTGTGATATTAACTTCTATATTGCCTTTTTAATATTATGAGAAATATAAAAGAATTAATTATAGGCTGTAGGTGCTGTGTATTCATGGTAGTAATGTAGAACAGCAAAGATAAATGTAACAGTCTTAAAATAAGATGAAATATCATAATAGGTTTTCAGTATGTGATCGTGGATAATGTAAGTAAAGAATATTTTAAACACTCCTACATCTTAGGAAGGATGAAGCTACTATAATCAGCTTTCTTTGAGAATATCTTTCAGTATTAATTTTTTTTAATACCATGAGAAGTAATACAATAATAGTCCTGAATAAAGAAAATCGGCCAATGATAAGAGTTGTGTTGCAACTCAAGGTGATCAAAAATTCTGGAATTTTTATTTCACAAAAAGTGCAAGCCTCTGAAAAACAATCAGGTAATCCATCTCCTGGACTGAGGAAAGAAAAACTAAAAGTAGATTTTTGTCTTGAAGTGACAGGATTCCCAGAAATGTTTATTTCAGTTCATTGGCTGCTCACCTTTCACCAGGGCATTTGTTTTTAAATATTTAAGGATTTTTGTTCCTTTTTTGAAAAACTAAAACTCTCTCATTGAAGCATTCAGGCTTGCACAAGTAGCATCTGTAGGAGGAGAAGAAAAGATGGATGATGCCTAACCAGCTCTAATTTGCTGCACCTATTTACGGCTGTGTTTTACTAATGACTATAGCTACAGAAAATAACATCATAATGGGACATAATTTATTACAATATTCTCTACACATGGAATTCTTTTGAAAGATCGGGGCTTCTGTGAGTGATTGTGTATGAGTTTAAGAAACAGCAAGCTGTGAAGCGTAGCTCTTAATCTACTTTTTTTTTTGCATCCTCATTTAAGAAGGGCCGGAAAAATAAAATACGTGGGATGCTGAAAAAAACATTGCAGTTGTTGTAAAGGCCATCCTACCTCTTACTCACAAAGTACAAATCCAATCTGACATAAACCAGACTCCATTATTCTCATTTTTTTCCTGCTAAGATGCATCATTCTTTATACAAATTTTGCAAAAGATTCAGACTTTGACTATTGCTCTTGTTCTTGGTTAGGACGACTGTTGGTTAAAGTAAGAATGGTTAATGCATTCCTAATTAATCACCTCCATAATACGTAACGGTTTTCTTTTTGGAGGCCATAAATGCTAAGACTTTAAGAAATTGTCACCAAAAAATACCAAGGTAGGTTTTCCTTCAGGAAGAGATCTCAAGGATTAGAAGCAACAGAAATAATGAATTATTCAAGACAGTATCTGAAAATGAAAGTGGTGGTGAGCACACAGCGAGGACACAAAAGGCTTGTAATCTCATCACCTGGAAGCCACATCTCAGCATTTTGTTGGTACGTGACTTCTTATCTGAGGAGAAGTAGATGTTCTGCGCAGCACACATACGTGTTTTGCTTGTGGGGAGCCACATGCGCAGGCTACTCTGGTTTGTTTGCTTGCTTTGAAAAGACAGGTGATTAGGAGCTCTGCCAACCTAAGACATTACCTGAAGTAGTCTAACTTTCTGGTCTTGGAAAAATATATTCTTTCAAGGTGCCATGGATGTCAAACATTATTACTTGCTTTGGAAAAATTATATTCCAGGCTTAAAATCAATATAAAGAGTAGCATACAGCCTTGTTTTCTGGGCTTTTTCTAACTGAAACGTACCCACAGCAAAACATTTACATCAGTATAAGTGAAGAGCAGAACATCACAAGTAATAAATTGTAACCAGCAGCAAAAAGATGACATTGCTCTTTTTTTCCTGAAGTTCCTCTCTCCCAAAATGAGTGCATGCTTTCATTCTCCTCCATGCAGCAAAGGATGATACTTCCTATAAGAGGACAAGTTAGGAATGTCACTGTGGGGTTTGTTTCATTAAAATAATACAAACGCACATTTAGCCTAACCAAAGGCCTCTCATTTGAAAACTGGTGAGGAAATGAGAGATCCCACAGTCCTTTAGCTGCCTAACAAAGCAGTGTACAAAGGCATGGCTTTAGTACCACGAACGCAGCTAGCTGCAGAGTTAGCTTGGGAGCAGATGCTGCAGCTGCAAGATAATTTTCCACAGCTTGGCATGAGGGTGTTAAATTGTTATTGAAAGGCTGAAAAGGGTTGGCAAAGTACTGCAGGATGAGAGAACCATATGAAATACAAGTATTTAATTAGTATTTAGCATGATAGGAATAGCATGGTAAATGCCGTCTAGCCTACCCATAGCATAGCAAGCTAGTATTTAAAATGATGTAATTGTCACCTGTCTGCAGTGCAGCAGGCACCTCCCTTTTCTCTTTTGTTCGTAAGTACCTACAGCCTTTTACAACGTCAACGTATTGCTACAGCTAGGACAGCTGCTTGACTTATTTTGAAGACACTCAGCAGTAACCAGACTTACAATACTTTTGATATATAAACACCTGTTAACACTCAAAAGGGAAAAAAAAATCCCAGTTTCTTATGAAATAGAAGCTTGTTCATCAAACCTGAGTGATAAATGTTCCTCTGCGAATCTGCACCCGATGGCTTGTGCCAGTGTAACCTGATCCAGTATCTCACTTTTTCCTCTGCCCTTGACTTTTCCTGATGCTGTCAGGAGCTATGAATAGTAAACTGCTGAAGACATAGTTTGCTCCGTGCTGAGGTAAGGAGCCTTTTGCAGAATGTCTTCGTATCGAATCATTTACCTTGCAGCAAAATAACCTAACACAACAGGGCACAGCTTAGACAGTAGCTTTTAACAAAAACAACAATGAGATCTGGGCATTTTCAAATCCCTACAGCAAAGTTCATAGATCAGATACGTGAACTTTGGGTCTGATTTGTCATAAGCCATAGCTGCTTTTTGCTACTTCTTCTCTTTTAGAAAATAGTGTTTTGTAGGCAAATGGTGAGTTTCACAAGTGAAACAAGGCTTGTATTTGTAAAAGAAACCTTTTAGTCATTACTGCTCAGCCTGGTTCCTTATGATGTTTTGCTTGATACGATTTTACTATGTTAGCGGTTTCCTTCAGCTAGCTCTCTGCATCAGTCAGAAGAGGAAGGAGATTTTGCCCAACCCGTCTCTCTCAGAACTGAATACAAAGCTTATGAAAGCCAAGGGCTACCTTTTCCATTCATTTCAACGGGCTGTGACTCTCGCTCTCAGTGCCTGTGTTTAATGACTGTCATTAGCATTTACAAGTACCAAGAGAAGGCTATGCCTCCCAAGCTTTCTGCAGTCCCAGTATATTGAGTGACAGAATAAGCAATATCCGTCTTAATAACATTTTCCCTAAATTCATTCTTCTGACCTTATACAGATTTTTCTCTACAGTAGATGATTTACAGAGGAGTATACTTAAATGGAAAATAAAATACCTTGTGGATAGAAAGTCAAATTTCCCTTAAGAAACAAGAGCTCTAATTCCTAGTGCCAGAGTTGTCTGCTGAACGGCTTGATAAACAGCTTCAGCTTGCTAGGTGCCCATTCCCTGATCTGTAAAATAGAGACGTGCACATGTTCCTCCTCTGCAGAGTGTTCAGAGATAACACTGTAGGGACAGTAGGCTTTGCTTACATGCACCAGACCTTGTTATCTACTTAATGTTGTGTATCTTCAGTAGGGTTAAATAATAACCATGTTTACATTAATCATATTCATTACTCCCAAACGTTCCCACTTTTTTTTCTTTTCTCTCTCAGTACTTTGTATCTGCAATCACAGTAATTTTGTTGAGGGTGCGGAAGCTGATTCCCCAATAGCAACTGTTCACATATACGTTGAAAACTTTGTGTTATCTTTACTAATACCCTTCAGAAAGCCTCTTCAGTGTCTGTATGGCGCTGCTGATCCATCTTACTTAATCAAGGAGTCCCTTGGGAGAGACACACAAGTCTTCAGCTTATGGTCTGCAGAACTGAACCAAGTTGGAGAGCTCAAAAAATGTGAAATGGCCTTCAGCGAGGAAGCACCTCTTAGGAGTTTTTTCTTGATGGGTCTGTATCTCATTTATGTGCACTGTATCAGTGAGCTGAAAAGACTGTAAGGCACATAACTTCCTGAAACAGTGGCCTAATGTGGTTTCTCTTTATTTTGTCATGAAACCCAGTTAAAACAAAAGATGAGAAGCCAAGATCTACAACTACTGAGAGTTTGCCCCAATCAGTGCCAGGAAAAATACCTCTGGCTTGGTGTACACAAGAGCCACAAACGCCTTCACCTTGTTGTCCTGATGATCAATCTTTCTCTCTCTGCGCACAGTCCCTGAGATGGTTGGTGTCAGCAGAAATAAGCCTTGTGACTTAACCCAATAAATCACGGTTACCTTTACAGAGGAACAGCAGTTCGTACCTGTCCCCTTTCTGGCCAGTTCAGCACAGTGAGCAATTTTTTGTATGCTGTGTCAGATCAGTCCAGTGTGATAACTGGAAGCAATAACCGCAGTGTCACCACACCATGTGGGTCATGTTTTGTTCTAGCTCGGCATCTCAAGATTCTTATCACCAGAGAATCCGTAAAAGCACACTAGGGGTCATTCCCCAGAATCAAAATTGAGCTACCAGTGTTGTAACTAAGTAAATAACACTCAACAAACCAATGAGCTGAATTTAAAATTTTTGCTCACTTTTCTGTTTTCAGAGCTTAGAAATTTGCATATTATTTCAATGAATAACTTTGCAGTTCATAAATCAAAAAGACGCTCCCAAACTAGAGCTCATGACAAACGATAACTACATTTTAACTGAAGCGTTCAGTGTCGTTTGATGGAAACTTTTTAACCGTTTCCTACACAAGTGACAAAAATAATTTTCCCTGCCTGGGTTTCAACATATTTTTTTCTTTTCTCCCTGCCCCTCCTGTTTGCTACACTTACAGAGGACAGAAGGTTAAGGGAAAGGAGGAAGAAAGAAGCACATGTAAAATCTTACTTTTGTTGGTTATTCTTGGAAAAAGCATGTAACTAATTATTCATTTTCTGTATATGACTTTAAAAAAAATTCATGGAATAAATTATGAAACTTCAAACTAGCTAAATCTCTGAGTCCTTGAACAAACGAACTTGAAAAAAGAGAGACAAAACTCAAATTGAAGTGGATGAAAAAAAGGACTCTATAACTATCCTCCTTCGCCTACTGCATCCTGCAAGCCAGGTCCTTTCCTCCGGTTCTCTCACTGTCCACCAGCTTTCTGTGGCTTGTTAGGCCACAGCAAACCCCACGTCACCACCCGCGAGGATCCCTGTGCAAAGCATCTCCCATCTGATGTTGCCTCTGTGATCTGCTCTTCTCACTCCTCTCCTGGTGACTCCTCTTCCTGAGGGCATGGCTGCACACGATTGATTGCTCTCAGAGTGAGGTGATCTCCCTTTCCTCTTTAGTAAGTCAGGCCACGTGGATCAAGTAGTTTCTGAAATATCATGGAAAGGAACAGCAACGCTTTGGGAAACCAAAACAGAAGATAGTATCTAGGATGCTTCACATATGGGAAAGGGACAAAAGAAGATGATAGGAGGGAGGCAGAAACATGAATGTGAGAGGCGAAGTTCATCTTTTCAATTAGTTTGTTTCCTTTGCCACTATTTTTTACATGGTATTTTAGTGAAAAAGCTTTTCTAAGTGATGTAGATGTGTTGCGTCCTGTTATGACAAGGCAGTTTATAACTGCTTACTTTTCCTTGTAGATATACTGCTCTTCCATATTTCAATTGTTCCAGTAGTTATTCAAAGTAAAGGAAAGTGGAAAGTCTTGAGATATAAGCAGAATAATTATTTTAATTTCAATGAAAAGCCACTTTTGTGTTTTAAAGAGCAAAAATATTTCTGTCTCATGCCTTTTAAATTCCCTGGCAAGTTCAGGGAGGGTTTTTCAGGACTTTCAACCCATTTATAGCCTGACTTAAAACCATCAGAGTTGATGGGAGTCTTTGTGTTGACGTTAATGTGCTCTGAGTCAGGACCTTGGGCCCTGAGTCTCCATCTCAGTTGTACCAACATTATGCAGTGCTTAATTAAATGGAGACACTCAAATATGCAGCGAGCCACCTGCAAGATCCCAGGACAGCAATAAGGGTCATAATACCAAAAAGGAGTAATGGTTTCGGTACTAACTTTCTCAAATGGACTCTTTAACAATTATTCTAGGTATGGGAGGTATTTTGTCCCTCAAAGTGCTAAATGTTGTTGCAGTCTAGTGCTCACACACACTATACGTACATACTTCTCAAGGCTTTTTATTTTTTTCAAGAAGTTGTGTGTATCAAAAAGGGTTTAGGGAAGCAGAGGAAATGCTTTATTCAGTCTCTTTTATCTCGTATGTGTTATACCAATTTTCCTTTGCCTTATAAAGTCCTCAAGTGTAATATGAAAGACAATAGTCTGACCAAAATGAGTGACACTAATTGCAGTGAGTAAATTTAAGTATGCCCTAATCGTTTTTGTAAGTTAAGGCCGTGCGTTTCCTAAATATTCAGTCAGGCATTCACCAAAATGTTGTTTTAGAAACTCGTAACCAGTAAAGAACCACTCAGTCACTCAGAAAACGTAAATTTGGATCTCTGTTTTTGAATTAGCCTCTATCCACTCAGGCAGCAAAACGATTCGTTAAAAGAAAACCTAAGCTGCCACAGAAACTTCCAGGGTGGTGCTCCGGCATGTGCTGGGAACCAGACAGCCCTGCCATTCCGTGGCCGTCCAGTACCCAGCAGCATGCAGGCAAGATAACCTCTCTTATGAATGAGTACATCTCCCTGCAAACCCATGAGTGGGACAATCTCACAAACAAAGTTATATCTGCAGGATACTGTAATAGCTACTGAGTCTGTGAGATCTAGAAAAGCCTCTATACTGTTCATTGCCATTACTGAAACTTCAACCCCACATATTCGAAACACAATATATCCCCTTTCTGCTAGTTTCTCTTCCCTACCTTCACACAGGTTATTTTTTCATTATAACAAATTCTATTCTTTCTACTGGAAAATGAGCTCAGGTAGCATAAATCATGGTCACTGCTTATACAAGATTGCTTTCCTATTTGCATATTAATAATGATGCTGAGAAATAAGGAGCCATTAAAGCCAACTCTAAATGAAAATATTTCAAATCTATAAGCAACACATTCTTCATTTCACTAATAGTATGCAGTACTTCTTAGCAAGCGGTGTTGGTAAATAAGAGATTTGCATTAACAGCCTTGCTGGTAACTTACTCTAATTCCCGCCCACACCAGGAATTCCTAATCAATATAGCGAGTTAATTACCTCTTGACTGCAGATGGTAGGTTTGAAAAGGAACTTTGGACTAGGCAACATTTTCCTGATTTTGTTTTCCAGCAACTGTTTTCCAGTAATTGTCAGTGACAGTGCTTAAGAAGCAAGCACATTTCACTGCAAAGTTTCCCACAGGAAAAAAAAAAAGTATCTGGTCTCTTGATTTAAGTTAAGTATGTCAAAGAGAAATGTAAGCTGGAAGCCACAGAATGTCACTCAATAAAAAAAAAAAAAGAGGCAATTTATAACTGTGAAATATAAGTGGATTGCATAGTACTTAAAGTACAATTATACTCTGAGAAGTGACTTTGGGAAAAGTCACGATCTGTCTGAAGAGTTGTGCTATTCAGACTCATTCAGAATCCTGTCCTGATTTATACCAAAGCTATGAGTAATTTTTGCATCACTTTAAATATACCTTTATTTCTAACATATAATTCAATAAATATACTCAGTGTTTTTACATAAACAGATTTACACTGATAAAAATTGGTTCATATACCTATCTAGTGTCACTTGAAGCCCTAATATTTTCCGCTGATATATCTACCTTTGTATACATAAGTATTTGCAGATATATATATTATATACAGTTTATAAATTGTGATAACGGAAGTGACACAAAAGCCCTGATCAAATCTAATGTAAATAATATGGCTGTGTGAGAGAGATATAGTTTTCATCATAGCATGAGCAGAACTACTGAGTCTCATACTTATTCTCAGTTACAGGCAGGTCTTTATGCATAGTTGAAGACAACTGAGATGTGAGCAAAGGCACTGCAAGCAGTGTGATCAAGAACCTACAGATTTCATACAGTGTGAGTCAGCAGAGAGATATCCAGCTCACACTTGTCCTCAAGCAGAGGAGCTAAGTCATACCCACGTCAAAAATGAGTACATGCTACTTCCACTGAACTGGGTAGAGTTACTCACACTTACGTGGCTAGATATATCCACAAGTATCTGCTAGAACTGGAGTCTGAGTTTCAACGAAGTAAATTCCTACTATGGGTAAGCGGAGGGTTGTGTGTGTATGTGTGTACGGGCAGGAGAGAGGCAGGTGGGTGGTCTTTCCGAGCACACTTGCTTTGGAAGATATTTAAAAGTCATTAACTGCTGGCATTCCAATGTATTTGATCCTCGTAAAGTGCTGAAACTCTGATACTCAACACAATCAACTGTTTTGTTTCTGCACGCTTCGTAGTTACCTAAAAAAAAAATCAAAATCAAAGTATTTTGTAGACTGTATAGCACACTTAGCGAGCAAGGGCTGCGCTGGAATGTTTTCAGTACACGTCTTTACCTGTCCATGTAAGTCTTGCTCCGGAAGTTCAACTTATGCAAGTCAGCAATGCCTTCTGCTGGACTTGGTTAATGCTTGTAAGCTATTTGACTTATTTATCTAATAATATACTAGCTGCCCCTTGTGGCATGAAAGAAAACTATCAAATGTGTTATCCCAAGCCCCCAGGGCATTTTTGATGCAGTAGGGAATCTGGGCTGTCTGCGCGGCAGATGTGACACGGGACGTACAGGAGATGGGCGCTCTTCTGGTGTGGCAGCTTGTGGACAGGCAGGATGCGTGAGGGCATTTGAAGGGCTCTAATGTCTTACATGTGCGTGATTGGATTGAACCTCTGTATCTGGATAATTTCAGTCTTAGATTGAATGAGAAGGACCAATCTCCCATTCTCTTAACATCATCTTTAAAACAAGCTCTCCATGATAAGCCTCAAACTGCTTTGGACAGAGTGAATCGGCATTGCAGATGTACCTCAATATGTCTTGAATTTAAACACCAACTTCTACTATATCATTAAAATAAAGTTGATATCCCTGAATGCAAATAAAGCTAGAGAGTAAAATCTTCATAGTGTTGAATGTATTAAACACAATTATAAAGCTCCCACTAACATTAGCAGAGTAAGTTAGTAAGTACAATTATCAGAATTTTTTTATATTGCTTAAACCCTGTATGGGCAGGCCTCTCAATCTCATTTTTAACCAACCCAACACAGATGTGTTGGTTCAAGCTTAATTTGGATGTAACAGATTCATCTGAGGAGTAGCTAAGGCAACCAACTAATTGCATATGCCAAGAGGCTGAATTAAACTTTACTTCCCAGAGATTCTCAAGTGATTTCAGAATCTTGAACTATCAGATAACTACAAAAATGTTTTGTCAATAGTAGACATCTCTCATCACAGCCCCTCAGTGCGTTTGTAAGTTGGCATTGTTATTTTTAACAAAGACATAAAAATTGAGGATTGTTTCACTGCAATTTCTATTTAAAATGTTCCAATGACTCTTTGAAGTCAGGAATGGAAAGTGTCGAAGCGTGATTTCTCAACATTGAAATAAATGAAGAGACATTCAGCTGAGATTATCGAACCCTACCGTACAAAAGCTGTTTTATTCTTTTGAGAAGGCAATTTAAATCTGGCATGTATGTTGTGTGAAATATTCTCCAGCTCATCTGCAGGAGTCATGCCCTGTCCAAAGACTGGGAAGAGCAATTAGTGTGAGAAAATTATCTCTAACAGGGTTCTAGCTACCTTGAGGTCTTGTATTCTGCTTACCTCATTCTTTTTGCTTCCAGAAATACAAAGAAATCTTTTGAGTAGAAAAGCATTCATCAGTTCAAGTATTAAACCTTCTTCCTACATCAACTTCATAACGACTTTGTTACACAGTCTTTGCTACAGTACGAAATTGGGCATGGGAGAGTGGGAATGAGCATCTGTCTTAGCCAAAGCTGCCTTTTCCACTCTCCAAAGTTGTACTGCAGTGAGATGTGAGAGGGCAGTGGGCTACCCATGCTAATGGCTGGGGCACCTGGGAGTGCAGAGCAAGGCGCTCAGCTCTCTATGGAGTGGGGATGCTCTAGGCGCGGACTCCTGGGGCTCCTGGCACTCTGTTCAGAGATATCCTTGACACAGCAGCCCTGCAAACTGCAAACGCTCCCAGCCGTGCTCATAACTCCCTCCCATCTGTTCCCATAGCTGCCAAACCTTGGATGCAACACAGCACAAAGCACTTTTACTGCCTTTTGCTGCACCGTTAACTCAGCAGGGTGCACCTAGAGGGTATAAATCACCACACAGGGCATTTTGGCAGCAGCTCTTGAAGTCACAATCCTGCAGGCAATGTACTCTTAAACCAAATACAGGTGATGCTACATCTGAGACCTGGACTCTCGTTTTCCATTCACAGTTGTTGTGGAAAAAGTGTCTGTGCATGCCATTATAACCCTTCTTGGAAGGCTCCTTCAAAGGGACAATGTGGAGAGCTTTCCCCAACTGCGTAGACACTGGGAAGGTAAAGTTACCTGAAGGAAATTGTCAGAATGCTTCAGGCTTTCTAGTTTTGAACCAGCAAGCCATGGCAGCCCACAGCCATCCTGTTCTTCCTTCCCCTCATTCTCGTTCTGCCCTAGCTCTTCTTCCTCAAATCAATTACTCGTATCTCTGACACGCCGACATTTCATCCTTACACATTGGCCTTGTTAGAAACAAGGTCACCACAGATTGCCTGAGCTCTCTGCAGGTTTAAAGCAGTTTAGAAATGTGATTTTTTGAGAGTGCTCTTGCCTCTTATGTGGACACAATCCCCGACTAATGCAGTGACACATCTATAGGACTGAGGCAATTCGTGCCCAGGTGCTCAAACTACATGGTGCAGATATGCCCATAGTCGTATTGGGATACAGTATCAATGCAAGCACTGGCCCAGTGGGATTATAAATCAAGTGTGATACATCCATGTGCTTCAGATAGGTATTCCATCTTGTTAAACTTGTAGTCTCATCTTATAATAAGTTTATAGCCACAAACGGAGAAGTGCTAGCAAATAAATCACTAATTGCATACCCAGTTCTCCCAATTCCCTTCTTCCCCCTCTCTAAATAAAAGGAAGGGTAACAGTTGAATTTCCATCCTTTATCAAATGAAAGGCAACCTTGCAGCAAGAGGCGTCTTCCTTATCAGTACCTGCACTAACCATGGGTAGGTTAAAGCCTGCCATATATCTGTCAGCGTAACAAAGCATGGTTACACAAACTGTTGTACTGGTGACTCATCCGATTTATGAACAGGTACAACACTCCCCACCTTTTCCTTGCTTCTTCTGTAGAGAATTCCTACTACTGTTCTTCCAGTTTACATGTCGATTTAACTGTTTGGTAGCCCAGATAATTGCAACAATCGAGGTTAAACAAAGAAATTTTGGCACAATTTTGGGCTTATTTGTTTTTTTTCAAGATAAGCACCACATGATCCCTTCTCTGTTCTTACACCCATCCACACAGGTCCATTATGTCTGCCTGGCAAATATCCTACACACTCAGGTTGTGTGATCTTCTTCATGGACTTCTCTGCTCAGCTCTGCAGCATTCCCAGTTTGTCCCTGCATAGCTACAGTATAAGATCATGCAACGTAAGGCAATGGTAGACACCAAGTCAAATTCCTCAGAGTTGGAGAAAGAAGTGCTGCGTAGTCAGTTGGCACCCTTTCAGAAGAAGCACCCTAGAGAATTTGATTTTTCTCAGTGTTGTATTTTTTTCTACTTACTGAGTCCAGGGTAAAACTCTGCCTTGGTTGTTAGATGTTTCATATCCAAAGACATCCAACACAACCAAATTTATCAGCTCAGTACTGGTCTGTATAAAGCTATACTGTTACAAATTAGAATAGGAAATTAAAATGCTGTCATTGTAGTGATGTAATTACAGGGGCTTGGTATGGCTGGAACAGACTGCGGCACAAGGGAAGGAGTACATCTCCCTGTCCAGCCTGACCCCTGCCTCTCCTGAACCAGAGCTGCCTAGATCCTTGCCTGTAAAGAAATGCATGCTTAGAAGACACACACCTTTGTAATTCCCTACATGGGCATCCTCATTCTGCTGGAAGATTCCCTTCCTCTTCCCTTTCTACTTTTCCATTTTCCTTTCCTTTTTTATTTTATTTTTCTTTCTGTTTCCCTTCCTCTTTTTTCCTTTTCCTTTCTCTTTTTGTCACCTTCACACTGTGTTCATGCTTGTGACTGTGTGAATAGACTGTGTTCAATTATGTGTGCGTACCACATCATTACATATAATGACAGTACTATAATTATAATGCTACGACAGAAAACATTGGCTGTGTAGGCAAGGCCATAATAGCAGCCTGTGTGCTGTGAGTTAACCCACTCACTCTCCTCCACCACCATGTCTGGGACTTTTCTTGAGAGAAGAAGTTTTGTCTTATTAGTCATGTTCACCCTTACTCAAAGACAAACAATGAGCTTCTCCTATTAGCTAAATCAGACATTTCACTTAATTCAGGAATTTAATGGCATAAACAAAAATAATTTCAGCACTGTGTTCGAACAGTAATGAAACTACTTTGTTCATCTCTGTTATGGGATATGAGCTGGGATCTGGTTTTATTCCAGTTAAACACTGAGCATTTTCTGAAACCACTTCTGAGCTACATTGGCCTCTAGAAGTTTGTGCAGGTGTTATACCACGTAGTTTCATATTGCTCCAGCCTCCACTCTTAATTGAGTCTGCATATACATCACTGTTGTGGAAGGGTTTAACAGTTCATCAATAGCAGCAGTCCTAGCCCCTCTGACTCTCTTCAGGAGTTAACAGCTGGCGGACTGTTGCTGCAGTACTCTATTATCTTATCTAACAGAGGATTTTATGGCTATATTTGGTTTAATTGAAGAATGGCCGAGAAAAGGCCTAATGACAAGTTTCATTATGAATATACCAGTTCACATACAGACAAAATTTTAAAAAGGAGGAGGGAGGAAAAAAGGTAATTGGAACCAGAAATTACTTCTGGCAGTGAAAATCCTTTAGCATTTTGTTGATACGTAGCTTGCATCTAGTCACTGATATGATCCATGACTAGATCTTTTTCTTCTAGTCATTTTGAAACTAATGGTCACTAATGTGTGTACTTCCATTGGATAGGCATTTATTTACTTCAGTAATCCCACAAAAATTATATTAATTCCCCGTGGAGGCAACTTGTTTACAGTATATTACAAAATCTGACTTCTAGATGAAAAGGCTTTACTTTGCCCTGTACCTGTGAGAAGAAGTGTTCTCTTCAGAGGAAAAAAAAAAAAAAGCGGAAGTCAGGCACATGTTTTTTACGGGTAGGAATTAATTTTGCATTTTCATTACCAGATTTCAAAATGGGTGTTTCACAGTATCATAGGATAATTCAAGTTGAAAAGGACTTCAGGAGGTCTCTGGCCAGCCTCCAGCTCAGGGTCAGCTCTGACATTTGGGGGCATGTCCTTGCAGCATAAAGCGTCAGGCAGAGACGAATCTAACCTGTAGGCTGGAAGCTGAATTAGTGTGGTACCTTGCCCAGGTTCATTAGCCTGGCTGAAAAACCACACGTTAACGTGGCTGTATTGGTCTTGAATGAGAGCTAGCGTTGGCACCTCGGCCAGGCACGGCATGCTCAATCTCATTCTCTAATGCCAGTACCTGTCAAGAGGAACACCCAGGAGGTGCTGGTGGAGACGCTGCTCAGCACACCTGACTCTGCAGTGTCTCCTCCCAGTGATAAATGCCATTCTCAACACTATGGGCAAAAACATGTTACTGGGCCTATGAAGCAATGTGTGTTTGGCTGGGAAAGGCTGGTACTGGCTGATCTTCAAAGTTTGGATGCTTTTTATAGCTTCTGTGGATGGATGTCTGCAAGCCTATTAGGCCTGCTTGATACTCTGGAATTGCTGCTTTCATCTTTTTTATTTGTTTTCCCTGAGATGACGCTAATTTTCCTGCGTTTTGTAGGCTTTCTGAACAACACACACAGCTTCCTTCTGTAATAGCCAGGTTTTAGTTCATGAACCCCATATATCTTAGGAAAGCTGCGTTAGTTGTGGCAATTTATGCTGCAGGACCAGTTATAACGTCCTCCTGTTGTCAGCTCATTTACGTACCTCATGAACACAGTTTCCAACCCGGCAGGTGTTGTGCTATTCTCGTTTCCTATATGGAGGCAGTTTTTTCCCCTGCTGATCTTACTTAGCAGGGAATGAGTGAAAGGACAATAAAAACTGTTTGGACACTTGGTGATTTAAAAGCCTGCTGGCTTGAGGCTCATGCTGTGAAAATGTCACATATCCTAATCCTTGAATCTCCAGCATCTGCAGCATCTCAGCACAGAAAAGGAAGCACCACTGCTTGAAGGCTGGCTCAGGTGAGCGATGAATTGCCATTAGCAGTCGCATTGCTGGTGGACCTGCGATGGCTCCCTGTCCCAGCAGCTTTACCCAGCTTAACGCTTCAGTCCTTCTTAATGTCATTTCACAGGTACCAACTACCTTTTCTTTCAGATTGTCTAAACGATTAATGAACCCCATCTAGCACACAGGCGTATGCTAGCTTGCGTTTGTACTCAGTTGCATTTGGCTTTAAAGGCTGTTATTTCCGTCTCTGAATTTAGGAAGAACTTGTGTGCCAAAAAGCATGTCTAGTTTTTGTACCTCTGTCAGCGTGAGTGTTTTCATAGAGTGGAGTGCATTCAACATCACCCAAAACAAAGTTTGGTTTGGCTTTTTGGTATTACGTATTGCTTTGCACCCACACCCAATAAAAAAAACCCTGAACTGCTGTTCAAGCAGTATCAGAGCTATTTTTACTAGAAAAATAGCTCCTTTAAGAATATATAATTATTTACTGAAACCACTGTTCTGTCTTTACTGAAAAGGGCTATCTGAAGCCAAAACATTGTTTCCATTTTCAGTGTACCACTGCTGGGCCATGTTTTCACCTCCCGGTTGAGAACAGACATCACCACAGAGTCATACAGTAAATGTATCTGCCAGCAAGCACATGTACAGCGTTCACCAAAACCTACTCACAAGCCTGAGCTTGTTCTCACACCGTGATACAACGTCTTCTCACTGAAACCTCGAAGTACATTACACAAGTGTGACCGGTGGCCCTACTCCTAGCCTCTGAGGCGCCGTGTTGAGGGGCTGGGAGCCATTTGCTGAGGGTGAGCTGGTCACCTACCCACTTCACCTTCAAAGGGGTCCCAGGCGCCCGGGCCAATTATTCTGACCCACGTTGCGGAACAAGGATGCATGTGGCACGCTGCCCGTAAACACAGGCAGCAGGGTGTCCGAGTTGGGACTTGGGGAGGAGCTGTTGTTGGGCTGCAAGCCTGGGGGTCGGGGATGTCTCTGCTGCCGGCTGCTTCCTCCAAGGACTGAGCGAGTTCTGTATGTCTACTTCAAGCTCAAGTCATGGTTGATGTGTTACGGTGACCCCATCTGCAGGGGGCCTGGGTTGAAACGCAGTTTTGATTGCAACAACAGCACTGTTGTGTCACGGTTCCAGCGAGGAGCCCTGAAGAATCGGACTGTTCCCGTGGTGTTGGGTGATGGCAAGGCAACTGAAAAGCAGATTGTGCTGTGCTTCACTGGTATTCAGTCAAAGTCCCGGTTTGCTTCTCTAATATCACTGAAGATATTATTTCAGATAACTCCCAGGTATAGCTTTAGTAGAATTATTGTGTTTGGTCACGACAGCTTGGATTGTCAGGGTATTCCCAGCTTTGCACTGTTTTTTAGTGTACTTCAGAAGTTTAATACTGCTTGGAAAAAAGTCTAGAACTTGTGTGAAAATAGTAATATGCCTTGTGAATCTCAAGCTTTCGCTGGTTGTCAGTAAAACATGTTGCTTCAGTATCAAACAAAACTTCTAAGATTTAGCTTACACAAAGGTATACTTTGTATATCATCTGCTCACTGAAGGCTTCCTGGACCTCAGAAGAAGAGAAAAGAGCTGGGGCTGAGTGGTATCTCTGTAGAAGCTATTTGGATCAGTTGCCTTTAAAAATCTCAACGTGATAATAACCCCGATAGTCAGAATGCTTATCCAGCTGCGTAAATATGAATGGGAGCCCTACCTTCAGGCCTAAGTAACTGTCTGTCCCTGGAGTTTTCTTCTGTGTGTTGTCAGCTAGACAATTCAATTATCCACGTGTTTGTTTTGGGATACTAAAGCAAAGCAAGACAGGGGATGGTGAAGATTAGAACGTGGACATTGATGGTCCAAATTTACTCTTCCTGAAGGATAATGAACTGAAGATTCACCAAATATTAAATTATTCCAACAGATATAGGAAATTTTCTTTCTGTTTGTGGTGACCAAGTCCTAGCTCTTGGCATCACAGGAGCTGGCTATGACATTGTTACCTCCCAGAAAGTACCCACAGGATAAGGCTTCTGGCAATTAAAGCCCAATTCCCTGTTTCACCATGCTTGTGCTCACAAAGCAGGGAGTGTTGTGTGGGAGTGGGTGGTAGGAAATGTGAAGGATGAGTTGTCAGGGAGTTTGGTATGAGTGACCTGCCATCACGTCGCTGAATTTTGGTTGTCCACACGGCAGCTTGATAGCAGCTGCAGCATTATGCTAACTTTTGGCAATAGGCAGTGACCCTCAAGGGAACAGGAGCAAGCCGAGCATAATCAGAGCAAGTATAGCAGTTCATATTTTCTATTTCCAACCCACCCATACAGTAGAAGATTGTGCTATCATGTATATGGGTCTTCTGGGGAATCTGTGCTGGTGCAGCCATTCTCTGCCCCCTCTAAGGAATAGGTGGGGAACATAGTATGCCTGTAATTATCCACATGAAATCCCGTCCTCAGGAGAGGACGTTAGTATGCACACAAATGATAAGTCTTCTTAACAGACAGCAGGATTTTCGTGTAGCTATCAGTGACACAATCTACTCTGCGTACATTTCAAATAACACATGCAAACTATTAGATTAAACAATGCTAAGCAAAGGCAAAGGTGGATAATTTTAAAGTCATATGAATTGCTCTATAAATGTCTGTTATCCTCAGAGAGCCTCTTATGTCAATACAAAATGCCATACAGTGTAGCAGTGTTTGTTTGTTTCATTCTGCAAAGGCCAATTCTCAAGGCAAGACAAATGACAGATGAGCAGGTCCTTGTAGCCAAATATTTGTCAAAAGGAAAATCAATCTTTTTTCCTTTTCTTCTCTTTTTTTTCCCTTGTCTGCAATAGTTCACTTCAAAGCTAAGCAGAAGCCTGAAGCAATGTCCCTTATTTCCTGTGCCCCTGTTCAGACAGTGCAATACTTGCTGCAATAGGTCAGGCCCTTAACTGTTCTAGGAAGTCTTGTTAATTTATGTGGCCAATAATGTGGCTGATAATAATGACTCCCCAAAGACTACTTTTGTACCATTATCAAAAGGTGAGTCATGGAAATCATCCTGTCCCTGGCTTCCCCTCAGACGGTGAGTTTCTTCCTTGGAAGGAGCACTTCTTATCCCTTCAATGTCTCCATCTGCTCTTTCACGTAAAGCAGGATCCAACTGCAGATGCCTCCATGCCCAGCGGAAGGCTAGAGATTGCGTTTAGCTGGCTGTGTTGCAAAGGGGAAGATGATTCAGGAAGTCTTTTTTTTCCTTTTTTCAGTGCTGCCCAATTCCCTAACCCCTTCAGAAAGCAAAACACGATTTGGTTCAGGCTGTGCTGCATGTGCAGTGGAAGCCTGGAAGGTGGCTGGCTCTGGGAAAGTTGTGGGTGAGTGACTGCTAACACACTTTGCAGTGTCACCAGGGTCAGTGGAGTCCCAGCCTGAGCAGTGGCTAAGACAAGATGAGCCACGAGACCAAGGCCTTCTGAAAAGCAAACCCACTAGATTTGACAAGCTCCAAGGGAAATGTGTGAGCATTTGCACTTTTACCGCCCATACAGCACCTGACAAAACAAAAGAGCTGAGCCCTCAGGATTAAAGCAGCTGTTACAGTTACTAGAAAGTGGGGAAAAACCCAAATAAACAAATAAACAACCAACCAACCCTGTAGCTTTGTCTAACGTCTGTGGTTCTTGGAAATGTATGCTTAGTTTCATGTATTCTAAAAGGTACGCAGGCCTCACAGGTTAACCTTGCAGACATTTTATTTATGACATCTAATGAATCTGTCATTCTTTTGGAAAGAAGGACAAGGGCAGAGATGTGCTTGCCAAAAGTAGATTAATTCAAGATATTAACAGTACATCCAACCCATTTATAATGAAATGGCTTAATATTAATCCCATCATTAGCAGTGTAATTCTCTAAAAAAAGTACGAGAGAGAAGACAGTTAAGAAGAGCAAAGTTCCAGGGTTTGGAAGTGAATCTTATAAGCAGTAATAGCCTTTTAAAGCTATTGAAATTTAATTAGAAATACGCTGATAATGTAAAAAATCACCTGTAGAACCTTTGTGTTTCTGTATGGGCTGAACATGGGTAGCAAATCCATCTGAGAGGAAATCACTTCTGTTGCCACTTCTTTGGAAAAAGTCTGGGCACTTTGGGTGCTCCTTTGCATATCAATTTACCCACACTTGAGTATTAATTAGCAAGATTATCTTCTCAGCAAGATAGCTCTTCTGGAAATAGGTGCAAAGAGAAGACAAGAAACAGAGCATCCTCTCTGGACCTTGTGTTTGGGAAGCCCTGAATGTTATGAAGACTCAACTAGAATGAATATTCTACATGCAGGTCTTGTTATCCCACCTAAATATACACTATTTTGAAAGAAAAAGAATGGAACCTTCACATAATGTACACCGAAAACTGTTCACAAACGTTTTCCACGACGTAGCTCGTATGAGAGGAAACACATCTCACATAGTAAAGGAAATCCTGTTCAATAGCAGATGCTTCTGATCAGAATAAATGAGTTAAGACATTGCTAGAAGAAAAAAAAAAAGCTGTATTTTTATTACTTTGTTGCATTCAGATTATGTAATGCCTTTTTTTAGAATGTCGATACTGGAGTAAGTGTTGTGAATTGGATTCTGGGTTTGCGGCTTTGAAATTATTTTTATATTTCTCATGTCGTGGTTTGCAGAGAAGCTTCCCTCCCTCCCAGACCTCTGTCACACACTTCCATTCTTCGCCTCCGTTCCTGTTCAAAAGGAAACATTTCTGAATCTGAGGCAGACTTCCCCTACGTGTGTGTGGCAAGGTGTGAAGGGACTTTCATAACAGCAAACAAAAGGGCTGCATAAACTATCACTACGGTAGGCAGGGATCGCTTCCTCCCACAGCTAAAGCACATACAGTTCTATGGGAAGAAGGAGTAGCAAAGCACGGCAGAAAAAGCAGCACCATGGAAGAGATTAGGACCACGGCATAAGCTGTGCCTGACTGAAAACACAGCAGTAGTGTTGATAGATTTGCTACCTGCAGATGTTAAAATCCTGCTGAGTTTTGGGGGTTTTTACAGGCAATTTAATTGCTTTAACAGTGCTCTGTTCCATATTAAAATAATCTTTCCCAAAATCATTGGTAATTGCCCTTATCTGTTTTGGTTCAGTAATTATTTATTACTGCAGTAAGAGAGGAGGCTTCATTTTGTTCGACTTTGCATACCCCTCTGAAAGGCCCTGTCCCTACCCCAGGAAGTCTGCAAAAGCAATCTTCTTTCTTTTGCACTAATGTCACTTCACCCCAGATAAGAAAAGTGGGATATCGCTTTATGTCTTGCAATTATTAGATTACCACAGCTTTGCAAATTTCTGCTTGCAACTGTGTCCCTGCTCTTTTTGATCCATCTGAACCGAGAAGTAAAATTAGCTTCAAGAATCTAAGTACTCATATTAGTTAGCATAGGTAAAAGGCTATGAATTAGCATGGTACCGAGCTGATGCGCAGTAATGTAAATTCCGGTACTTCATTTGTTTTGGATTATTTCAAGCTTACAGGCTTACACTTGGCTTAGCAGGTTTTGTGCCAGTGTAACTATTACAACCCTCCGTGGCTGTAACAGTTGCATGTACATGGCTATACTGATGCAAACCTTGATATGGATCCTTTCAGTATTTGTCAGTACTTCTTCCTTTACCCTACAGATAATAGTAATAATTGAAAAAACATCTGTATATCCAGGAATCTGCTTCATGTGTCACTTTGTAGTGAAAGCAGGTGCAATACGTGCGAACGTGTGAACAAGCCACTTGAATGGGAGCAGAAGTAATGCTTTTTAAAGCAGAAGCTTGACTGTTAGAGCAGCACCAGCCTCTTGCTGGGAAGATCCTGCAGGTCTTTGCAAAGCAGAGGAACATGGCTCTGCCCATGCTCCAGAGGGGAGAAAGTTGGGGTGGGGATGAGCGGGGTGGGTGCTGAAGGCATTTACAAGCTAGTGGCAAGGCTGGGCAGCCGCAGACCAGGTCTCCTGAGCCCCACTCTGACGTTCCAAACAATTTCCCACTATAGAGCTTTGTGAAACTCGGTTTGTTTGGGGTTTTTTTACAGGTTGTCTGGATTTGAGGTCTCTGAAAATGGACACTGATTAGTATCCTGCTCGATGTTTATTTAACCTCACACATATCAGATATCACGCACGCATGGTTGAGATCACACATATCTGTAACACTGACGTAGCAGTTTGTGGAGCTTTTTCTGTCTGCTAGGAGTCTTCCTGACACCTGGGGCTTGATTTTCTGTTTTCCGTGTGTTTGCTGTGGAGCAAGGTGCTTTGTGCGGCATTTAGTTTTCATGAGGTCTAACTGTCTTTAGGCTGATGGATCCCACCGAACTCCCTTTCACCTCAATGGTACCATGTAAGCCACCTCTGTGCATAACATGCACTGTGGCTGAGGAGTGATCACTAACCGGTCCTGAACAGCAGAGCCAAATTTATCCCATTTTATTTTCTCACCAGCTTTGACAGTTGCCATCCCAGTACTAAATCCTTTGCAGCTGACAGTGTCTAGAAACACTTTTGAGAAGTTTCGGAAAGAGCCCCAAATACTTTCTTCTGCAGGTAACACCACCATCTCAACTTCTGCAACAGAGCCTCTGGGAACTCTCTTCATCTTCCTGAAAGGCGTTAGCCCCTCTGTAAGTTACTTGATTAATAATGCATTATTTCATTTTTCTTTTACTGACTTAAATAAAATTTTAAAGGCTGCATTAGTGTGTGATGTATGAGATGAAAGCTGCTCAGAAGAAATTCATTAAGACTCGCCATTCATTTTCCACTTCTGTCTGCTGCCTCTATTTTGTATCATTGGTTATCAGTGATACCGACCAAACTTTCTTTGATCAGATTTTGTCATTCCTAACAGTGACAGGTACCATCATCAGCGTTGGCAGAAGCTGCGCAGATGAGCAGAGGAAAGGGAAGCTCTGTCTGGACTTCTTTGTCCTAAGCTCTGTGCTTGGGCATAGCACAGAGCTGGAATCTATCCCAACCCTGATTCGCAGTATGTACACCTTGCTCTTTCTAGGACATCTCTTGCAGGGATGCTCAGCCTCACCAAGCTGCCTGTGCACTTAATGCTTTTCACTTTGTCTGCTCTGTTAAATGAATCGGGATTCAATTCCAGCAACCACAGCTGTGGCACAGTACGGGCACCATGCTTTGAAATGGTTTGTACACCATATTTTGAGAGCCTCTGACACAGAGCAAGATGACGTCAGAAGTGAGAGCTACTTTCAGAGACTGTATTGATTTCTGAGCTTTATTTTGCAAGAACTGGGCCTGGTAGCTATTGAAAGCAATAGAAAACCGTCTCTTCTGCAGACAGTACAGCAGGGCTTGCTGTGTGAGGAGTCTGCCAAATTGATAGCTGTGCAGACCAAACCCTCTCATTCATGGCAGTGTAACATCATACTGTACAGACAATGCGCGCTTTTCCTTGTCTTGCCAATATGCTGCTGTTCTCACCCAAAAGGGATCATTTGCTGGGAAAGTAAGTATTTTGCATGCATTCTAAATGCAGTCCTGAGTATTTTTGCTATTTGAGAGGCCTAGAAAGGGAGTATGCTATTTCCTATAGCATGATCTTTTGCGTTATTTTAATGGCATGTGCCTGAGTTTCTTTCCATGTGATGTTGTATAATTCCTCAACCTCATCCCTTTACTCCCTTCCACCAAATAAATTTAAAAAAAAAATTCCAGCTCCTTATCCTGTCAATGCTTGAGAAGGGGTCTTCAATATTCTGTCTTAGTAAGAGCTGATACTTAATTACATCCCTTCTAATCTGATTAGCAGAGATGAAGAAGACTCCAAAAGGTGTTTGGAGTATTTTTATTGAAATCATCAGTCTGAGACTGCAAGCTGTGCTGCAATAAAAAGCTGTGCAAGGTGCAGTTTACCACTATGGCGCACTTCCAGCGCTGTCCTGTTGATGCCCTGCGTTTCATAGGTTTTGTATATGTTTGTAGCAAATGTGTTGAACTGACATCTGGTATAGCTTAGCAACAGCAATAATAGGCTTCAGTTATTTGATCCCAAAACAAACCACCTTGTAGCAATTCACAGAATGGCTGAGGTTGTCAGGCACCCCTGGAGATCATCTGACCCAGCCCATCTGCTCAAGTAGGGACAGCTAGAGCAGGTTTCTGAGGACTGTGTCCTGTTGGGTTTTTAATACCTCCAAGGATGGAGACTCTACAACCTCGCTGGGAAACCTGTGGCAGTGCTCAGTAACCCTCACAGTAAAAAAAAAGATTTATTAGGTTTAAACAGGATTTCTTCTGTTTCAATTTATGCCTGTTGTCTCTCGATTTCCCCTTCATAAACCCATGCTGACTACTCCTAACCATCTTCTTGTCCTGTCCGTGTCTTGAAAGGACTTCCAGGAGGATTTACTCCATCACCTTCCCAGGTATGGAGATGAGGCTGGGTGGCAGCTTGTTCCTGATCTTCCTTCGGTTCCACAATGCCATTAAAATGCCTCTCACAGTTCCAGTGGTCACAGCTAGCGTGGAGCTTGGTTATAATTTGAGGGGCCAAAGAACATTGCAGCACCTTTCCTTCCTCCCTGAGGACCACTTGGTGCCATGTGCACCCTCAGTCCCAAGTCTGGGGGGACGAGGCCTCTGTTCAGCTCTCTCCCCATATCCCCAGAGCAGTTGTGCGCAGCCTTCCCCTGACAGACACCTTTCAATCTCAGCTGAAGGAGAACCCCAATTTACAGTACAGGGCTTGCCGTCAGTATGGTTCAGCTGATTTGATCATACAAATGCAATGCTGCACTCTAGGTAGTTCCACAAATAACAGTACAGTAAAAGGCAATGTTTGTGCTTTGAAGGATGGGAGATGGCAGATTCCTCGCTACTAGAAGTTTTCTGTAAATGAGACAAGATTGTTTAAAATTACAATGATTGCTAATACAGTGTTCTCTGTTACTTGTAAATGTAGTCAGATCCCAAGTGTAAAGCAGTGTTCATGGGGCTACGAGGGACTGAGGAGCAGCTCGTGGATACATTGCTTTCCTCTGAATTCAGGCAAGTTTCCACCCTAGATTTAATTTAGAAGTTGAGGAAATTCATAAATTCAAAGCAAGACACAGCTGAACCTAACAAAATTTTGCGTGATGTCCAATTGAACAATACAATTCCAGGGAGCTTACCCTGATCTCTTTCCCAAGCTGTAACGTGGCTTCATGCTCAAAAAATTCAGACCAGTTTTGCTGAAAATTTTACGAACTTCATTCAACCTGGGAACTAACTCAATTTTCAGACAGATAGCATAATACCTAGATAGACAGTGTGGGGGTGGGAAGATGGGTATGTGGCAATGACATAGGTTTTCGTATCTATTTGAATTAATATTTTAGAAAACAAGAACATTAATAGCTGGAAAACTAACTTCAGAACCAATTTTGTTCAACATAGCTTGGGTCAAATATCTACAGGCCAAAGCTTGTGGGAGTTTCTGTCTTCGATGCCACTGCCTGGAAACCAAAAGTGAATATTCAGAGTGCACCCACTCTGAGGGAGCCGCTTCGTGGCTCTCCCCCGTACCCACTCACTCTTCCTCAATAGCTGAAACTTCCACAAGAGAGATTATATGGTTTGGGTCAATCTATTTCTGAGAGATGATGAATCTCACTGTTAAAGATGGTGAAAAAACCCAAATATGTTTACCAAGAAAATAAAAAGTACGGAAGTAAGGAAGTGAAGGTTGTGGGAATCCTGTCAGCCTGGTACTGGTAGTGGAAAGCTCTAGGCAGGCAGGGTGTTTCCAGCTTATACCTTACCTCTCATAGCTGCTCTAATTGCTCTTTCCTGATGTTTAATAATCAGATCAGAGGCAGTTTAGGACTGTATAATTTCTCCTCTCTCCCTGCCTGTTCACGACAATAAGGAGAGCAGTGGTGCAGCTGTACTTGGCAAACCCCAAACCAAAAGGACTTCTGGTCCCCCGGTGGGTTCAAATCATAGGGTCCGTGCCCTGAACAGCTGGGTAGCATCTCTTTGTGCTGTTGCAGGGCAGTGGTGGTGGACTGAGAGCCATGGAACCCCTAGGTAGCTGGCACGTGTATGGCCTGTCTGTGGTGATCACTACGACGGACAGAGCTCAGCCTGTGAAAAGGGCTGTGGTTACGCATATTCACCTACTGATTAAATGTAAACTCGCTATGTCAGTGCACGGTCTTCATAGGGCATTTTCACTTACTGGGTATTTTCATTGGTTGGTAGATCACAAAACACTGCCATGTTAAAAATCAGTTAATGTAAATTAAGTAAAATCCTTCATGCAATGAAATAATTTTCAAAACTGCATTCATTGTCATTAGGGCAGTTTTTCCATCATGAAATCATTTTTGAATGACTTAACTCAATAGACAAAAGTAGCAGTTGCCGTAATAAGGCATTGTTCGTGTTGCAAGAGCTGACTGGAAAGCCTAAAGACAAGAGCTCTGTAATGTTTTCAATGATTGAATTTTGAATTGCAGAAAAGACTGTAGCTATTTTTGACTGTTACAAAACAAGCTGGTTGGTTTTTTGAGGTGTGTTATTAAATTCTTTCCACAGTTCATATGTAAAGTATATTAAAACCATTGCATACCGATTGAAAGAGAACTGCAGCTTCTCTTAATTACTGAAGGAAGGAAAGTTGTCCTTCAGAGATTTTTTTTAAACCGCAAAAAACGTACATTTACTTCGAAGTTTTCCTTCACTGCAATGTCATGCAAAATTTTGACTTTCAGCGTTCTTAAGGAACTGTATCGCAACTGCACAAGAAATGGTTTTTTTCTTCCTCATAAAAGATCTGCCACCATTTTGGGGCCTTTTTTAACAAGTTGTTTTGGCACGGTAGGGCAAAAGGTAGCAATTCATACATAATTCAGTTGCATGTGTTTACACAAAAACTTAAGAGAAATTAATCAGATATGCCCAAACACTTCCATCATTGCTTCCACCTCCATGTTCCAGGGCAAAATAAGTGAATGGGTCAAGCGCTGCAGGTGCTTGGTAAGAGCATTGCAAATGTGCCGGCTGCTGTCAGACCTACCAGATGGGGAACGTTGCTGTTCAGTACTTCCAGAGCAGGGCTCACCTGTGACCTGCTGTTCGCCACCACCTAAGGAATAAAATAGCTACTTTGAGCTTCTTTATTCCCTCTCTGGGGAGGCAGCTGCCCTCCCCTTTGCAGAAGAGCAGGGCCTGAGCTCCCTGCAGAGCTGAGGAGACTGTAAAGAGTAAGCTGGGCACAGACAGGGACATGGATCATTTTCCCTGAGAAGCCAGGGAGGGGAAGCCAGAGAGAGAACTGTAATTATGGCCCAGCTCTGGAGCAGCCCGGTACCATCTTGAAGGCAAGAAAGTTGACTCATCGTTTTCTTCATTCATTCTCAGTATCTTGGGACACCTTGTCTCAGACTAAGGCACAAATTAAATGTGGTTTCAGACAAAGAGCAAAACCAATATGTAGTCTGCAAAACAAAATGATTTTCTGGATGAGTCTATAGTTCAGGTTAAACGAGGGCTTTGTGCCCTTGAAAGTCATTTCAAATTCAAGTGTGAATGTGAAATGAAAAGGCCATGTTTGAAGCAATGTCCTGTGCAGATGCTCTTGTTCTGCAACAAGCATGCACATTTTGGTATTGATTAATCCTTTTCAAAAGTATGTTATATCTGCATGGGAAGAACGAGGGTGTCCCGAAAAGGAGCTACTTAAGAAACAGCTAATGCACAAGGGCTTCTCTCACAGCGGCTCTTTGGCTGAAGTCCCGCGGCAGATGGGCACATGCAGCTTTACTGCTCTGTGTTCTGGAGGGCTATTTGCTCTGTCTTTTCCCACCCCGAAGGAGCGAAGCAGTGGTGCACACCCGACACACAAAGGAGTTAATTGCCAGAGTCAGCCCTGGGAAGTTGCTAAGCAACATTGCTGGGCCCTGGCATCCACTTCTGCTGCCGCGTGCTGCCTGTGGTCCAGCACCCCGACTGCACAGTGCAGCCGGGAAGGGCTCTGAAAACTGGGCTCACTTCCTCAGATCCTGTAGTCTAATTAAGCTCACCTAACGAAAACAACTATTTTGTAGTTTAGCTCCAGTTGCTTAAAAATTATGCCGAGCATAAAGTTTGTCTGTACCTTAAACCCAATTCATTCAGTTAATATCCATTCATTTTAGACGTTTAAATCTGTTATTCCTACCTGAAATGAGCTGATCGGCTTTCATGATTTTAAAGTAGTATTGGAATAAGTGAATTGCTTTCAGCTAAGTCCGAAACAGGATAAACATCTATCCAGTCACTGCAGTAAGTATGCTTTAGAGAATTGAGCCAAAAATTTTCCAATAAATCACCACCTATTTTTCAGCCTGGCATCCTCATCAAAGACAAGGCTGTCAGGGGAACTTGCGACCTTTGGGTAAATCAACAAGTACTGAAATCATTACGAATGCAGGGCTGTGTGCTCTCTCACCCCAGCCTGATTACAGATCAAGGATTCTGGGCTACATCGTCTGCTTTTAATGGAGGCATAACACTAGTCCATGTGCACTGTGGATTTTGCCCTCTGTGTGGAAGGTTAAAGTCCTGAATACTCTTGAGACACTAGCAAAACTCCTAATCAGTAACAGATCTATTGTTATATCTATCAGCAGAACAAATCATTCTGGGACTGTCTGAGGTAAAAAAAAAAAAATGCATTTTTATGTGTTAGTGTCCTGCAGTGATTTTGAGGTCTGATTGAAGTCAACGGCACTTAGCGGGCTTGCTTTCTGTGTGGATTCTTCAATGTCAAGCAAAGTAAAACTTGCACTGCAGCTTCTCCCTCTTGCCAAGGTGCTCATACTGTCTTGCTCTTTTTACCCGACTGCACTTACAAAGCTTGCAGGAACTTAATTATTGGTCAAGTTTCACTGAACTTGGCCTGCTCAGAAGCTACTGGTGGAAAAATAAGATAAACAAGCACATAAAAACTATGAGTAAAGAAGTTTCTTTTCCTTAGGCAACCAGCCTAAAATCTTAGTAACCACAAATAATCCATTCTCGTATAGATTCCCAGTCTATAAAACGTACGTGGATTTCAGCCTGAGGAAGGTACCTTGAATTAATAATTTTGTATCCAAATTCTAATCTCTCATTGAAGTGGTTTGCTACTCTTTTTTTCTTTTGTGATAAGAGTTTTGCATAAATATTCATAATCCTCATTTTCTAAGTGCACTTATGACACCTTGTTAGCAAGTTCAGCAATATCGCTGTTTAACATATTTCGTTTTTCAACTTCTTTCAATTTTTGGATTCTCAAAAGCATTGCTGGTATCTGCAGAGTGAATTTATGTTTACTGGCAGTATAAATGTTTTTCCTCATTGCCTTTTCTAGGTTGTTAGGAAAGGTTTAGGGTGCTATAGTAGTTGGCAGGCCACAGCTACAAATGGCTGCTCTAAACTCACCGTTTTTTTTCATTAAATTATGTTGTGTTTATATTCATCCACATATTGAAACTATTCTCAGCTAAAGTCTGAAGAGCATTCTGTAATATTTAGGAAGAATTTTTTTGTGTCTTGATTTTCGAAGAAATCTGTTCTCCCTTGGTCTGAAAGAGCTTAAGCATGTGTGCTGCTGTGGGAAGTGAAACGACGTCTTTGGAAATCAAAGTGAAAGTAAAAAGGGTAACAGCAAAATGTTTCCAGGATCAGTCACATTTTAACGATGATTACAGCAGAGTATAATACTGGCTAGCTCTTGTACAGTGACAAGTACACAGGACAGCTGTGGAAGTAATTCTGGCCTTGTTCAGGTTAGTGGGAGTTTTACTATTGGCTTAAGTGGAACCAGAATTTATGTTTAATTTTTTTTTAGTTATTGTTTTTTCATATTTACACCATGAGACACTATAGAAGATTGACAAAAATCCAACATACTCTGCTCGTTAGTATTGCTGTTCTTCCTCTCTTCTTCTTCCAGTGTTTTTTAAAGTTCAGTATAAAGGTTCTCAGCTAGCCTTTATTTAATTTTTCTTTATAGACAGACTCCATGCATCCTGTTACTGTTCTCATAGTAATTACAGGCTTCTTTTCTTCTGAGTAGACAGTAAATATATTGTTCCTTTTGTGTTCGGATGTGGAGTCTGGAGTAGCCCTGGGGTCATCCAAGATCTGTGAAGGAGCAGCAATAGCACTGTGTCTTGGCTGGCAGCTAAAAACTGTTCTGCATCAGCCTCTCCGGTGCAGAAGTGGTTAGCTTGGGGTAATGGCATAAGGAGCCTTTTCCAGAAATGTGCTGGAAGGGGGGTCACGAGAACATCTTGTTAAAACTTCACATTTATAAGTGAAAATTTCTTTGCCTCAGAGATCAGTCGCTTTCCACGTATCATTTAATCACGACTATGAAAGATTACTTATCTTTGAGGCTAATAAAAATATTTTGCCTTCTGGCATACGTTATATTGTATTTAAAAAAAAATGAAAAAGGAGGTGATGTGACACATAAAAATTCCCAGCATAAGGAATCCAATTGAGTATTTCCCCAAGCATTATTCCGATATTCCCAAGTATTCCCATTAACATTCCTGATTCCCCAGGTAAAGTCCCCCACCTGTCAACTGGTCCATGAAGAACACCATCAAAATGAAGAGAATTTTCACCCATAAAATGGTTGCAGGTTGGTGATGTTTTCTTCATTGGTTGTGGCAGGGACATGACAAAAAAATTATATTATTAAAGCTAATAAATGGGGTAATCACTATCATCATAGTCCTACTTTCACCAAATAAATGAATCCCTTTTGTACTGATTAACGACTAATGGCATGCTGAACATCACACTAAGCAAAGAGAAGATAGGGGGTGAAATCCTGGTCCCAGTGGAACCACTGAAGTGTTAAAAATTCCGCTGGCTTCAAAAGGGTAAAACATTGGGATTTAGTTTGGGTCTGTGCTCAGGGATTGTGCATCTCAGAGGCTAGCAGGCGTAGCACTGAGAAATGCCGTACTTGAAGTTAGGTTCCCAAGTGATCATTTAGGCCCTGAAATAAATGGCCCAATTTTCGAAAGCACTGAGTACTTACTGGCTGGTGCTGATGAGAACATTCCAAGGAACAGTCACCGTAGCTCATTCTAACATACACAGACCGGTGAATATTTATCCCAGGTAAGCATTGTTCAGTTTTTTGGTTTTGCACCTGTCAAAGGCATTGCAAAAAAATTTTGACTCAAAAAAAGCAACAAAACCTCAGCCTATCAAAAAGGATTTTGTAGAACCCACCTTTTCTGTTTGGTATTTTCTTCCCCTTATGTTCAGGTATGGAATAGAATAAGGATTCACAACTTGACTGCAGAATTACAAGCCAGTGACAATCAGCAATCTGTTCCCTGCAGCATGGCCTAGATCCTCCACTGGGAGTGCAACAAAAAAACTGACTCTGGAGCATGACTTCAACATACCGACGAGAAAAGGTACTCAGTATTGTATCAAACTCCCTCATTTTTTTCTTCTGTGCACTGTAGGAAAGCATTCTGATGATCAAAACTGGGTGCGTTTTAAGTGTCCTTCACGGGCTAAGATGGTCGGTGCTGCTGGAATACCGAATATGAGTTTTTCACAAGTATGAACAAAAAGTTATTTTGGCAATGGGAGGATGTTGAACATATATGTAAAAAATCAGTAAATAAAAAAGGATTGATGGAAGATATACAATCCCTTTAAAAGTAGGGTCAGTTTTATAATACAATGATCATAGGTCAAAAAAGAAAATTTTCAAGTCAGCATCTAAGTTGATCCTTGGTAGTTTTGTACAAATAGACAACCTCAGGTCTGTTCCATAAAATTTAGCTCAGATTGATTTGAATCTCCTGTTCTTTGAAAAGTGGTTGTCATCTACCTCTGTGTGTTTGCTTAGTAAGACCTAACCTGCTATTTAAAGTGTTGCAAAAGTGGCTTAACTGAAGTCTTGTTTTAAGTCTATTTAAATTGAACTATTGCAGTCTTGTGTAGATGCACTTAAATCAATGTATAGCTGCCATATAAAATTTGACCCTTTGAATTAAGGTAAATCAACATAAGCCAGTTCTAAATCAATTTAACTGTGTCCACGTGTGGATTTGCTTCACGTTTAATGAAATTGATTTAAAGGAACAATCCTAGTGAAACCACTGCCACTTTCTTTTACAGGCAAAGCCTATATTATGCTGATTTATTTGGAACTAGAACTCTTCTGGCATACATATTGCATAGCCAGCATAGCTCTGCAGCTGCACTGTTGAACATCAACCTGAATTCTTGGTCTTGTTATGGATTTGGCTAATAAATTTTCTTGCATTGAGCCATATTTCTCCCTCAGTGAGATTTAACCCGTGCATTTGTCTTCCCAAATGGGTTGGGATTTCTTTTTTTTTTTCAGAGTAATCTGATTAATTTAATCCAAACAGGATTTCACCCTATGTTTTTTGTCCTGCCAGAAGTAGCACAGGCTCCTCATATCAGCAGTGGTGTTCTATAATAGTCTATCTTTTCATTTTGATTTATTAACAAACAAGGAAAATTTTAAATTCAGCCAGAACGAATGTCGGTGTGTTGTCTAGCCAGGACGTTCTGATAGGGTTTTCATCGTATCTAGGAAATTGATGCTTCCATGAATTTATGGCTTCAGGTGACAACGATCTCCAGACTGGTCCTGATTAAATAACAACATCAGTTCTAGGATTGTAGCATCAACCATTTATACTTCTGGAAATTGTGTAGAGATTAATTCATCCTCATGCGTATGCTTATCCTTTAGTGAACTGAGTTTTGTTTTCCTATCCAGAACTCGTAAGTTTTTATTATATATGTGATTCATTTTGGTGAATATCTTCAAAAGGCAGCAAGAAAGGAAAAGTTCAGATTTGCATATCCCCAATTCCTAATGTCTTATCTGAAAATCACAAATTTACGTCCATGAGAGACATGTACAAGAAAACCCAATGGGTACTTGTGATTCTGTCTAGAGATTTTTTTCACAAATATGCCAGTTACCCTAATAAAAGCTATTACTGATCCCTGCAGACTTTACCCGGCTGGTAGCCATAGACAGTTACAGCTACAGTAATGCTGCTACTAGTGTTGTGCTCGTCAGTGTCACACATCCTGCACACCACTCAGAAATTCAGTAGGAGCATGGGGATGCTAAGCTAAAGAAACATTAGTAGTGGTGTAGCCTTTCACACCCGTTTGATCTGGAGTAATTTATACATCTAATTTAACATCAGTTAATTTTGTACATATTATTTCATAGCTCTACTGCAGGGCAATACTAGATTTCTTATTTTACAGAACCAGATCCTAATGAATCTTTTCTGTAGTGTATAATGTATTTGTATGTGATGGTCTCTTCTTCATTGTCCTGACTTGTAGTTTTCTGTAAGCACTCTAAAGGGAACTTCCATCAAAACACAGATCTGAAAAGGAGAAAACAGATGCAGAGGGCAAGCCAGACCCTCAATTCATGCTAGAGATACACCAAGTGCAAATCTGTCTGCCAGCCAGTGCCCTCTCAGGGCTGTAATTCCCAGTATAGTGTGAGCATACCGTTCTCAGTATAACACTAACACAAGCATCCAAATGCTTTGAGATTTTTAGGGATCAAGATTGGAAAAAACTGGGATTTTCTGTGAGTACTTTCTTAAAACATGCTTTGGTATAGTTAACGTCAGTAAAATATCCAAATGAAAATACTGAAGGAACATGACCAAGAGAATAATGAGATACTGAGTTACTGACTCAGCATGTTTTATTACCAAATGTGGACGTTTTCAATACAATTTCTTGTTTGTTGGCATCAATATTGAGATTCAGACCACTATAGGCTCTGGAGACAGACCCTCCTTAGTCTGAGCTGTTCCTACCTGTCTCTGATCTAGACCCAACTTTCTCCATCCCTTGTTCCTTGCCCTTTGTATGCTTTTTAGGCCTACCCACTTAGTCTTTCAGATCAAAATAGCCCACTGTCCTGCCTTCATCTCCTCTTCTCCATGTGTCTAGTCCCAGATCTTCTTCCTTCCACCTGACAGGACATAGTCATCTCTCCTTAAACCAGACTTACTGCCCAGCTCCTGCTGCCACCTCTTCCTTCAGTCTCATGCTCTCTGGAGTCTCTAAAAATTGTTTCATCCTCAAACTACTTGCCCATGAGACAATGGTAAGTGGCCTAGGAAATAATTTCATTTTCAGTAAAGGTATGTTTTCAATTCAGATGGTGGCCCACAAGGAATTCAGATGGTTGTGAGGCTTTACTGACCAGAAGACTTAGGAACTCCTGCTCTAGAACACATTTCCACAGTTGATTTGACAATAAACTTTTTCTTGCCAGTATGTGACTTTTAAATACGTAGCAAGATTTTTTCAATCTCAGATTTATAATCCACTGACTTGGCAAAATCTTCTGTGAATTTCTTAACTGTGTGTGTGTGTACTTTGGCCTGACTTCATCTTTCACCCAAACTATCAATTCTATTTCTGTTCGGCTAACCCATCTATTTTTACACAAGGACTTTGTGTGTTACGTTCTGCACTGTGCTGGCCATCGTGCTCTCAATCTTCCCTTCATTCAGTCACATGGATTCCAGAGCATTGTCTTCCCAAAAACTTCCATCTCCCGTGACCCTGTTTGCAAGCTAGCAGCTTCTCTTCTAAGTTCTTACTTGCTCCAGTGCTATTGTTTTTAGTCTCTACCTGGCACTTACCCCACTGCTTCCAGGCACATACATCTTGTCCTTTTCTTTTTCTTCTTATAGTATTATTTCTCTTGTTACTGCCAAATATATCTATCTCCCTCCTCGTATAGGTTCTCCTGCAGAATCAGAGCTGCGCTTGCCTCTCTGTTCCAGCACCAGCCTTTGCCATGCTGCTTGTTTATGCTGCTACTCACTGTTCACCATCACATTCAGCAGAAGAAAAGTATCTCCCAGCGACAGCAGTGTAAAAGCATATGCTAATCTTTTTAAATGACAAATAGGGTTTATCACATTCTCCTTGGAGAATTTGCACTCTAGCCTGTTTGGGGAAGCCTTTTAAGTTATTTTTTTATAAAATCAGAAAAGCGAATGAAAAGTGCCTTTTTTTTTTACATGTTCCCAAATTCTGCACGCTTCCCAGGATCTCAGATAGAACTATGCAATTAGGCAATTTAAAGCTTGTCAAAGCTGCAGACAATACAAGGCCAGACAATACAGCATAGACATAACACATTAGAGTGTTACTGTTATAAAATAAGAGATGTGCATAATAGGGAAAGGAGTGAATAGAGGGCAGGGGGGGAAATGGAGGGCTGAAATTCCTTCAGCAGTCTCAGTGGTTCTTAAACAATTGTATCTAGCTGCATGCTCCAAGTGTTTTTGAATTTGTCTCATTGCTCTCCAGGGCAGAAAGCTGCTCTTTCTGTGGTGTTCCTTCAGAACAGCCAAACAGTCTTTTTTCTATTCTGGGCTCGGGCTTATTTCTGCATTCTCTCTAAATTCATACACTTGATGCCGACATCATCTCTGCAGCCATTAAAACCCAAAGTCGTTGTGGCCTAATGTAATACATTTCAGCAAATCATAGAATCATAGAATCATAGAATGGTAGGGGTTGGAAGGGACCTCTAGAGATCATTTAGTCCAACCCCCCTGCTAAAGCAGGTTAGCCTAGAGCAGGTTGCACAGGAATGCGTCCAGGCGGGTTTTGAATATCTCCAGAGAAGGAGACTCCACAACCTCTCTGGGCAGCCTGTTCCAGTGCTCTGTCACCCTCACAGTAAAGAAGTTCCTCCTCATGTTCAGGTGGAACTGCCTGTGTTCCAGTTTGTGCCCATTGCCCCTTGTCCTGTCGCTGGGCACCACTGAGAAGAGTCTGACCCCGTCCTCTTGACATCCACCCTTTAGATATTTGTGAGCATTGATCAGATCTCCTCTCAGCCTTCTCTTCTCCAGGCTGAACAGACCCAGCTCTCTCAGCCTTTCCTCATACGAGAGATGCTCCACTCCGCTAATCAACTTCGTGGCCCTCCGCTGGACTCTCTCCAGGAGTTCCCTGTCTCTCTTGTACTGGGGAGCCTAGACCTGGACACAGTATAAACAAATAAACATAGCGAACGTGATTCTTTGGCAGAAGTTTGTCTACTAAAGACCACTTCAAATCTTGGGTGTCTCTCTGTTCCTTCAGCTGCCGGACTGCTGGGCAGTCCTGGGCAATACTTACCAGTGCCCTATTTTCTTTATTATGGCACTCTCAGGCATTAGAGAAAAAGGTCTTTGCCAGCTCAGACTCCATAGTCTGTCTGATAAAGTTGATGTTTATACTTATGTATGAAGCTGTCTGCAAGCCATAAAAAAGTCTCTTACCACAGCACACGCTCTGCCACTGGGACCCTTTCAAGGAGTGACCTGCTTTCATAAAGAGCTTCAGGCTGGTGCAGTTGTTCATTAGTAAAGTGTTGTAGGGCATTCTGGGACCTGTGACAGTCCAGGAGTATCTGATCTAATCTCTTAATTTTATTTATCACTACAGGAGTAAAGGCAGCAATTCAGAACACTGTTTAGCATTGGGAAAAGGAGAATGCATTTGCCACTTTGTCTATAGTAATTTGGATTTCTTCAAACGACAGACAGGGTTCTAACCAGAGACCTTTACAAATGCTATTAATTTCTTTTTAATAAGTTAGGAGAGTATATGCAGAGAGGCAACAGAAAATACAGAGATGTTTATGTAGAATATCCATTTTTGTACTTAAAAATCTTTCTGCAGCAGCTCGGGGACAGATGACACTCCCTGCTCACTTCACTGGGGAAACTCAGGGTTTAAATAAGGCTTCTCCAGCTAGTTAAAATTTCTTGGCAGTCTATTACCTTGGTCCTTAATTGCATTCATTTCCCTGTGGAGATCCTTTTGAGAGAGAGTCTCCATTACATGGCTGCTGGGAGAATTCCAACAATTCACATTTTTCCCAATTAATTTCAGTCTCAAATATTGACTCATTTTGGGAATGAAGTGATAATACGACTGAATTTCTGCTTTGGAGAATTGGATATATGTACCATGGGGTATTAATCAGTATATGCTATTAATATATGCTCCATTGGATGACTCTGTAATGTCTGCTGTCTAGATGAACTGTCAGAGTTTTTGCTTCAGAAGCAAATCGAAAGGAATAATATGATGATGGTTTAATGCCTCTGAAGATAATGAAAGTGTCAGAAACTCTTTAGCTTATGATGTGAGAAGCTGGCGAGAATACAAGATCTGAAAGCTGGAATTAAACACAGGCTGAAACCCAAAAGTTTGTAGATGGTGGAAGATAAACCTTCTTTTCTCCATGTAAGCCTGAAAGATCACATTATGGTCACTGGATTGTATTTAGTGGCACAAATAGTTGGCAATGGCTGTCAAAGTTTTTAACAAATCCAACTTGATTTGGATACAAAATGGAGCCCAAAAGAATTTTCAGGCTCATTACTAGAGCTCATTCTGTCTGTATCAGTTTCTAACTAGTCGTCTGCCAGCACTGTTGAAAAGAGATACCAGTTTGAAGCAACATAGAATGGCTTCCTCGTTTTAGTCAGGGGCCATAACAGTATTAGGGCTTTCCTCGATATCACTCTCCAAAAGTAAAGCTTAAGCTGTCCAAGTACCTTTTAAGAAAAAAAGTTTAAGAAATAGTGTGTGGATGCCTGTGACAGTGTCCTCCAGGCTTTCCCTACTTTCAAATTGTTAACATACTGCCCTCTCACACGATGACGAAAGCTTCTGTGCTGCACTACCATAGCTCCTGGCAATTTTTGAGTAATTAGCCTCGCTGCGCCGGTGTGCTCATACCCAGCGGGTCCTCATGTTCTGGGAATGGAAAAGATTCTTTCATTTCAACAGAAATCTTTGGGCAATGTTAATAGTTTACCATTTCTTATTATAGAGGGCTACTGTGCTACCCAAAAGGGCTGTTTAATCAGGCTTTTCAACCTTTATTCAACTGAGAAATGCCTGCTTTTTCAACTAATTCCCAGACATAATGCCTGTCCATAAAGGAGGAATTCCACCTGACATGAATGTAGTTTTTGGGAATTGTATCACTGTTAGCCAGAGCTTGCTATGTATCTGGAAACAGAGCCTGCGATGTCAGTCAGAACACAGTAATTTGTATTTTTTTCTCAAGGTCTCTTAAAATTCTGTATAATGCTAATATAACTTTCCAGTAGGACAAACCTGGCAGTCTATTTGTTATAGGTTGAATGCAGGTTGCTTCTTTAGTTTTCACTAGCAAGTTTATTTTCCTCTGTCAAATTTTTGAAATATGCATCTAACAGAAGTGTATAATCCCCAGAGTGTCTATACCTCGGATGTGTTTCCATTCAGAGTGTTCCAGATGCTTGATCAGAGAAAACAGTTGTAGCAATAGAGGAGGCAGCTAGAAAATTAACGAGCCCTTGCAAAGCAGAAAGAAACCTGCACAAGTACAGAACACAGGTAATGGCAAGAGTACGAATAATCTCCATCAGCTGGATATATGAAATTCCAGATATTACTTACCTGTATGGCTTTGAAATGTAATTCCAGCACCATTGTAGCTTTGGCTGGTTTACAAGTTTGGGGCCAGATTTGCCCATAAAGGGAATCAAAGTACCAAAGCAACCACAGCGGCCATGTGTTTCATTTTATATATACATACAAAGAAAATGTAAAATAAAAACACAAAGAAAAAAGAAAAAGTAAAAAAGCTGTAAAGGCTTATACTTAATATACTTATAGATCGGCAGTGATCCATTAGATCCATTTTCACCGTGATGTCAGGGCCCTAATGGCACCACCAAGCTCTGCAACCTCTTTTCCTACCCCAGGGTTTTGGCTGATGCGACACAGGCAGGTGACATTGGGTCAGGCTGCTGGGAAAGCAGCTAACTTGGGAGAAAGAGCTGTGAGAAGCCTTGTTGGGGGCTTCCACCTCCAGCTTGGGAGCCAAATTTTGCTCAAGCCTCAGCCTTGGTCCTTGTATGTGCTATACTGCAGGAATGCCCTGTCTGACCATGCACCTTGCTGATCATGACTGTCTTCATGACTTGACTTTCCTGGCTTGGTGCCACAGAGCTGCCCCGTCATTGTGGACATGTCTGGAAATCATGGGAGTCTTGGCTGACCCCAGTTAACAGCAGCAAACCCTCTCAACTCCCCTTGCACTGGTACCATGGCTCCGACCCCTTGTTGTGAGGGCACTGCCCAGCCCGTCTTGCCGTTGCCCTCAGCTCCCCACAGCCTGACCTTGTTGCTCCTCAACATTTGTTAATATCTCTTCATTCATCTGCTAAATATCAAATTGCAATGAAAAAGCAGCACTTAGCATCTCAAACAAGCTAACTAATGTGTATTTGAAATGGAGGCAGGGGTGGGGTATGGTGAGAAGATGTGACATCCTGGTCAGGAGTTTCTCCAATGCTTAGCACCTTCTCTGATCATTTGGTATTTCTCTCATGGCAGGACAGCAAGTACTTTGTAGGGACATGGAAAATGGAAACTTAGAAAAATCAGTGTTTTTTAACCGCTGTCAAAATATTCCTGCCTATTATTATTAGAGCAGCTCTGCGGAGAAGGACCTGGGAGTGCTGGTGGACAACAGGCTCACCATGAGCCAGCAGTGTGCCCTTGCGGCCAGGAAGGCCAATGGCATCCTGGGGTGCATTAAGAAGAGTGTGGCCAGCAGGTCGAGGGAGGTGATCCTC
>VZSC01014419.1:99511-110385 GCA_013398225.1 Steatornis caripensis
TTCTCTGGAGATATTCAAAACCCGCCTGGATGCATTCCTGTGCACCCTGCTGTAGGCTAACCTGCTTTAGCAGGGGGGTTGGACTAGATCATCTCTAGAGGTCCCTTCCAACCCCTACCATTCTATGATTCTGTGATTATTGCTTCCTCTCAATATGTTTGCCGAATGCAGTGTATAAGTACTTGTAACAGAGACTTAAGCTTGAACTGAGACATTTGACAATGTGGGAGCTGTATATCCTCATGAAGAGACTTTACATGCAAAGATTATTTCCTTTCCCATATAAAAGACAGATAGAAATAACTGAAGAAAAATAAGCCTATTGCCACAAATCATAAACTTTTATATTAAGGCTCCTGTTAGTACATTTCCTGTGCCATGTTGTTATACTCAAGGTCTGAGTGTTTTTGAGGAGCTCTGACTAGAAAACAGGGACAGGGAATATCAGATCCTGGGTGAGAGGGGATGGGAAAACACAGGAAGGGACTAGGCCTGTGGAAGAGAGGGGATGGTTAGGAGCAAAGGGAGAGCACTTGAGGCTAAAAAAATCAAAAGTAATGACAGACAGCCAAAGAAAAGCTCTAGATGGGTAGAAATCACAGTACTCCATAGCTCAGCAACCTCTATTATCTTTATTTCCTCTCAGCTCCCCCATCACTGCATCGTTCAGGTTATTCACACATCACAACGCGCCATTTTGCCAGAGAAGGTTTCTTCTGTGCTTCCAACACGTAGAGTCTCAACCCTCTGTGGACTGCGAGAAACCAGACAGGAGGGCACAGAGGGGGTTTCTGCAGGCACTCCTTTTCAAAAGCAAAGCTAGTTCTTTCCTGCAGGGAAGCCGTCACTTTGGTATGCTTCAGTGCTGAGATAACATTGTACTACCTGCAAAGAAATTGTCTATATTGATCTGTCCAATTAGGTGTGCCTGCCAACACATCATTAACTCCCTGCTACAGCTAGAGGAACCAAAGACACCTCGTGTAACTGATAACATAATTTACATGCATCCCTCATACCCATACTTCATTCCCCTAAGAACCCTGTGGGATTTGATACTCCTTTTGCTCTCTTCCTTGACCATTTCACGTTCAACCACGTAGTAAACTTGGTATACTTATTCCAGGAGGTAATAAAGCATGAGCTTGGAGCAGAAAACGTTACTAGACATGTTAGTTGCAACAACTGGTTAAGTTTTTATATACACGTAGGGTAGACAACTGGAACAACTAGAAGGAACTGGCTGTGAAACACAAACAAAAATATAGTACAAATACTAAAACTTTTTTCTGGTGTCTACGAAGGATGCACTTTGTAACCAACTCTGAATTAAAGCTGGGCTGAAAAGTTTATGGAGAAACATGATCTCCCTTGTTTAGCATATTTCCTTGAAAAGTCTGATCGCTCTTCTTGCATGTCTTTTTCCTAGATCTTTAAAAATAATTGTCTTAATACTGTCTTAATACACTGTGTTCCCTAACAGAGTTTCTTTTTTTATCACAGGCTAACTGAGTTCTTTCTTTTAAGGGAATTTGAAAAATGTTCCAATCAGTTCCTGAGGTTTAGTATTCAGTGTTTGTTCAGAAGACAGTAACCTATCAAAATCAAGTTTATTTTTATCCAACAGAGTAAAAACTTCTTCAAGGAGTGGGGAGGGGCATAGTTTCAGAGGCTGCATTTCTCTGTTCTCTCAGGAAATCTTACGATTGCAGAACGACCTCTTTTGAAGTTCTCCCGTATGTTTGATTTAACATATCTCTGAGTGTTTCTCTTCAGCTACCTACAAAGCTCTTGCACTTGATCCATCCTCAGTATCCTCCCTTTGATGTCGTTGTTCCATAGTATTGGTGTTTGCAAGGCCTTTTGTGTTTTGGCCACTTCTAGCTGGGCAATTGTGTCTTGAGTCTGGAAAGAGAGAAAAAGGAGGCACTGTTCCCCAAGTCTGTCAGTCACTTGTGAGTTTGCACCAAATAGTTACCTACTCACCCTTCAGAGGTTTCAAAGGAGGGAAGGACCATCGAGGATTCCTGGTGCTGACTGTGGAAGGATATGGTACAGAAAACACCACAAAATCAGAAGAAACAAAGGGAAGTCTTAAAACAACGTGCAGTTCGGCAGTGTAATTCCTTGCCCCAGGAAATTGTGGGTGATGACAGTTTACGCAGCTTAAACACAACATCTGACAAGTTAATATAAGGGAAATACAATTAAAGGTTGTTAACTACAAAGGATGCCCCTGAGACACAGACTGTTAGAAGTTGGAAGAATATTGCAGAAAAATGTCACGCCATGTTTGTTCCAATCCTTGTGCTCCCCCATCGATGGGTATTTCTGGCTATTGTTGGAGACTGGGTACTGGCAGAGGTGGGCCTTTTGTCTGACCCAGGGCAGGTGGTCTTACCTTCCTAAGCAAGTAACTATCTTCGCCAAGGTAGGAGGGTGGGGTGTTTATTTTTGACTTGAGTTCTTTTCTGGAATAGAAAGTCAGAGGCCAAAATGGGACATAAAGAAAGAGGGACAGAAGTTCTTCCATAAGGTGTTGGGTTTTTCTTCTTATCAAAACTTCAAATACCAAATGTGCTTGGGTACTTTAAACACAGCATGTTTTCCTGTTTCATCTTGCCTTTTTGCCCTCTCTAATCTAAACTTACCTAACTATCTAGAGAGTCCTGGATTCCTTTAAACTAACTTAAAGTACCTAGCTAAAGAATCTATATTTGGATCAAGGTCACTGTAGGGTCCATTTGCAGTCAATGAAGAATGCTAGGCACCTCCAGAGAGTCATTCATATCATAGGCAGGCTGCATCTCTCTCAGGAAGCATGAATTAACTGTGCAGGAAGCCTAACATGACCTTGTTTCTAATTTAAGCCCATCAGCTAAGTGTCTAACTTGTCAAGGCCTCAAGTTAGGTAGGAACAGAACTTACTATCCTTGTGCCTTATATCCTTTTAGAGATTTATTATACGCATGTGTTGTGAAAAGTCATCAGCTCTTTCAAACTTCTGATCCACAGAAACCACATCACAGCTATTGTGATGTGAATATAAAATCAAAATCTACAATAAACAAAAATAAAGGACAAATGCTTGGGATCCTCCATTTCCAGATAGTTTTCATATACAAAGAACATTATCAGGATAAGACGGAACAAGTTTAATAGACAGAATAGAGCATACATAGTACCGCTTAAAATCAACATTTTTGGACTCTACAGCCAACAACATGTGTCCTGCTACACTATGTGGCTAATCATTCTTTGTTTTCTAAGTACAGGAAGAAGGAGTCATAAGGATTTTGTTTGCCATACTATTGTTTTATCTGTTTCTATTGGAATTCTTTTCTGATTTAGTAATTGAGCTAATTTTGCACACAATAAAATGTTGTCATGATAACTTAATTTTATATTTTCCTAGGAAAGAAAAAGCAGATGCATAAATTAGGTTTCCTGTAAGCAAACTAATGGAATGTGATTCTTAAAAATATGCACTTAAAAATTCTTACTTGTTATGCACACAGAGTAACAATGCACTTACCACAGCTTTCCTTCTGGAAGCAGGCAAGAATTTACAGTTTGCTTCTACCAAGAGCAGCAGAACTCTAGAAACTGTTATGAATTTTACTTTTCTTCACAAGAATTTCATTAGATGAACAAGAGCGGTTTTGAGTTCTCGTTTTTGGCAATATCCACACAAAGAGTATGAGAGTTAGATGCTGTTTCTCAAGACTTTACCAATTCAGTTTTCATTTTATGAAGGGATGATTCATACACACTCTGTGCAGTGTTTTCATGGGTGGTTTATTCAAAAGGGATTTTTCTCAGTGATGCTTTCATGTTTCTTTTGAGTGGAATGTTCAAGTGTTCTCATTTTGTAGATGAGAAGACTCCTGTTCAAGTACCCTCAGATTTAGACACTGAGGCTCATCTCTGTTTCTTTGCTGATACTGGTCATTTCTCTTGAGATTGTCACAAAGCACCAAGCAGCACGGGTCTTGTGGTCATGCTATAACAATTATCTGGGAAGACCACGTGGGGGTCCACACCAGTCCCTCCGAAATAAGCTTTTTAAATATGTAGTAGTGACTGTTCATCCCAGAAGTAACTTGTCAAGAAAAGAGGCACAGCCTCAGTTTAACAGTGGACCCCAACACAAGATCAACAGATCTCAACCTTGACTGTTCATTGCATAAGTTGATATATCAATGCAGTAGTATAAAAAGATACCTGAACTAGGTACCTGTCTCTGTGCTACAGGTAATGTAGTTTTCTTAGCCTGGTACTTCACTTGAGCACTCCATCAGTTCACATGGAGACAGCTGAGGCATGTCTACGTGGTGGTGTGTGTTACAGCTCCAACCTGTCAACAGAAAAATCGTCTCATAGAAAGCCATAAAAACCAGGAGCATTTATGATTACCCCAGAGCTGTTTGTGGACCTTCCTCCCCAGCAGTCAGTTCTCGGTCACTTACTGAGCTGGGACAGAAAGAGTGAACAGTCCTTTTATCCATTAAATCACAAAAGGAGCGCAGGGATCAAGAAACGTTTGGCCAACTGTGAGCACGGCAAGGCTGGTGATACCCTGAACAATAATCGGAAGTGACTGGTACAGTGGTGTTCGCTCTCATGCTGAAGACAGCACTTCTGTCATTTTCCAACTTTTCCACTGTTTCTCATCAAATTGGTATTCTCCAAAATTCTTCTATTCCAGCGTCAGCTCGGCTTTGTCCAGCTTTAGTTGGAAGGCCTGACAGCAGCTCAGCCATCGCCCAGGAGTAGCGCCAGCTCCTCTTAGCATGCCTTGGAATTGTCTGTGAACACCAAGAGAAACGCATATTCTTGTACAGGTCCTGGAACGAAGATTCACCAGCAAAAATCACAAAAAATAGCACTGCAAAGACCTCAGGATTTCATTTAGTTTATCGCTCTGCCCAAGGAAGAATCAGCTGTGTCTGCCTCATTTAAAACAAACGGTGGTACTGTCTGTTGCGAAACACTTCCAGTGATGCTTTCAGGCATATGGCCTGCCTTCCTACATTCCGGAAACTTTCTTTGAAATCTCTTACCATCACGAATACAGATTGAAAACCAGTGATTATTGCAGTGTGGTGAATCAAGCACCAATGAGCTGCTGGCTCTTTAAGCATTTTCCTTAAAACACTTTCTCTGTAATGGTAGACAAATGTGCATTCAGGTCAGTGGCAATTATATTGTTAAGTAACTTTTATGTTTTAGAATGATCAAAATCAGGGATTTCAACAGAAGCTGTTGAAATGTTGAATGGATGTTGAAAACTTTCAGGCGCTAGCTATTCTGAAGCTCCTATCTCACCTACTTTCTTCTCTTCTTGAGAACCCTAAATACTCTGTTGCAATCACATAGAGAAACCTCCCATGGGAAAGTAACCAGTCTTTGCTAGAGTAATGGAAAGGCAAGGGTTTTTCCTGTCAATTTGCGTTAAACGCTACTGCCCTTTTCATACTCAATGAGCAAGAAACTTTCCACAAAGAATTTTTAAAAACTGGAAGCAAAGTTGATCTGTAGCATTAAATATTCGTTAGACGGACCAGTCTCCTGCTTCTTCCTGCAAAAGGGCTCTTGTTGTACTGAAATGTGTCTCTTGCTACAGACCTTCTTTTGCTAGTGAGGTACAGTTGTTGCACAAGTAAGTTGTTGCGTAAAGTGTGAGATGCTACCTAATAGAACAGTATCTGTTTTGTGGAAACAGTTTTTCAACACGCTTTCTCTGTGTGACTCTATATGTGGTACGGCTCAGCCCATTACTGTTAACTAATGATAATAAATAAAGAGAATAACAGTTAGTTTGCTTAAGAAACAGCTAAACATGTTCTAATTTAAATTTATTTATACACAATCTGTGCTGCAGCAACAATTTAAGGTTTTTATTTTTGGGGGAGTGGGGGGTGGTGGTCCTTGGATTCATAATCATTACCTGACCAGATTATTTTCTTATTAATTAAAATGAAAGCTAAGAACTTATCTAAATCTCCTTTCCTTCATTTTTCCCTCATGACCTTCTCTTATTTTTCTTTTTCTCATAAGTAGCTGGATTACTTTTAGCAAATAAGTATTCTTAAAGACAACTATATCCATTTCATTTACATGCCAATTAGAAGAAAAATAGCTTTCCTTCCTCTCATATTTCCATGTAATTTCTCTGTTTAAAGTAATTTTTTCTCCCTTTGTGTCTTTCTTCCTGGAAATTCTATTGCAAATCAATACTGGAAATCTCTGAAAGAATATAACATTCTGAATAGGATAAAAAGAAGAACTTGTTACGATAAATGTCTTCCAAAGAAATTTCTTTTTATGAGAATATAAACAGAGAACCTTTCATCAGCATGCTAAAACTCACATCCCCATATGCCTCTAAGCCTGTTATTATTTATAAAAATAATGATGCCTTACATAAGTCATGGCTTATACACTCCTGATTTCATTTGCAATCATAAGCACTTCAGGTACTGGAGGTACCAGCAGTGCTTAAACTATGAGCTGTTTGAGAAAAGCTCTGTTTTATTTGGTCTGTGATCGTACAATGCCTGCCACAGAATGATCTGGATCTGTGGCTTAGACTCAAAGACAATATATGAATACACATTTCAAATTACAATGAGAAAACCACTCAGTTCACTTGAGACTGAAGACTCTCTCTCTGTTCTGTACCAGCATCTGAGCAGTTAGCATCATGCTCATGGAGACAGAGGTGATCCTTGGCCTACCAGCTTCACCACGTTTGGAGCTCGGTAAATGAGGAAATAATCATGGTTTGTCTTTTATTTCCGGGAAGGATTGTCTTGTAGGAAGGCACTACGCAGGGCCCCAGGAGATGTTGATTCCTCTTCTGATCTCTTTTACAGTTTTCTTACAAAACTTGAGAGGAATCACTCACTCTGCCTTTGTCTCAGCACTAAACTTCTAAAATGCAGATTTTGGTGTTTTCTTCTTCTACTCTGATTTTTTAAGCACTCGTATTATGAGTGATTCTAAATGGGGAGATTAGCTTTGTTTGCCTAGAGTGCAACTCAATGGGAGTCCAGTGTCAGTGGGGATGTTAGTCTGTACTGTAGTAGAAATTATGGAAATGTTAGTGATTATTCATCAATCAATTGCATAATTCAAGGTTAATTGAATTTATTAAAGCACTGAGCACACACAATCAGTGCTTTACAAATAGATGAAAGTGAGATATATTTCTAACCAAAGAACAATCTTAGAAAATTATGACATGCAGTATCTAGAGTGGAGTGACTCAGACTCATAAATTTTACTAATGATTTATTTACCAAAACTGCATTTGTTCAACAGTCACAATTCTTCACTGATCTGGCTAATAGTTTAAAAATTGAAAAAATATTGGAAATAAATATGCTGCAATTCATTTTCAAACAAGGTTTTTCAATTTTTGCCTTCAAAATTATTTTAAAGTTGCCAACATTTAATTTTTTAAAAAAGAATTAAAGAATGAAAGATAACACTTCTGGTCAGCCAAAACATCCAGTAATTCAAATTAGTTCTTTTACAATCTGCTTTACTGAAAAAAAAAAAATCTTGAGCTTAGCCCAGTAAAAATGTAAGGTAGCAGACACTCAGCTGGTCTGGCTTAAAACAAGCAATTAGCAGTGAAGTTGGCATATGTTGTTGGTTGGACTACTCAGTGGGCTGGATGTTCTTGGATTTTTTTATAAGCCAAACTCTTAAGAAACTGTCTCTACAGATTTCCAGAGCTTTATTGACATGAATATAAGAGTAAATGTCAAGAACAGACTCAACTTTCTCAAACAACAACTCTCTCAAAATGTATAAGAAACTGTGCTGTTGTCCATGTTTACAATTAAATGGATTTTTTCAACATTTCTTTAATATCAAGGATTAATTGGATTCTCATTTAATATAGTATCATGTTCCTTATAAAAGACAACGTGGTAATAACATGATATTGCAGTTTATTTTTATATTCCTTTATTATTTACTATTTCTGTTTCTGAGTCACTAATTATGTTTGACAGCACATAGTGTATTAAGTAATACTGCCATTCAATCAGAATTTAAATGCTCGGTTCCCTTTGACCAAACAAGAAGATCCTTCTATTGCGAAACATAGCCCCATATGTTTTAATGGGCTCATATTGATTGTAAGGGCAAAAGACATTACTGAATGCTAGTCAGCAGAAATTACAGAAATGTTATGTAGGAGAAGACAGCATGGCCAGAGAGACGATGCTCCAAATACAAGTTTTTGGTGTCTTACTTCCTGGGCAAGTGCAAAGGCGTCGTTGGCTATGTCTTAAAGTAATGTCCTCCTAGGTGCCCTGACAGTGATACACCAGAGATAGTTTCTCTGCATGCTGTGCACGTACATCTTGCATAAATTAAAGTGAATGAAGCAATCATATTGTCTCCGTAAGTCAAAGAAAAGTTCAATTCATTCAGGCTGAAGCATCACCAACCTAGCCTAACAACTTCTTTCTTCACTCTGTCCAATCCTACATGGAAGAATGAAAATGGAAGTTGTTTTAAATACTGCATGCTAACCCTGTGGTCTCAACAAAAGCCACATCTCTCTCTTCTCTCTTCATTGGCTGCCACTGAGGTTTATATTTGCCTGCCAATGCACAGAGTGTTTGTTCTTCCAAACTGTAGTAAGTGCAAAGCAATTTTTTTCTTAGGAAGGAAGGAACTGAACACCTTAGAAGCTTTTTGTTGTAGATAGTCAAGGCGAGCTACAAACTTGGATTTATCATGAACAATGTGGACACTCTTTAGAGGAAGAAAGACCCAACACCAGCCATGTCTCTTGGCTTCACGTCTCAGTTTTCATGGTGATGCCAATTCAAGCTACTTCAAGCGCAAAAAGAATGAGATCAGCAACGAGATTTGCCTGTAGATGAAGTACATCCTGTAAGTTCTTCCCAGAGATAAACCACCAGACTCACTGAACTATGAGTATGACGTATCAAAAATAATTATTTTATGTAGCCTGTAGGTCTCCCTGCTGATTCTACATTAGTAATTATGTCTTTGCAAACTCAAATAGTATTTCAACTGGTGCTGCTTTGAAACGACCTTATATGTGTATCTACTTTAAAAAGAAAAGAAACTAACCTTAAAAATCCATTTTGCAATAAATGATAGAAGCTTCCTTCTGTCTGGTATTGTTGAAAACGTAGTCAGGAGACTTATCTTGAAGGGAAAACAGGGAGATCATTTAGGAGAGACAGAGAGGGGGGAAATGCCATTAATGACACAATTTAATACAGCAACCTCAAAATTAAAACGTCTATCATCATTTAGACTGCAAATAACACTGAAAATACTGATTTCAGATTATGAATGCAGTAAGACAGTAGGAAAATGGGGTATCCTACTGCTAAAATAACTTGTCAGGAAATTGAAGACACTTGGAATTTTGTTTGGCTTCTTGATCCATGCACTGTCATGCCACACTCCCTAAATAGGGCCAGAGTTAATTCTAAGTTGCAATGTGGCATGTGCATTGACTTTATGACAGTAGCATATTCTGTTCGCTTTTATCTGTAGCTCTTATTTTGTGGATCACGGTGAACAATTTCAAAGAACATTTAACATAAGTTATTATTTAGTTTTCTGCTGTTTTACACTGTGGTACAATGCTTTTTAATATACAGGGCAGCCTATCATGCAATCTAAAATGTTGTGCACTTTGAAAGCCAGTACACATGAGCTGAGTTGACAGCAACATGAGTATTGCCTGTAGAATATAAGCCTGGTAATTGTACTCTCTGTAGCCACTGTGCAATAGCTGTGTAAGAGTGGAAACCCCCTTTCTATCACTGCAAATGATCCATGCAAAACATTGGTGACCTGGTATCTTAGGACCAGCATCTCTTATCTTCCTCCATTTCAAACGAGAAAAGCTGGAGCCCAGAATTTCTGAAAATCGGACTCTTCAGGCCCTATATCCTGCACCTGTTCAAGACAGTATTCTCACGGATTTCAGTGGAAGGAGCACAGTCCTTTGGATTTTAAATTAGAAAGTCCTTTCTCAAGGCACTAGCTGAAAGCAGTGCAACTATGTTGTGTTATATCACTTGCACACATGGGTCCAGACACATTGACAAAAAAAAATCTGTATTCTTGACCCCTTCCCCCTTAAATGATTGCTTATAGCTCATCAAGAGTAAAGTACCTAAACTGACAACATTCTACAGAATTATTTAAGGAAAAAAAAAAAAAGGTGGAACCTCTTTCTTTGTCAAAGTGGTAGAGGGAAATTATAGAGATGGAGAGAAATCAAGGGACCGCCTTCTAATCTTATTTATATAGATACTGATATATGTAATGACATTGATATATGTAATGAGTAACTCTGCTGAAACCAGAGAGACAAGCTGATAGTAACAGAGGGTGAAGGAAGGTCGCAGAGTGGAGAAGCCTTGCTAGCTAGTTGGGGAACTTCGCACACCCTCAGTTTCATGGTATACTTCTGTATGAAACTGGCTTGTGACTTAACGTGGCTTCAGATGGTTTCACGGCCTGGCCATGTCACAGGCGATGCCACCACGATCACTGGTGAAATATGTTTAATTAGTTTATGCCAGCTTTATGCATCTACAGCTGACTTCCATGAAAGATAAGCCAGACCCTATGGACAGGCACAAATCACTAGCCTACCACTGCATTACCTTAACAACGGCTTCTTCTATGTGTGTAAGTATATACAGGCTTCCAAAAGAAATAATATCTACTGAGCAGCAAATATAAGTTGTTTTGAAACATTGGTTATAAAGCTGAGCAGAAAGCGAAGACTGTTAGGTCTTATTTCTGTAACAGGGTATTTCATCGTGATCAGAGGATCTCTTTTTTTTTTTTTTTTT
>VZSC01014419.1:110872-121673 GCA_013398225.1 Steatornis caripensis
TTTTTTTTTTTTTTTTTGGCACCTGCACAGCCACACAGACTTCTGCAACTTCACCTCAAGGGAGTGAAAACCCAATGTGGCCTTTGTTCTTTTTCAGAAAAGGTTAACAGTGTCTGCACTAATGGGAAAATGCTTCACATTCTCTCTGGAAGAAGCTTAGGAGAAGTGTTTGTCCCGTGGGGGACTTACTCATTTTGCCTTTATCAATGGCCTGTGTGAATTTGCTCTGCTCGGTGTTAGGGAGGTGGTTATTTTTTAATTCCGCTTGTACCGTTTCTGTGAGCAGCTAGCATACTGGAGGAAACACATTGCACTCTGGGGTTCAGGGATTTGGATGGCACCATCGTGGTGTTTGTAGACATGTGTTGACATGTTTTGTATTTTTGGCTCAGACTCTCTTTCATGTTCCTTTTGGAGTATAATGGACCACAGCAAGCAAGCTCCTCATTTTGAGTTAGGTAAGCTGGGAGACAGGGAAGAGGCTGGAAAAATAGGAGAGGATGCAATTTCATTATAGGATGTTCTTGAACACATTTAATCATTTAAATTGCATGGGTGTCAGAAAAGGTGGTACTGAGTGTCTAGTCAAGGGGAGCTTTCTCCGCACGTTGAAGTTCTCGCACAATACTCAGATGTTTCTTTCAAAAACTGTTACTGAACAGCTTTCTGAGAAAGCACATTAAATGTACTGCTCCTCCCTTCTTCCTCGCTTAGAGATACAGAGCTAGTTAAAAGCTGCCTGCTGGAAGACAGACAGAATAAACCGTCACAGTAACTGAAAACATTGGGAAGATAAAGATGCATATATACATATAATCCAGAGGAAGTTACTATCTTTAATAAATATTTCTTACAGTATTTGCAATTCAAATGTTATATTGGTATGTGAGTGCTAGAGAGAGACCTAAAATGAAAATGACTGGGAAGTAACTATTTTTATTGCGAACAGAATGAAATGTACAAGGTAATCAAACAGCATACACAATAAAAAGCAAATTAGATTTCTGAAGCCCTTCCTGTTTTTAGTGACTCCCATGTGGCATTTGCAACACAAGCAAGCAAACTTGTTTATTTTATGAATAGCAGGCCAAATCCTTACATCCTCCCCATTCCCCTCGTGCCACTCTAACACCGCAGGTGATCATAAGTTAAGGTAACGGCTGCTTTCTCAGCCAGCTTGCAAAGGGGTGTCATCTCCCTTCAGCTGCATCCAGTGTAGAGGCTGAGCTAGAGGAAGGAGGAGGGTTGGTCGCACACAGAATATAGTTTACTGGTTTGAGCTGGGCAAGGGGCAAAATCAGACACAGCCAGCTGCATGTGAAAGAGCATCGTCTCTGGGCTGCTCTGAAATGTCAAGGGGGAGCTGAAATATGGTGTAGGTGAAGAGAACAGAGATCAAGTTAAGACGTAATTCTTTTCCTTTACAAACTATAAGACACTCTCACATTTTAATCATAATACCCAATTACATGCGAGATAGATAGGTTAGAAATATTGCCGGAAAGCAGGACTTTATACCTCAGTAGTGATATGTGCAAATTGATCACCCCAGACAGATTGCCTGGGAGCCACTGTAACTAATGGCTGGTATTTCTCACTATTCTTCTTCATTTCTGTTTTCTAAGTATTTTTGACTTTGTAACATCAAGGAACTTGGCAGTGACTCGTGTAATCTGAGTTCCCCCACCCCGCCTCTCCCATCATTTCCCTGGGTGATCCTGAACAAGTTACTTCATTAATTTTAATTGGATACTGTCATGAGAAAAGGCTTGTAGGGCTTGGGCTGCAAGTCTGCAGTCATTCAATCCTTGTTCAGGCAAATTCATATTAATTCTAGGGGGAATTTTCTCTGTGTCAAGACTGCAAGATCTGCCACAACTGCATGTGCTTAAAAGGCTGCAACAGTTGAATATAGTTTCTGGTCACATGAAGGTTTATTAGAAACTGCTATTAATACTTATCTTCTTGTTTGCCACTTGAACAAATTCCAGAAAGCCCTTCCTCGGTCTTTACTGGCTGATTCCAATCACAGCAGGCATTGTCAAGCGAGTCTGTATTTCTGTCAGCAGCTCTGCCTAGTCCATTCAAGCTCTGGCCGTGTCTCGGCCATGAAGGAGAAAGCACAAAATAATATGTCTTTTTTTTTTTTTTCTACCATTGTGCAGCAAAAATGAGCAGATACGAAAAGGGAGATACAGTTTCCCAGAAAATCTTATGTTCTTGTTCCTATCTCTAACTGGGCTGTGACCAGCCCAAGAGACGGTGGCCAGGCTGGCTTCAATTACAGGACAAATCCAGCTAAATATGATTCTTCAGCAGAGGAGACCAGAGACGGTTTAAATAATTCTTACAAGATTATTAAGAATATTGCAAATAAATGGAATGTGGAAATACTAGATTAGAATGTGAGTCTGCCTGATTTACATAGCTTTGTAGAGCGAATATTGCTATTATAACTAAAGGAGTGACAGCTACTGATTAAACAGTATCCTTTTAAATGCAGGAGTACTACAAAAATGTAAGAAGAGTCAGGAAAAAATATTAGAGCTGTGTAAAATAAAGACAAAAATTAAAACAAATAGTATTATTATGTTCCACCCCAATTCTCTGCAATTCCTCTCACATTCATTTCTGGTCCTCAGGAGGCTGGGACAAGCTCTTCACATGTGGGAGGGGTGAGGAGGATGTACTTGTGAACATTTACCTTCGAAACTGAGAAATAGCTCAGAAAATATTTGTGACTTCTTTTTATTTACTCATTTGTATATTTTTCTTTGCAAGTGTTTTTGCCCCAAGAAGAGTGTCCAGAATTCCAGTGGGCATGACCAGTTGTGCTGGTAGCATTCCCTGGCTGCCTTGAAAGGGCTTTAGTGTGAGAGTCAACACAACAGGATTCAGAAACCCTGAGATGTAAATGCCACTCTGCATTTGGGTAAGAAGCAACCACGGTCACTGTCACCATGGTTGCATTAAAGACCTCCAGCCCTCTAATTATGCACATACTTTATACAGGAGCCCTGAGATCCGTGTAGTGAACTGGTTTCTGTTTCATCCCTTACAGTTCCCTGTGGGTTCTTTGTATAGCTGCTTCTCTTCCTCCTTCTTTGATTCTCCCTATATTTCTACATTTCTTTCCTTTCCTTCTGCAACCCTGATTACCTGCTTCTCTTTCGACACTCTGAAACACCTTATCTTTCCACTCTCTGTTCTCCACTAACCCCGACACCTGGCATTTCTTTCCCTGAGCCTCTCCCCTACCACATACTGCCTTGAAGTCCAGAATGCTTTCCCTGTTTATGCACAGTGAGTAACTCGGCACAAGGGACATTATTTGGTGAGTTAGGCAACCTGAGTATGACTCAGTATTGACTGATATGCTTTCTGGCAAAATATAGTTTATGCTGTGAGAAGGAAAAAGAAATACTTTAGCCAAGATAAATCAAAATCTCCCCAAAAAGCAGCATGCAAAGCAGTCTTCTATTTTTATGAGAATTATGGAAATACAAGCTTAATATTATGCCACCAAATGGCTAGTAATCACTGCTTAGAGACAGTGATATTGTTTAATGTATTTCATCCTGAAAAAACATTTCACCAGTCACTGCTCACAGAACACCACAGATACCCAGCCATCATTTAGCAAAGGACAGCAAAACCGCAACATCTTATTAGGTTTGTGTTAAACAGAAAAGGACCTTCGTTTTAGAGGTCTCACTTATAATCCCTTCCTGTAGGAAGACACACAGAGCAGTATTTATCTAGCTCAGACAGAACCAGATGAGTTCCAACCCAAGTTTCCAGAAAGAGCAGGAGTTTCTAACGTACTCAGGTCACCTCTGCTTGCTTTCCACCTGGGTTTGGCTACTGGCCCATCAGTCAAAATGGCTTCTTTCATTTTATATCAGTGACATGCGGTGTCTTAACATAGGTGTGCCACCCAAAAAAAAAAAAAATATTTTTTTCCCTCAAAATAAACAATGGCCCAAGAATGCGTGGTTAAGGGACTGAAATACAAAATAACCCATTTCTTCTTCTTTCACTAACAAAAATGTGTCTGGTGTAAATAAGAAGGGAAGAAGCAGCATGAAGCAAGCAAATTTGTATTGAAGTTGCACTTCAAAGTGAAGATAACATTTTCTTAGACATCTGTGACCCAGATCCTCAAGGATGTGTAGCTGTTTCACTCTGATGCTTAAATGATTTTAAGGATATGGGCACAAACGATTTAGAAGGACACCTAAATATCTGTCCTCCAAACTACCTGTAGTTGGTGTGTCTGTTTTTGCAAAGGTTTGCAACGGAGAAAATACTGGAGAGAGTATAATATAGTGCATAGCAGAGAAATTAAAACGTTATATGAGCTGACGCGAATTTCTAGAAAGTACCCGGACCCTGGTGAAAGCAGTGGTGCGGTTTGGTACACTGGCTCTTCACACACGTTTCTGTGAATGGCTGCAGTAAGTTAAGTGTAGAAGGGAGGATACAGCACAGTGAGGGAGAGGCATGCCATCACAGGGAAGGTGACCAAACCCATCCAGGCAGCAGTAGAATTCTACAGTGGAGTTAAAAATTTCCTTTTCCAGTCCCTCAGTAAGAAAACCTAAACAGGAGGATGGAATACTGTTCTGGATGTAATCACTTATTAGTACACAGGGGATTTTGATTTGAGACATGCCCATTAATAGTAAAGGCACATTTACTGTATGCAAATCCTAACCCAAAGATGGCAATCAAAAACCTGTGAGCATAGAATATTGTGCAAGAGAAACCTATTTACATGATGGGTTTATAGTTTGTTTTCTCTGTGTGTCTGCTCTGCACCAATAGATTCCATGGAGATCCAATACAAAGGAAAACATATGCAACTCTGCAAAGTATGCATCAGTCTCTGGATTCAGCTCACATTAAAAACTCTTTCACCCTTTGCAGTTCATTACCATACAGTAGAAAAATCCCTTGCTGGCATGGCTCAGTATTGCACTGCATGTTTCTCATTCAAATACTTTCTGGGTTTTTTTCCTTTTTTTTCCTGTGAATATTAACTTCAAGGAATATTTCCAGTGAGGTGCTAAGACATAAATGACGTAAATCTTTATTATAGTACAAAGAGTAGGGAGATCCAACATCATGGCCTGTTCTGTTGAGCAGTATGTTTTGACACTTTCAATATTCTAGGTTCTCTCTTTAATAATAAGCATTAATATGATGTGCCTACAAAGAGATTACGTGAATGAATTACACAAGAGATTAGGGAAAAATCTCATTTTGTGCACCCATCAAAATAAAACCTTTTCTGACTCAAAGAAAAGCAGCCCTCCTTTTCTCCCTCATTGGACCAGACCCTTAAATGTCCTACAGCTATAAGAAGACTGAAAGAGACTGGTGAACTCGAAGCTAACCTATATTGCCAGCAAAATTCTAAGCAATCTGTGCTGCAAAGGTCACTTATGCCAGCTAATAAATATGAACAGGAGTCAGACCCGTGTGTCTCTCACGTGTACCACCCTCCAGACCCCATAAAGTGGGCATGCAGTGGGGGAGTTAGCTGTAGAAGAGCTCCTGCTGGTTTATAGTAAGCAAGATACAATAATACAAATTCCTTCTCATTTGCCGAACCTTAAAATACTTTATAAACAATATGCCCCACAGCACATCCAGAAGACCAAATATTTTTTGTGTTTATGTTATGGATAGCTAAACTAAAACGCATTCCACTTGTCAAGGGTACCCAGAGAATCAAGGGCCTGGAAAAAAACCAAACCATTCCCAAGAATCCTGTGATGTGACTACATGAAAACCCACTTTATTTGCTATCCTCCCTGCTTTGGTTTAGTATTTCCCAGTAAAACATGGTCATCGCACATCTGTGTAGCTCCTTCCGTGTCAAGGATCTCAGACTCCTCTAAAAATTGTGAAAGATACAATTCATCCATAACAATCCCAGCCCTTAAGTGTAGTCATATCTGGAATGAAACGTAGCCACTGTTCAACAATCCAACTCTGTGTAATAATCGCTGACAGAAAGTGAACAGTGACACAATGAAACTCTTGGAAAAACTATTAGCTGATATGCATGGTACAATAATTTAAACTGTAAATTGTGGAGAACATAAAACTTCTCCCCGCATTTGCTCTCTTTTCACATTTCCCGTTTGTTTCGCATAACTCTACGTGCGTTGCAATTGTTCACCCATCACTTTTTTCTCTTATTAAGGATTCCAGATCCAAGTCCAAATACTGCATCTAGCTGCATCTCTTTTTTTTTCATAACTGAAGGGTTTGGCTGGACACTGTGGCCACAAAGACCCACGTGGATTTTTGTAGAGCCAAATCCTCTTTCTTTCTTTCTTTCTTTCTTTCCTTCTTTCCACTTCCTCCCTCCTCTCTCCATCAACACAAAGTTATACAGTCCCATCCAACTCGGACTCTTCTGGAACTGATAACTTCTCTGCCATGTGCGGAATGATTCAGAAGAGCGGGTCACCTTTGAAAAAACGGCACCCTTACGGAAAACTAGAAAGATACCTTTGCTTTTAATGTCAGACAGGAACGCTGCTCCAGCTCTCAGCCCTCTGCTTTACACATCCATTGTAACACAATATAAAAGCACAGGTCTATTAACCTTTCGGGAACAATGGAAATCAGACATTTTCTCCGAGGGAATCAGTAGAAAGTGAAAGAGTGAAAAGTATCTAAAAGGCAGAAGAGAGAAAGGGAGGCTGGGGATGGCCTCACTGAGCTATTGAGGGATAATCCACCCATTGCATAATATTTCTATGACAAGTGTTAATGGGTTTTAAATGTCAGGCGTTGGAGCATAACCCACTGTCTGCACAAAGAAGTAACCAATATTTTTTATCTGCTTACACCAAAATAGTTACCCTCCTGTCTTTCCTTTCTGAACAGCAGCTGGCTGGGGCGCATGTGAGTGGGAGAGAGGTGCTGCAGTCTGACTTGCTTAGCAATCAAATGGAGGAGAGAGCATCCGGAATTCACAGCAGGCTGCTCTGTGGGAGGAGGAGCGAATGTCCTTCCCTCCTTGATAACAGGATTAATGCCAATCCCACACATTTGTGTGTGTTCTGAGGTAGATTTATCGGTACAAGCCCTTACCACGAGCTAGCACAGCAGAGGCACCCGCACTGTGTAACGCTGTGACCCATTCTGCTTCCCTAGACGTGGGCTTGAAAGTGAAGGTGTACATTTGCGTACGTGCGCCTATGCGTGTGTGTAAATCACACAGCTAGGTGTACTTGCACTGCTATCATTACCTATAGTTTTACCTCTGTTTGTTAGTTTCTTTTTCGCTTTTTGGGAACCCCAGCTAATTAAAACTATAACAAAATGTTTATGCTGTAGCTAGTCCTTTCCAAAGTCACAGCTCCAGCAACGTGTACAGAAGCATATGCCAGTGTTCTTGGTTCTCATCTACTTTTAAAATATCCATTTCTTCTTGCAAATGAAACATACATATATACACATGTAACATATACACACATACACAGCCTGGACAGCAACAGTAAGGCCCGTCCCTGAGTCATTTCCTTGACATTTAGTTCTGAAAACCATCTTGGGCAATCTTTCAGGACCGTGTGGTAGCCAAGGCCATGTCCAAACTACCTGAGTTTGGACTTCCCTGTTTGCAGTCAGCACTTTGATTGTTAATTCACTACAGATGTCAACGCTTCTCATCTGGAAGGATCTAACGCCTTGGGTGTACATTGTTAGCATGCAAGTCCCTCGCAACAAAAAAAAAAAATCCATGCAAGTTCCCCCTAGATAATATTTGAAGATGAGTTATGAAAGACGACCGAAACAATACTTGAAAACACTTTTCCAAATACTATGAGGAAACAGTGTGCATTGCATATCATAATGGTCCAATGAAAACAATTTAAACTACTAAGAAAGGTGAATTAGCCATTTCAAAAATGAATCTGATGCTGACATGTGCTGTACTTCTGCGCTCGCGATGCATAAAGATTTCCTGACGTGGCCTGGGAAAAAAGCTGTGTGTATGTTAACAGTTACACAGAGGGTGAAAGTGCGTGGAATTCCAAGGACGGAACAATGCAGCCGTGTTGGCTTTGGCAAAGTACATTCTTTAGCGATGAAAACCTGAGAAATTTGGCGTCAGTGCCACAAAAGCTTACATATATACTTATCTTCATGCATAACTCATGCGTGCAAATCATTACAGCATTTGGCCTCTGACACGGCTGCTTACGGCGCGGATTTCTGTACTGTAAAGCCTAGGGTGTGATCTTGTGCTTACTGAAGTCAGCGGGACTTTCCACGTGAGCCAGCAGAGCTGGCCCAGAAGCGGCTAAACCAGTAAATTAGCTACTCAGATGTTGTGAACTTTAAAATAGTGCTTTCCTCTAACTTCAGAGGGAAAACAGGAATCTTTGAATAGTGTCTCCATGCTATTTTTCATGATTATATTATTTACTATGGTATCGTCCCAAGGCCCAAATGAGGTTCCCGTTCAAGGCTTCTTTATACCACAATTACGCAAGCAATCGCTGCTTGGATTCTAACTGTCCTTCGTGTTTTTATACAGAGCCTGAAATTTGAAACCTTGAAGTAGTATCAGCTTAACCAGGAACACTGCCATACTCAGCAAACCTGGTCCTAGTACCAGTTCCAGGACTGTTTTAGGCAGGAGTGATAGATAAATTATTCGTTTTCTGTTCAGAGTCGCTCTCCATACCAAGATACGTACTTGAAGCTTACACAGTGACAGAGTTCATTATTTTAAACAGTTTTTATTACATGAGACAGGAGTGCTAAAGCAGGAAGGCTTGTAACTATTTGAAAAAATAGGAAGTATTTACTGCCTGCCTAAAATACAGGGTTGGTTTTATTTTATATTTACTGCCAAAGAGCCATACAACATCAAGCAGATGATGATGAGGCTGTTGGGACACAAGCATTTGGTTGCTGCATCTGGCATTAGCATGGGATGGCAGAATCACCGATCAGGATTTAATTTCCATTTCTTGTCCTAATTTGCATTTGCTATTACTGTTTGTTGCATTTCGGCCCTGTGGGTTTGGGATCTGACCAAGAGCCAATTTAGAGCTCAAACCAGTGAAAGTCCAGCATTTCTTTCTCTCCTCCGAAAAGAGTCAAACAAAGAAAAAATAAACACCCTCCCTCCCGCTCTTTCCCCTCACATATCTCCGCTCAAAAATGTCTGCTCCTCAGGAAACAGGCATGAGTAAAACAGAATCCTTTGTGCCGTATTTAGAAGAGAATCCGCCCACAGCTCTTCCTTTGGTCACTCACAACGATGAAATAGGTGAGGGTGAGGCTGTGTCACCGTTACAGAAAGAGAAGCCCAGAAAAAAAGGAGTGGCGGAAGCCCAAGCACCCCTCAAGAATGGCTTTGAATCTTTGTGTGCATGCGGCAACAGCTTCCTTGATACCATCTGCTTAAAAAGGAAAAAGGGGGAAAAGAGGGAACAGAACAGCTTATTGCCCCTGTCCTTTCAGGCTTCAGCAAAATGGAGGAACCAGGAATACTGCAGAATCGTAAGAAAAAAACGAACAGATGAACTGGTGGTCCACCACTCCCGTGCTCTGCAACTGCTTTGTGAAAAAATAACAGCAGCCCACCTAGTCGTAAGGAGCTTTATTTGGTGTCTGCAACAGAATTAATCCCAATGGGACGGCGTAGCCTAGTTTTACGTGGCTGTGTAATGAGATATCCTGCTATGAGAAATTGGCACGAGCTGACAGGGGACCTTGATTTCTGTTTGAAATCGTTCAACTTACAGTTTTTTAAACAACTGACTGAATTTGCTAACGTGAGGAAAGTCAATAGTTCATATTCTTGCCTGACCTGAGAAGTACATCCGCGATCGCTCCTTTCCGTGTGCAGCGCCTGCGCAGGAACCGCACTTCGCGTGCTTGAATATTCAAAGCATGTAGTTGCACACAAGACTATGAATTAAAACATGTCAGGGAGAGCGACTAGGGTTAGGGAACGATGCTTTACTTCCTCCAGATCGTAATTATAGGGAAGTGGTTTAGAACATCCAGATTATGTTATCAAGCGGCCTAATTTAAACATAGCTCCATCCCCAAACAGTAAATAATGTACATGTGGTGGGCATGAGTCATCGCTCCTGCAACAGCGCCTGTGGAGCTCCCTGCTTTGCACGATTTACGCATGATAATGTAAATGCAAACCAGTTTTTTTATTATAATCTTAATCCATATGAGAGAGGTATCGTTTATAGACATCGGTTTAGAGCGGTCTCCTTCCCTGAGGTCACGACGGGCTGTTGGCCTACAGAGCTGTGGCGCAAGAGGAGGGAGGGAGAGAAGAGGAAGCCTTAGCCGTTTTCAGAAAACGGAGCTCGTAGGTCGGCGTGCACCTTCCTCTCCGAGTTGCTTTACTCTTTGTCTCGGAGGGGCAGGTTCTGCCGTCGCAGCAGCAAGGCCGTTCTGGGTGCGCTTTTCAATCTCCCCTCCGCGCGGAGCCAGGAGGGCTCGCGTTGCTGCGCGCGCGCGTGTCTGCCGGAGTCGCGCTGCGGAACACCATCGGCCTTCGACCGCTCCAAAACGTGCGCTCGCCGCGGCGCCTGAACTCTCGCTGGTCACACTGACCCCGTCAGGCCTCGCCTAATTTAACTCGTAGCGACGCGTAGGACTAGGACTAGCACTAGGACTCGTGCGCTGCTCCTGAGCCGAGGCCGGGGCCGGCCGGCCAGCGGCGGGGCCGGGCCGGTGCTCGCGCCACGCCGCTCCTCGGAGAGGTGCGCCGCGCGCGCGCGCGCGCGCCTGCCCCTGC
>VZSC01014419.1:122889-142239 GCA_013398225.1 Steatornis caripensis
GGGCTGGGCTGGGCGGCCGCCGCCTTTCCCCTGCGCAGCACGCCGGCAGCTCGCGTTTCGGAAACTTTGCCGGTGCGAGAGGAAGCCGAGGCGGTAGGTAAACAGCGCGGCTCAGGGACCCGATGGAGAGCGCAGGCTGCGGGATGGCTATCTTGTTTGTTTGCCCATTATCCAGGCTGCTGGCAGTCGGTTTGTTGTGCGTGTATGGCTTTTGAATCAATATTTATTTACAGGATTCAGGTATTAATCACTCGTGTCTTGGAAAGCTCGTTAGTGGTGACGGGTTTCCATGACAACAGGACCCCTCCGAGTCTTCGGGGTTATCTGTTTGCCCGATTTATTTATTTAGTTTTTCTTTTTCATGAAGCGTGTTTGTACTAGTGTCGTGTTTTGTCACCGAGGAGAAAAACAAGCAAATAAAACCTGCATGATCCTGTGGCCCCCATTCAGCATTCCTCTGATGCTTGGTTATTGTCCCAGCCTTAATTAATGATACATGGATGGGACTACGCAAGTGTGTGAGTTGTACAAGATTTCTTAGTACTTGTTTTACTGGCTTATCTCCTTTAGCTCTAAAACTGAGACTAAGGTATGGTTTGAATTGTTCAAAGTACTCCTCAGATGTGGTAGTACTGAAAAGTGCGACGTTTGATACCTTTTTGTATGTGTATCGTTTAGTAGCACAGAACCCTTTGAGAGGCATTGTGTTGCAGTCTCTGTAGTTGTATTGCTACAGCAGAGCTGGGAATCAGCAGTGACTTACTGTGTAACTTTGTCACCTTCTTGTGGTATGACCTTGACAGATCTTAACTTCTTTATATCCACCCTGTCTCAAAAAAAGGCTATGTTGCCCACTTGTACCAGTGAAGTGCTTTGAGCTAATCAAGCGAAACACTCTTTCTAAGATGGAGTACTGTTAAAACTGAATTGTTTTCTGTTATAAAGAGCAAACATATCTTATACATAGCTTTTCTCTAATGATATAGGTGAAAATCTCCCTTTTTAACTTCAGTCTTCATTTAACGTAACACAGTCATGTTAGCTTTNGTGTTATAAAGAGTAAACATATCTTATACATCGCCTTTCTCTAATGATATAGGTGAAAATCTCCCTTTTTAACTTCAGTCTTCATTTAATGTAACACAGTCATGTTAGCTTTTCAAATGATGTGTACTGTTATCACCCAGTTGAAATCAGTGATTCTAATCCTGTTTATGCTAACTACCAGTCGCTGCTTTCCTGGGTTAAATTCATCAGAGTCAGGTAAAAATGTGACACTCTATCAGTTTTAAATTTATAGGAATATCTACTATGATNAACTTCAGTCTTCATTTAACGTAACACAGTCATGTTAGCTTTTCAAATGATGTGTACTGTTATCACCCAGTTGAAATCAGTGATTCTAATCCTGTTTATGCTAACTACCAGTCGCTGCTTTCCTGGGTTAAATTCATCAGAGTCAGGTAAAAATGTGACACTCTATCAGTTTTAAATTTATAGGAATATCTACTATGATGAAGAGTATGCATCCAGCAAGAAGATACAATAGTAAAGAAAGAAAAGGCTAAAATTTAATGACCATCTTGATCACTTGCCTTAGCATTGCAACCTGAGAGGGACTTCTTTGAGAGAGCAAGCGAGCAAGCATGCACTTTTAACTTAACTATATATCAAGTTACCCATTTGAAACTTGTACCCATTTTCATTGTTTTCCAGGAGACATTTGAACAGGTAGTGTGTTCTCTTGAGAAGCAGTGGAATGAATTGGGTAAGAAATATTTTAGAATATACAGTCCTAAACCAAAATACTGCCTGAGGGATGTTCAGTTATGACCATTTTAGATCACAGGAATAGTAAGTTATAATAGTAGGGGAACTTAAGTAAGAAGCGTACTTTTTTTCTTTCTTTCTTTCTTGAAATGGTCCTTTTAAGTGAATAAACTGTATCAAAGTATCTCATTCTGTGAGGAAGAGTCTATCCCCAGTTCAGCTCAGTTCAGCAAAGTGCTAAAACACATGCCTCATTCCAAATGCATGTCTTCTCTAATATCAATAGGCAAATCATGCTTCAAGCATCCTTAATTACCAGTGAAGTAATTTTATAACAATCTCATGAAGAGAAAGAAAGAAAAAGAAATGACATCTTAGCATCTCTTCTCCTTTGGATGTCATTGACTTAAATTTCCATACTGAACTATTAAATTTTTACTACTTAGTCAAAGTCAATACCGGTAGAGAGAAAGTGATTTAAGTTGATCAGTGCTTTATGTCCTCTGCAAGGCTCAGTCTTTTATTACCGGTGATAGTAAGAACAACAGATATTCCAGTCAAATTCTCAGACTTCGTTGCTACGAGAGGGAAAAAAAATAATCTTCATTTTATTTTTTAAGATTGATAACAGGGTAGCAAGAAAGATAATTCATAAGAAGCCTGTATTACTTTTGTAGTTATTTTTCATACTTTTATAGTTCTTTTTTCAGAATAATAAGTGCTTAAGATTGTAAGAAGACAGCTGAGTAAATGAGCTGTCACAAATAGAGGTGTTCTGTTTGAGGGAGTGGATAAAAAGTGCATAGATATGAAGGCTGAATCCATTGGTATGGATGATGATATTGGTTTATATTGTATTTTACTCAGTAATATACCAAAGTAACTTGGATGTACACTGTTTTTCATAAACAAAAATGCTTGTATCAGTATTCATATTCAAGCTACATATTGCTCAAGCTGTGTGTGGCTTAGATTTTGCTGGCATGTGAAATAAACTTAGTATTGTTTGTTTCTTTGGTGTTGGAAGTACCTCAGCTGGTTTGGTGAGTAAGGTGCTGGACCAGTATTTTGTCTTTTCGGTAGTCCTCCCTCTAGTTATCTTTCAGGCTTGCTTATTTGGAGTGTAGGATCTTTGGTGTAGAGTCTTGTTCTGGGAATATATTGTGCCCAGACAGATCTCTCTGGAAGCAGCAAAATGTTACTGCAGTACAATAACAAATGATAGCCAACATTTTTCCTGTGTCCATCACCATGGTCTTTGCATGATCACCAGTTACTGTCTGAAAGGCAGCAAGATTGTTGCAGATGAGTGTGAAGATGTAATGGAGGAATAGCTTCTAGCGCTAGTTCCTTGAAATTCCTGTAGTTAAATACATTTGAAGAAGACAGCTTTCAGAGAAAAAGTTCACAGATCTATCCTCCAAGGACTAGAGAGTAAATAATGGCTCATTCCTGCTTTTTCTGAACACCCATGTTTGCTGTCAGGTTGAATGTACTGGTTTTCTGGACGTAAAAATAAAGCAATTGTAAATTTAAAATATGCATATTAGTGGCAAGGGGCTCATCAAGGGTGGAAACCAGCACTAAAGATCCAAAGTGGAATCTTGCTTTTATTTTTTTTCCTCTTTTCTTTTTCCTCTTTCCTTTTCCAGTGTATTTAGGGGGGGAGAAAGGCAGATGACTTTACAAGTATACTTTTTGAGCTTATAAAACACACAGCTTCATTTAACAGCAGTGAGAGTGACGTTAGGAAGATACGAGAGCTGTTTCTGTATTATTCCAGTTGGGAGCATAATGACATTCTTCATAAACTGCTATAAATGTTTACGCTTTAAAAATGTGATGTACTTGGTTCAGCTATGTTTTTTTAGTTTGGTCTTACTTTTTGAAATCACTATGCTCATCGATACTGATGTTTTCTGATAAACTAAGCTTTTAGATTGAGGCAAGGTTATTTCCTATGAAAGGTTTACAGATTAAAACCTGACTTTTAAAGTGTTCTCTTTTCTGTTATATGTGGTGGATTTACTTCCGTCTTTCATCAGAATTTAGCTGGAAAAATTAAGATAAAATAAAGAATGTATTTTCGCATACCAGTGGAAGGTGAAGTAAAACTCTTCTGTTTTGGTCATTTTATTCTTCTTAAATAATGTCTCTTAAATATGAAGGGGTAGAAAAGCTCCGTTCTGACCTTTTGTATACTTGCCATATTTTTAATGAACCGTGTACAGTGATTTCAAAATGCCTTAGACTTTTAAGGCCCAAATTTGAAACAACTCAAAGAAATCTGTTTTTTAAGAACTGTATTCTGGAGGGAAACCTGTCTCTGGTCTCTATAATGCCTAATGTTGCACACTTGCAAGTTGACATGCACAAACTCTCTAGTCACTTTGGAAGTTTTGGACCTGGGTGGGTTTTCTACTTACAAAATAAATGAAAAGTGGCATCAGCTCAAATTACTTCCCAGTTCAAGTTACTTCTAAACCTTTTTGTTGCTCAAACCAATAGTGGAGTTCAGTAGTTATAGAGCTCTGCCAATGACCAATTTGTACATTGCTGCAATATAGACTTTAGGAAATCTGAAGAGCAAAGTAAATCTTCCTTCTCACAGAGTCCCACTGAACATGGTGTGACCTCCTGCATGAAGGAATAGACTGCACGAAAGTTTTTATAAGGACTTAAAAATTTGGGATGAAATATGGCATTTGATGAAGACAGGCATTACAAAAGAGTTATCCAGATACTAGTGAATTGGGTAGTAATAGTTAGTGATGTTAATAATCACCAGAAGCTCAGTAAGAGCAGAAGACAAATGACAGATACTAGAGTAGATGAAATCTGAGAGGGAGTAGACCAGCCTGCCTTACTGCTTCAGAAACACCAAACAAAAGGATTCATTTCAAAGGCCATGAAAACAAAGACACAGCTGTTTGTTGGCCTCTATAGATTCTGCAGTATGAAGTCTTCATTATCTCTGTGCCTTTGCCTTGATTGTAAAGAGTTCATCCACTGGTGATGGGAAATATCAGTGGTGTAATTCTGAGTCAAAGAAGCCAACTAGTGTCTAGAGTTAGAGGCAAAAACTTGTGGCAAATGGCTTGTCTTTGCCATATCATATCTTTGCTCTGGCATCTGGATAATATCCAGTAGACCTCAGAAGCCTCTGCTCTCAGAAGAATGCTTGAAAATCTAAGAACAGCATAGCGCAGCCTTTGGAACAGTTCAGATAGAAAGCACTGGATAAAAAAATGATTTTTTTTTTCTTTTCTTTCTGGTAACTGGAAAAGTGGAGGCAAAGTTATCTGCTAGCAGTTCATAGGACAGAAGATAGATTTCTGTTTTGATTGGTACTCCAGATGCACATATACGGCTCACCAAAATCTATAAGAAGGAACACCCCACCCCCAAGAAATCAATACGCAGCAGGAAAACCAGATAGCGTGTTCCCCACTTGCAGCTCAGTACCCTCTGGCAATATGTAACGCCTCCAGAGAGGAGCCACTGAGTACTTACGTGAGTTCCGGTGTCATCTCAGTCATTGGATGCTGCTTCTGAACTGCCTTTTCTCTTCAGCTGGCATAACAGCATTGTTTTTATGGTAGGACTGTTTTCCGTAGGCTGTTTCACTTGCAGGAGATGTGCTCTGAGCACAGCAGTTGACAGGTCTGCCTGGCTGTCTGTGCAGGGTGGAAGTCAAGGTGCAGATTCGTGATGTTCTCTGGGACTAAGGCAGGGAGAGACCTCACCTCTGCATGTGCAGCAGCCCCAGCAACAGCCTGCATGCTTGAGTCTCTTGATTTGTAGGCTGACCTTTTCACACTGGTGAGGCTTAGCAGGCCCACCCGATTTTGTCACTTTATGCCAGGATGTCTGAGGTTGCAGACAGGGAGTCTGTTCCTGCTCTATTTGGAGTCAAGGGCAGAATTCTCACTGATTTCCATAGGAACAAGATGTGTTCATAAACATACTTCAGTAGCTACAAAGAAACTTCCTAATAAAGAACTAGACTATAACGTTACACAAAACATCAAGCATTGTTCTAAGCTTCAAAGCTCTTAACAGTAACATGCTTACAGACCAAGTGCTGCAAACAACAAATCTCAGGGCATTCCTGGCACAACTGTGGAGGATTACCAGCTCTCACTCTGCCCTGAGAAACAATTGAGGCGTGATCATGTTGCTCATAAAATCCTACTTATTCTGATGGGCACTATTGAGGCCCCTTAGATTATATCAGGAATGGAATTGGAATGGAGTTCTAGAAGCAGTGAAAAGTGATGTAATAGCCGTTAGGTGAAGGATTCACTATGTCAAGCAGAAAAGGCAGTGGGATTTCAGTTTGCCTGAAGAAGCAAAAGGCCCTTTCCCACACTGATCTGAAGACTTGGGAAGAAAAACTGGACTGCAATTCTGCTGCTTTGAGTTGCTGTGCTTTAGTCAGACTGGTTCCTAACTAAAACTTTTTTTTTTCCCCCTTCTTTCCTTTGGGTATCAATTTTCCCCCACACCCCGCCTCCACCCCTCGTCTTACCCTTACTGACATTCCTATGTTTCACATAACAGAGGAATCTTTTCAGTTACAGTCTTTTTCTTTAAGAGGGGTTGAAATGAATTACCTAGAGCCTGTTGGAGGTAGGGGGTTCCAAGATGTAGATAAAAATGTATCTGCAGTTCCTAGCTTGCTGTACAAAATCCCTGTATTCCATTATTTTTTACCACTAGAAAGCCACTGTTCTGAACAAATAAAGCTGTCAAGGTGCAAGGAAGTGGTGGGAAGGTAGTCACTTGAGTCTCATATGGCATTTGCCATTTATGTTCCATTGCCAAACATGAGAGCTCCAGGGCTGCTTTTTTGCACAATTTCTAGCCCGTAGTAGTCAGAATACCATTTTCTCTTATTCAGGTGAAGCATGGTTATCTCCCATCTTGGACCAGTTTGGTTTTGTGGTGAACATTTGGGAGATTGCATTGTTTTCCCTGTTGTGTCCTAACAGCATCAACATTTATTAAATTCTTCTTCACCTACTCCCCTGGAGTAGCCCAACAATTCTTACACGTGTTAAAAAAAAAAAAAAAAGATAAAACCCTTCTCTTTTAAAGCATGTGGCTGACATGCTTTCCCATTATGTCACTTTCCAGGTAATTCATATTTTACCGTTCAAACACATAGGCAAATTTCTACAGAGGTAAACTTTTCCAAGGAAATTGTGTCTGCTTCAGACACTTTATCTGGAATGGCAAATACAAATGTTCAATATGTATCAAAATCCAGAGTACTGGCATTGTCTTACATGGTTCAGGTTGGGTTCTTTGTTCCTGTCTTGTTTTTTCAGTGTAACCATGGCATGTCATTTGGACAGAAAGCTGCCAAGATAATAGATCCACCCTTTTGTTTGGCAAAATAGTAAACCAAACTTCCTATTCTAAAGATACAAAATATTTCTATATCTAAAGGTACAATACATCCCAAAATGCAGAACTTGAGTACAAGGCTGTTTGACTGATTTACTTGAAAGCTGTAGAAGACAATGTAAGACTACAGGCAGAAACAGTGTCAACCCAAACTTTTGTAGTCATGAAGAACTTAACGCTATCCAAAACAATGGAAGTGTCAAGTACGTGCAAATGGAAACTGAACAACATCTTCACAGGATGATCTTCATTGCTATTTTGTGGGGGGAAAAAGATAAATTAAGGCTTTTATTCTTCTAAATATCATATTGCCCATTACACCAACAGTTAAATTCCCCTTGTAGATATGCAGTGCAAGAGCCCTGACCTGAATAAAACACTGGTTGCATATCTGTCCTTTTGGAGAGTTGATCGCTGACAGATTGGGCTAGAATTGAGAAGTCATGAGAGAAATCAGTGAGTGGCTGTTCTCAATATTGAAACAATTTTTATGAAGCAAGTTCAATATAATTACGCTTGTTATCTTTTTTGATTGTGTGGAGTTTTAACAGTAATTCATCATGATTCTGTTGTAAAGCATTGTGACATGGCAGCATTTCCTTGATTAAGATATTGCTGGATTTTCATTTTTAGAAATACTATTGGCAGGGATTTAGAAACCTGGAATCTAGCCAGAAAATAAACAACCACTGAAGCCAACTATGCAAGGAGATTCTATACACACAAGTTGGAGACTGTTAATTATTACTTTGTGTTGCAGCCTGTCTCGTCTGTGTTTAGGCAGATCTGTGAATTCCTATGTGAAGTAACGGAGAGGGCGTGTAACTGGCTGCAGAGGGATCACTCTGCAGAGGGGCATTAGCCAACGCAGTGTTACTGACCCACATCCTGTCCCATAGCCCTTCAAGGACTGATGGCAAATGGAGAGAGTCCTTGGGGCTTGGTGCTTTTCTGATTCTAACCTGTGATTTGTGACAGTCTTTGAGTTGTTCTATTGCTAGAAGAGCAGCAGGATGTATAAATCACTGTGTGGTCGGCGTCTTCATTGCAAAGATCAGAAACACAGAATGGTAGGGGTCGGAAGGGGCCGACGGAGATCATCCAGTCCAACCTGCCCGCTAAACCAGGTGCCCCCAGAGCAGGTTGCATAGGAACGCATCCAGGCGAGTTTTGAATCTCTCCAGAGAAGGAGACTCCGCAACCTCTCTGGGCAGCTTGTTCCAGTGCTCTGTTACCATCACTGTAGAGAAGCTCTTCCTCATGTTTGTGCCCATTGCCCCTTGTCCTGTCGCTGGGCACCACTGAAAAGAGTCTGGCCCCATCCTCTTGACACTTGCCCTTTATATATTTATAAACATTGATGAGATCCCCTCTCAGTCTTCTCTTCTCCAGGCTGAATAGACCCAGGGCTCTCAGCCTTTCCTCATAACAGAGATGCTCCAGTCCCCTCAGCATCTTTGTTGCCCTCTGCTGGACTCTCTCCAGTAGTTCCCTGTCTCTCTTGAACTGGGGAGCCCAGAACTGGACACAGTACTCCAGATGTGGCCTCACCAGGGCAGAGTAGAAGGGGAGGATGACGTCCCTCGACCTGCTGGCCACACTCTTCTTAATGCACCCCAGGATGCTATTGGCCTTCCTGGCCACAAGGGCACATTGCTGGCTCATGGTGAACCTGGTGTCCACCAGCACTCCCGGGTGCTTCTCCACAGAGCTGCTCTCCAGCAGGTCGGCCCCCAACCTGTACTGGTGCATGGGATTGTTCCTCCTCAGGTCGAGAACCCTACACTGGCCCTTATTAAACTTCATCAGGTTCCTCTCCACCCAACTCTTCAGCCTGCCCAGGTCACGCTGAATGACAGCACAGCCTTCTGGTGAGTCTGCTGCTCCCCTCAGCTTTGTATCGTCAGCAAACTTGCTGAAGGTACACGCAGTCCCTTCATCCAGATCAGTTGTTCTTAACTTCTTCCCATTTCTGTTACCTTTGTTTTCACTCAGGGTGAGCTTCGCTGTTATTTCTCGACTAGTGTCAGTCAAAAGCATCTCCCTTGAAACTCTAGAGGTTTTACATAAGAAACGTAATTTTACGTAAGAAACCAGCTCACATCATACATTCCTGATGATAATTACTTTTTAGGAGCCTCACACAGAACTGTATTTATAAATCACAAGCCCGTCTTGCAAAGACAGACAATTCACCTTTATTTCAGGGTAGAAGAGCCCAAGTGAAGAGTTACTGAACAGAGCTCAAATATTTATTTAATACAACATAACTCTTTTCAAGACATGTATTCTACTTTTGTAAGTCCATGGGCAAATTCCTATTTATTTGAATGGAAGCAAGGTCAAGCCCCATGTATCTGAGGGATGCTATTGTGAAAGCAGACCCTTGCTGAGTCCCCTCCGCAGGAATCGGGATGCACTCCTGGCCAGTAATCCGAACATAACAATGTGAAATTTATGAGGAAGGGAGTTGGCAGTAATAATACTTCTTTTGCCTTTCTACTCTTTATCATTAACTTCCCACACTTTTGGGTCAGTATCAGCAGAGAGCTATTCAGTTTATTAATTGTCTTTGTTAGACAGTCTCTATCTTCTTTGTCACAGTAACATATTCATAGCGGGGAAAGTTCTATCCATCATTAGTCATTTAAGCCCTAAGGCCATAGCCCAATGCTTGCTTCCATTTTTTTTTTTCTAGAATCTGTTATACATAAGAGAAGTGAATGTGTATCCACATGCACACGTATAGGCATACATACGTAGCTCTCATTAAAATTAATTCGTGTTATGTGTGTTCATTTTATGCTTTTGTAATTGGTCTAATCTCTCAGTGATAATATGAGGGGTGCAACGAGGTTAATGCTTATAGCAAATTTTGTTCCAGAGTTTGCAACCCTTATAACTATTTTCTAACTCCACCTTGCTTCTCCCTAAATCTTTTGAATTTGGACTGCCGTGGAAGATTTGCAGTAGCATGAGCTTGAGTCCAAATGATTGAGAAACTAATAAGAACAGAATGTATTAATTTACCTATTGAACATAAGTAACATCTCTCTAAACTTGCTGCAGTAATGAAATATGGAATAAACCTGTTCACAAGGCTTCACAGTTTCAAGCATTTAAGAGATTTTTTTTCTCTTTTATTCTTCTCTAAAGTATAAGATTTAATCGAATAGTCTTAAATCAATGGTAATTATAGTGAAACCTTGAAACATCAAGAAGAGCTCCAACAACACAAGTGTGCTTTTCAGAAACGCCCTGTGCTGTCTGTCTCACAGGGAGCCCTAGTCAAGACTCTTGGTGCTAGATGCGTTTTAAGGAACATTAAAAGAGAAGTAGTATTATGAAGGAAGCCATCACCTTTTTTAAGCAGAATGTGTTTACTTTATTGTCTGTTTTGATAATTAGGCTTTAAAAGCAAGCATTGGTTTTGCAACTTTCTGCATAATAGTTATGTTACAACAGACAATTAAAAGGCCTGTGTAAAATAAAGAATGTAAATGAAACTAGTGCTGTCACTCTCACGATCAAAGCTGAGATTTCTCTTCCGTTAGTTTCTGAACTTGCTCTTCCTTTTCTTTGCTCTCTGCCTCGTCAGTCATGTATCCCTCTTTAGGTGGGTTTAGGCAGGCACATAGTGGAAAGTAATTGAATTCTTGTCGTTTATTTTAGCTACCAAAATCAGGACTGACTGTGTTTTGCAGTATACTGGTGGTATGGGCTGGACTAATAAAGCTTGGCTGTCCAGCAGCTGCCTACAAATGTCCAAAATTTGCCAGACTTCTATCTCAAAAAATATTTATTATGCCTTTTCTTTCTCTTCATATCTAGCATAGGAAATGGTACTAGGAACAGTGGCAGTAGTTTTGTTTCACGCAATACTGATTAGAACCAGGAAAATAATTCTCCTGTTTCATGAGACTAATCCTTATTTCCTTTGCTTTTTCCTTTCCTTTTCCTTTCTGTCTGGTATGAAGTAAATGTTATGGTGTTTTAGTTTCAAGCATCAAAACCAAACAAATGTTTATCCCGTTTAAACATGAACGTCTTTTCTAACTTTTTCCAATTTGGCTGCCAAAATAACAAAAAATACCAGTCAGTTGCATAGCCTTATTGGAGAATTTATATCTGGCACAGGTGGTCCCTCAAAAGAACATGGGTTTTCCTGTGAATTGAGATGCTAAGCACATGATAAGATCAGTTTGTTTCCAGAGTTGTCATCATTGCAAGTCCTCTTTCCAGAAAGATAAGTCCTATCTTCTTGCACAAGAGTATTTTTCCTGATTGAAAAGCCAGAGACTCACAGAGTTTGAAGAATTTAGGAAACTACTAAAAGAACCCAAAGCTTGTTTTGAGGGAGCAAATTACCTATGTCCTTTTCTTGAAAACAAAGCTAAGACATAGTCCTCAAGGAACTTGATATCTTCAGTTCTTAAGCCCGTACTGGCTATGCTTAATATAGAATCACAAACTTTTTTAATTCAGTTTCAAAAAGTGCTGTCAATATGAAATGTAAAAATATTTTTTTATAGATGTTGGGTCATATGGTGGAATTATCTCATATGATGTTTCTATATGCATGCTGAATGCAATCCATCAGTATGATGGTTTTGTTCATTTTGGGGCGGGGGGAATAAAGGATGTCACCTAAATTAAATTGCCTAGCTATCAATAGCAAAGCACACCCAATAACACCCTGTGTTATACGGCTTGCTACTGCTAACAAATGTAATGATAGAACAAATACAGAGCCTGAATTTTGAAGCACCAAGTGATGATGGGTGCAACTGAAATTCATCAGGATGGCAAATTCTCCAGCCTTCCTTCCCCTGTGAAAGGGATCCAGACTTTTCAGCAAGACTAAGCAGAAATGTCAATGATTTAAAATACATAAACAAGCACCTAAGCAATACTGAGGTTTGTTCTACCACAAGAGTGAAGGCTCTCTGAAACTGTGATGATATGAGTAGTTAGCAGCAGATCTCCCGTATCAGGAGGATGAAATAATGACCAAAGGACATGCTACTTTAAGACAGAAGTAGTGAAGTACCATTTCAAATTTAAAAATTAAAAAAATTCTTCTGCATGGTCTGTTTTCTTAGTGATGTGTTGTATCAATTTTTGCTCAAAACAGAAGTTCACCAGGACACAAACCCTTCATCATTTTTCACCGTGTAAAGCACAATACAATAGGAAAGTAAACCCTCAAAACACAGGTGATCAGCAGGACGCAAGTAAGGCATGGATATCTATACAATATTAGGTTCCCACCAAAAAAAAAAAAACTGGGAAGATTATCATTCCTGTCTCATTATGACAACAAAAGGGATCAGCTTCTTTCCTAGAAACAACTTAAGGACTGCATGAGTCTGTTTTTTCTGAAGACCTTATTCTACAGAGGCCAAAAACTAAGCAGTGTGCAAGAGTCTCTTCACAAGAGTCTCCTGAAGATTTTGCCTGCTGTATACCCTTTGCAGGGTCCAGAGCAATTTTAAGTTGAATATCTGGACAGTAGCTGTCTATACACAATAATAAGTTCACATCAGTACAGTGCCTGTGTCCTTTAACAGGAATCTGCTTTCAAGATGTAGAGTAGAAGTCTGTTTGAAGAGATCTCTTGCGTGATTTGACCCTGAGTTGTGACTTGATTATGTTCTGGGGTTTTAGAGGGTCCAAAGCTGGGTCAGTTCTTCAGTAAGGCAAAGTGAAGTGTGGGTTATAAGTACCAAATAGTGAAGTTTTTGTTCATGTAGCTGAAGATTAGAACTTGAGGCTGTGTTTTTGCTTGAGGCTTGTGTTCGCCCAGAAGCAGACTTTCAGACAGCTTAGAGAATGCCGACAAGAGATTTCAGAAAATTGTGATCTTTGCGGCCATTAAAAGGTGACTTTGAAGTAATGATCTATTCTTGTAGAGTAATGCTTGGTTTGTTTTTGTATAGGCATTCTGCAGGGATGGGGAACTGGGCAAGGAGGTTTGGCTTTGGTGTGACTGTTTTGGATTGGGCAGATGACACAGAAAAAGGATGCAAGAGTGAATGTTTTGGGCCAGTTTAAGCATCCATCTAGCTTGCTGCTGGGTCTAATACTGTCTGGGCTAGATATCCTATCATGTAAGTATAGGGCAAACATATTTCCCCATATATAACCTCTCAGCTTCTGGCCATCTGCTTCGCAGGTACTTTCTGCATTAGAGGTCATAGTTTTGTGTTTAATAACTGTTAATGGATGATTTTATCCATAAAATTTGTTTAATTGTTCTTAAAATATAAGTAAGCTGTTGTCATTAAATATCTGGTTAAAATGCATGCTGTGTGGGGGAAAAAACCCACCTCATTTTGCTTGTTTTACAATTGCTATCTGATAACACTGTTAATTCTTGTATTATGAGAAGTGATGCATGATTGTTGCCTATTAGTTTGTCAGTGCCACTTGTAGATTTTTATAGACTTTTTATGAGATTCCTTCCCAGCTGCATCTTCCTAGTCTCTTTAAATGCTACAGAAAAACACCTCTTACTATCCTCCTCATTCCCTCCTGTTCGCTTTCCAGCTTTAGAGATGTAGATAAACCATGAACTAATACCATGATATAATGACCTTTTCTTGTTCCTTTTTTTTTCCTCAACAGCTTCTGAAATTCTATCTGCTTTCTGTCTGCTACTGAGTACTAGATGACCATATGCATAGAATTGACCTGCATACATTATTTTGTTACAGCTTTCATATCTCTCTAAGATGCAGTAGTCCACCCAGTGTTGGAGCGGTGGCACTGTGCAAAGCTAGTGACGGGAGGGAGTTTCCCAGCTGCACTACTTTGCATTTACCAATGTGAATTTAATTTGCCATTTTATTCCTCAGTTACTCAGTATCTTGAGTGATGGATTCTACTGGAATGGTTTTGGGGTGAAGGCAAGGAAGTGTTCTGCCAAGCTGTGGTTGCTTTGAAGAAGGAGTCAGCTCAGTATAAGGACTTGTCTCAGGACTTGTCACAGTTTTGTAGAATTGGAGGTCCTCTAAGTTCTATAAAATAAATTTGGTCAAGAAATTCTCCTGTTAAGCCCATGCATTTGTTTGCCTTCTGCCACAGAGTCTTTGAAGGACTCAATGGGCAAAATCTGACAGCCAAACAAAGTTATGGAGGAGTAGTGACAGCAGGAGTTTGGAAGGTCTACCTTACTAGTTTTCAGGATCAAGGACAGCAACGGGAGGAGCAGAACACACAGTTCCAGAAGATAAGTTTCCAAGGAGAGGAAAGGAGACCTGGAATCAAAAAAAGAGATAAAGGTTGGTCTCAATCAGAAATCTGTTAACTTAGAAACACACCTTGATAGCAGGATAATGCTATGGTCAGGTACTTGATCAGTTGACAGTAGAAATATTCACAGAATATGTGCGCTGTGGTCATCGTGGTTCTGTGGATTTTTGTTTTTTCTCAACTGGCAACAGTGAAGCAGTTCTCCACGATGACTTTATGCTATATTTCTTGTACAGATTTAAAGTTCCTGAGGCAGAAATGGTACTTGGTTCTATCTCACTATGCAGTGTTTTGGTCAGCAGTAGGAATTAGACTCCTTGGTGCTGAGAGACTCACACCCTCAAAGTGATCTGAATTCCCCATGCTTGTTCAGACTGCTTTAAAACTAGAGTATGTGTCTTTGGGGATGCCGCACTTGGGCATCTTGTGTAAGGCAATCTTAAGATGTGTCTCCTCACAAAATCCAAAACAAGAAGAAAAATCTTTAAGGTTATCAAATCTTCCTTCCCCTATAAAGCGTAAGTTTCGCCCATGTGGGAACAAGCAATGTCTTCAGAGTCTCACCGTATGTTTAGGGTTTTTCCCTCCCTGTGTCTTTACTTTGGCTAGGGTATGGGTAATCATTACCTCTTTAGGAAAGCAAATTTCAGTTATTGGTGTTGCAAAAGACTTTGATTCATTGTGGAGTCACAGAGTGTGCCTAGACAAAATACTTAAAGGGGCTATTATTAATGTATTTTTTTTATTTTTAGGGAATTTACCTTCTTGCTTTGATTTACTCTGTGAATTCTAGTTCTTTCTAGAGCCATTTATATTCTAGTCATGCTTTTTTGCTGTTTCATTTAGATGAAGGCATCAGAATTATCAGCATTAACATTTTATATGATCAAAATATCTTATGATTTTCCTTTAGTTAGCTTCTTTGCTGCGAAAGTAATCTACAGAATATGTTCTCTTAAGGGGTACCATAAAGGTATTCTGTTTTTCTAAGAGCTTTAGGCATAACCTTGGACTGCCTAAAGTATAGGAAATATTTGGACTAATTTGTCTCTCGAGATCTCTCCCCTCGTTCTCTTTTTATGTATTTGATTCTTCTCAGCCAATGTCTAAGTTTTACCTTCTTTTACACTGCAGGTGCATTCACTCTTTGCTTTTACATATTATTCCAACAGCCATATGACAAAAGACTCTTCTTGTAATCTGTGTCTTAAGGCATAGACTATGAAGTGCTTCAACTTTTTGAGCTCTGTTCTGTCCCTTCCTGTATCACGTTAACATTGTCCTTGTACCCTGCATTAGCAGTTTTAGATACACAGGGGTGGTCTGTCTAGTGAGCAACATGATTAAACTCAGTGATAGGTAATTCCTTCTCCATCATATTGCTATGTGTTGTACCTTTCTCAGTTCATTTACCTAAGCATTTTATTCTATATTCTCCTATTGTGAAAACAAAGTACTCTTGAACCTCAACTTCTTTCCATGAAGTGGTTTTGGGTTTTTCTTAAAGTTATGATATCTTGATTTGGCTAACCATGCCAACTTTTATAAGCCAAATACAAAAGTAATAAACAGCCCATTTGATTTCAGGTGATAGTCTTGCTTATCTTCTTCTAAAACCTTGTACATAACTCTTAAATCGAATGCTTTTGAATTAATTATGTTATTGACATGGTTCTCATTCATGTTATGCATGTTCTGGTTCTTACGTGCTCTTACTTAAGTGACATAATCCCCTTGTAGTCACTGCATCTGTTATTTGTATGACAAGAAGTTGTCTTGCTGTAAGTTCACCATAGGGCCATGGGCAGCTTTCTGTATCAGATTTCTCTTTCTTTTAATAGTTTGGGTTCTTTGCAGTTTGCATCGAGGTCATCCACTGTATACGTGAATTTGCTTCATTTGGCACATCCTCATTTTCTCAAGAAAGTTCAAGTCTGCAACTTCCAGTGTTCTTTTTCTGTTTCTGTTGTGTATTGTAGTTACCAGCCCGGTCTCTTGTCAATGAGTCTCTTGTCATTCCTCATTTATCTCTAAGGATGTTCTATTGTTGGCCGTCTATGCTGGATTTGACTAAAAGACAATCTTTTGATTGTCTAAATCAATCTTTTGTCTAAGTCAATCTTTTGATTGACTAAAAGACAATGCTGTCCGAATTAATGTTTCTTAAAATGGTACCACACTTACCTGATGGTCAGTGCTAGAAGGTAGGACGTGATTCATTGATCTGGGTGTATTCATGCACAATGGAGTTCTCTCCAACCTGTCATCATTCAGTGGAGTCAACAGCACATTCCTTATCTTCCAAATGGAGATGTTCATATTGATTTGCAGGCAGAAAGTGCTTCCTTCTCTATTGAACAGAATATAGATATAGATCTGCATGCTGCAGAAAGTTTTTAAAGATAAGTGAAATGTGTCCCAGGAATGTCTAAATACCTGCCCGGGATATTTCTGCTTGGAGACTCTTAACTTATCTGTCTTCTACTAGAGACATTGTTGAATAGACAACAGATTTCTTGTCCTAGTGTAATTTTGGGTTGTTTTGTTTTGTTTTGTTTTTCTTCCTGGAATAGCATTCTGCACTTGATTTTAGACATGAAGCGTGGGGCACAGCAGTCTTTTCCACAAGAGCTTGGCCCTTTACAAGGTTGTGTGTAGAGATGAGAAGCAAGAGCAGTGATCATAGCTAGTCAATCCATCATCAGTGGCCAGTAAGCAGTCCCTACTTCAGATATTGTAAGCTTACCCAGAAGACTTGTTCCCGATATCCCTCTCTTCTTAACATCTATTGTTGAATAAATACTCAGTCCATCCTTTTGATGAAGTTGATCTTGGACAAGCAAAGCAAGCTGAGACAACAGAACTCAATCTCAAGCCTTGTATATTCATTGCTGCCTGACAATAGCAAAGCTGGCATTTCAAATAAGGCCGTTCACGTATTATGTGCAGCACTGTTTAGCTAGTTAATCTAATAAGTAAATTAATATTTTGTTCATTGATTTTAAGCATCTTAAATTCTATACCTTGTTCTCATTGGTTGGTCGTGGTTGTTAACATTGAAATTCTTTTGAGATAGGAGACTGGGGAGAGGGGATATGAGTTGGTGAAAATTGTACAAAAGTGCCTGTTGCATGGTACCAATTAAATAGATGTGGGCTGAAGTGAAGTAGACCTTAACAGAGTATTTGAGACACTGGGTCTGAGGCGCTGGGTAGAAAAACTGACAGTGTTGAAGGAATTCTTCTTTTCAGGTAATTCATAAAATGACTTAACTGAAAACATTGCTCAATGATGAAGTATTATATGATGATTACTATGGAAATAAAAAATACTTCCTGTTGTTTTCACTTAAGTCCTTCCTTAGCTGTACTGATTCTTAAAATAATTGGAACAGGCTTTGAATTTTCATTCTATACAACTGATTTTTAATTGCGAAGTGTATTTAGGGCAGAAAATTCTTTTAACCATTACAGTGTTCAAAAATACCTTCCCCATACCTGATAGTCTGGTTATCAGTAGTGACTAAGTGCTAACATTTTTAACTAAGTGCATTTTCCTAACCATCTGGAAGAAATGTATTTTTATTACCTGAAGATAGGTATTTGTTCAGTTGGACTCCAGCATGTGTTTTGCATAAACTTGCTTCATACCTGCAGCATCCTCTTCATTCCTGTACCTTGTTGGTTGGTAAGAGGCTTTCTCAATCATTGGTCCATCTTCCCGCTCTTCTTTTTTATTATTGTACTATCTCATATTAGTTTCTTGTTTCCCTTGATACGGTGCACTATGTTTGAGCATAGTTAATGGGTGATTTTTTACTGAAAGACAGTAAAAAGGATTTTGGAATAGGTTTTATAACATATTTTTGTGAGTTTGAAAACCTCGTTTGTCACATTTAGCAGCTTGAGAGAATGTGCTGTGATTTCTATCTTAATTCAGGCACGTTCCAAAAGATCAAGTTATTAAGTGAAAACACCTCCATGAGTTCACCAATATTTAAAGTTTTTATTACACTGAACTCAAGTGTGCATTGTGGAAATGAAAATTACTGCTTTGCTGGTCAAAGGTTCAGGACTGCACAAGGTTCTGTTTTTCTAATCCTGTTCTGTGCCCTTCTTCGAATACACAAAAAGTCCAAATAACAGGAGAAGTTACTCTGGTGGAACGTGACTATTCTCACAAGGATCTATTAAAAAACAAGGTCCTGTAATATAATATCACTCGTATCTGCATCATATGTGCCATATATCGTATGTGCCATATATGTGGCACATGTGATATTTATAATAAATACGATAGACACAATAGATATTGTATGGCATATACGATATATACTATATATATGCCATATCATATCTATTGTATCTATCATATTTATTGTATTTATTATATGTGCCACGTATATGTGCCATATCATATTTGTCATATATACTGTATATCATATGTGCCACATATCATATGTGCCGTACCATATCATATGTGCCATGTATCTGCTTTATATATATGTATCATATATATAATGTATGCCATGTATAATGTGTCTCATTATGTATTATCATACAGTATATATGCCGTATATCACGTCACACATACATGTCATATGACACAGGATGTATGTCGTATATACAATGTATCGCATATCCTGTCACAGAGTCACAGAATGGTAGGGGTTAGAAGTGCCCGCCAGAGATCATCTAGTCCAACACCCATGCTAAAGCAGGTTTGCCTAGAGCAGGTTGCACAGGAACGCGTCCAGGTGGGTTTTGAATATTTCCAGAGAAGGAGACTCCACAACCTCCCTGGGCAGCCTGTGCCAGTGCTCTGTCGCCCTCACAGTAGGGAAGTTCTTCCTCATGTTTAGGTGGAGCTGCCTGTGCTCCAGTTTGTGCCCATTGCCCCTTGTCCTGTCACTGG
>VZSC01014419.1:159996-171664 GCA_013398225.1 Steatornis caripensis
CCTAACTTCAGTGCTTTAGCTGCAGTTGTATGGAGACTCACACATGCTTAATTTCAAGCATGTGCGTAGTAAAATGTTTTTTAGGGAAGACACACTGAGCAAAGTTAATGCTGCACTATATTCCACAAGGTTTTTTACCAGCAGTTCCTTTCCATAGGTTATTTCAATTGTTTCAAGTAAGACAACTGTCAGCTGAAAACTAGTGTCTGTTTTTCATAAACATATTCTTGAGGTTATTGCAGTGTGAAACCACATGTTTTCTTAATAATCAGGTTTTCTTTCATGCCAGTTATATTGCTGTAATAAGACTATAATTTCATTGCAGTAGCATTCATGAACTCATATTAGATGCATTTTTAAGCCTATTTTAACATGAGAATTGAACAGAGATGGACTCGAAGTTAGGTTTGGCTCACAGCCTTCTCTTTTCCTTCCAATTATAAACAGCTTTCTCAACCACTGTGATTCTCAGCTGCATTATTCATCCCCTTACTGTTGCCACAGTGCAACCAGTGTTGTCTGTTGTCTTCACATGAGCAAATAGGTTGAGAGAAGGCCATTTCCCTGCTGGTGATCCTCCTTGTCCCACAATGTAGGAAGTACAGCAAAGCTAATATGTGTCTAGGGTTGGTGAGGGTGTTTTCCAGTAGGAAACTGGGGAATAAGGTTACGGAAATCAGAGCTTTCCTAGGTATCATTTAGTCGTAACTGTGAAAGATGACCATGTCCCAAGAGAATGAGGAAGCGGAGAGAAGCCCATCACTGTAGTTGCTGCTGTGGTGTGATTTCCCAGGGCCAGGTCACTGGTACTCAGTAAGATGGGAACCCCTGCTGGACATTAGTGTGAAAAGAGGGTGTCATCCTCAATTATGTCACATGTGGTGGTATGTTTTTACCTGTATAGTTATGTCTGTATGTAGATGTACCTATCTTGGTATAACAGTGATATACCCATGTATCTTTTGATTAACTGTGAGAATAAGCGAAAGCTCAATGGCTCTCTACACTTTTGTAATGCTGTAATTTTATTTACCTTGGAAGAGTTTACAGCTATTAGGGTATTTATTAGGACCGTCTGCGCACTACAAAAATACAGCTGAAACCAAAACAACACTAAAGTTGTATGCACAACCTTGCCATAAAGTGTAAAGCCAGATTTAAGAGGAGATATAGGAGGTATAGCAAATATGTCTTTTTAAGGGGAGATTGTAAGAAGTGGAAGTTGTTAGCCTAAGAAAAGACTAAGTGAAGATACGATAGCACTTTTCGTATGTATTAACTAAAGACTGATGAAAAGAGAGGTGTAACCAATGTATCTGTAGGTAAATCATTCTTCAGCTCCACTGGGGATAGGATGGGCTTGAATCAAAGCAAAGGAGCTGCAAGTCAGACATAGGAAAACCTTTCTAGCCATGGGATTAGAGAAACACTGGAAGGGTATTGCCAGAGAAGGCTGGAGAAACCCCTCTGGTGGTAGAGATTCCGTGAACTTCTGCTAAGAATGATTTAGATGTACTTAATCCTGTGACAGAAAGATGGATTAAATGATATCTTGAATCATCTTATTTCCCGTTATTCTATACAGAGAGCTAACATGTGAGGCCGTGCTGATGTATGTAATAAATTCTCTTGCTAGTTCCTTTTGTTCTTTCCAATACCCACAGAACGCAAAATGCGCAATGTTTTTCAAACATCTCTTCTAAACATAGCTTTTCTTTTCCTTCAAACTGAGGGGAAAATTGTTTCTACATAAAAATCTTGCCACACAAAATGGTTGTTTCTCTTGGCAGCTTTTCTTTCCAATGATTCACTGATTCCCTTCAAGAAAAGATATCTAGATAAAACTAAAAGGGTAACCAAATCAATGTACGTAGCAGCGGAGTAAGAGCTAAAATGTCATGGCGTGTAAGTAAAAAGTAAAATCTGGCATAATGATCTGATTCATATATCTGGTCCCCGCACCTAAAGTCCATGGTGAGGAGGGAGGTTAAAGGCAAATGTGTTCAGTTTCTGTAGTGGTAGTGAGATTAGAAGTTACAGTGCAATTGCAGGCTCTTCATCAGCAGAAAGAAAAGCCTCCCACCTGCTGCGTCTCATATTAATGTCTGTTCTTCTAGATCACAACATTACAGCACCTTTCCTTTGAATTACTGTCTTTGAATCATTCATTGTTGCATCTTCTTCAAGGAAAAGCAATATTCTTAACATAATCCTTATTCTATTAAAAGATAGCAAAGCACTCAGGAAACATGAGTAAAGAAGATTTCTTCTATTTCGTAGTAGACATGTTGAACCACAGAGTGAAAAAAGCCTCTAAAACTGTGATTCCTCAACCATTTCTTTAGTCTACTTTATGATGTACCTGCAGAGATATCTGTGATTGCTAGCAGAAGGGAGAAGGAGGTGTGAGGCTAGGAATCTCAAAGGATATGGAAAAGGATGGGCATTCTCCTTCCCTCCACAATGAGCACAAATAAGCTTAAAATGGTGCATTAAAAATTAAAATTAGTGCATTGGACCACCCTTCTAATCACTGATTTACAAAACTAGAAAGAAAACCTAATCTCTTAGCCTCCAGGCTTTCTAAGAAAACAAAAAAGACTACAACCCAATCTACCTTTCCTCTTTCTTTCAAATGTAGTTCTCTAGTTTTAAAGTGTCCTGACAGTCTTTACTAATAATAATCATTAAAAATCATTCAGCTAGATCACTGCTAATTACCACGTTTCTGTCGTCTCTACGCTGTGGCCTAGCATTAGGAAATACACTTTGTACACTTTCTTTTAGCGTGCCACCTGTTCTCCTGCCCATCTCTTCCACCTGGCTGATTGAGCTCTAATCGCTCAAAGACGTCCTCGTGAGTCGTTAAGTACGACTGCTTTAGTCAGACAACAGCATGTAAAAAAAAAATTCAAAATGGTCAAGTAGTGAATGGTTAGTTGTATCTCTGTCCTCCTAAAAATGGTCATATTCAGTTTAAAGATCACTGAAGCAGTAGTTATAAAATCAGAGCATTTCCCTATCATCACAGATATGTATATATATCTATGCATATACATGGCTCCTGTCACTCTCGTGGCCTTTGATGTGTGGCTGTAGTGTTCTAGTCTCTTGCTCTCATCTTCCCAGCTGGCACTTAATAAAATACAAGCATCACAAGACTTAGATTAAAATGCCGATTTCATTGTTGCCAGTTCTACTGGACATAATTGAATAAATCTTCCCCTCCCTGAAAAGGTTCTAGATTTCTACATATAGTACTGATTAAAAAATTACTAGTAAGGCTGAATGTACTCAATTACTAGCAAGACTGTACTTTTCAAAAAACATGCATTTATTTCCAGTCTGAGTTAGTCTTCTATAACTGATATGCTTTTTTTAACTCATGGTCAAATTGCATGCTACTAAGTGAGATATTTTAAAGAAATCTGCTATATTATTACTATTTTTAACCTTCAACAACAACACTGAGAAAAATAAAATTTACTTTACCATAAGCCCACAGTGATACGCACTAATTCTATTAGTCTTCTTAATTATTTATTAATTGGGTTCTATATTAACTATTCCATTAACTTTCTTTAGATCCACATCACGCTCACAAGCTTGTAATTGGCTGGATTATCTCATTTACTTCTAAAAATGTCCATAGGTTTCTTCAAGTCTTCCGAAAGCTGCCATAGTTTTCCAACAAACTGAAAAAAGGATATATCATGTCCCCCAGCCAGCTCTTCTAAAATAAGTGGATACAAATTACACAGAATTGCAAGTATCAAATTATGAACCTTAGTATCAACTCATTAATGTCATCCTAAATTATTCTTGATATGGAAATATTTAATAGTCTCACCTGTACCAAACATCTGTCTCCTCCCAGATACACAACAGAAGTCCTTATTGATCTCTTTTTAATTAACTGTTACTAAAGCCAAGATTTCCCTCTAGTAATGAATCACTGTCAGAATTCCTGCAGCTTTGGTTTACTCAGGAGAAAATATTATTCCTTTTATTCCTAACAATATAGGCAATATCTTGTTCTTTGTATCTGTTTTTCTTGATTGAACTACATGCTTAACCTCTGGCTTATATTCAGTATTATTCTTTTTCATGAAATGTTAACTTCAAGTCTGCTTGGTATTTTAATTAATATGATATTCTTTCTGAAAAAAGGTGGCAGCTTTTTTAAGTGGGACTGATACTTAGAGAAATTTTCTTAATTATCATTCATAGTTTTCTGCATTTTTTTTTCCCCTCATGGTGTTCCGGTTTCTAATTGTTTTCCCCTTGGAAGAACTGACTTATTTTAAAGATACAAATACAGTGGTTTGGATGTTAGTCATGCTTGCAGATAACAATATAAACTATCATAATTTCCTGTACAAAAGTTACACTGATTTTTAGGTTTGTGATCTGTTGTTTTTCATATGCTAAGATGGCTTCTTAGAGAATCTGTTTGTGCCAGACACAGCATTTTTTGATGGTGAGGAATCTTTTGTCTCTAAACACTTTGTAGATAGCACTGTGTCTCCCCTCTTGTGCCCACATACGTTAGTCAGAATTTAGTTATTCATCATAATGTTGATTTTCACACCCTCCCCTTTTGCTACATGCAGGTGCAGTTGTCTTGGGATTTTGATTTGAGCCAGTAGATTGTAGTAGACATCTATTCGTAAACTACCCAGCACTGATACGATACAGGACTGATTTCACAAGCATCTGACATCATGTTGCTCTTGAACTGTCAGAAACAGTGTAATTTTTGACATAAGTTGCCATTTCCCTTTCTTTTTTCCAAGTTGCTCCTTTATAAATACCTTAGAGTAACTTTTTTTAACAACCCAAGAATTAGACTCACCCCACGAGCTTTCAGTAGCACCACCTAGGCTTTCTGGTTTACAGCGCAAGCTCACAATGTTGTTGTACAAACATATAAATTATGTCTTTATTATTCTCTAATGTCAACGTGAGTTCAGGATGCTGAGGACCTCATGTGTCCAGCATTAGTCTGCATTAGCAGTGACAACAGGATAGGATACAAGACATTTCTACAGATGTTGATGACAACACTTGCACTGGGATAGAGCCTCTGCTAGAGCTGTAGAACATGCAGCTGGTGGTGTTGAATCAATGTGGATATAAGATGCATTTGGACTCACCTAGTTGTGGGGCTGTTCTGCAAAAGAATAGGATATCCTTTTTATGATGACTGCCAGCCAAACTGCATCACATCTCACCCTTATTTCTAGGAAATCAGGAAATAATAATCCCATGAAATGTTCTGATTCTAATGAAAAGACATTTTTTGAAATGTTTCCAGCCATCTCAGTTGCTCGACCCACTTTCTGAACGACTGCACCCTCTAATGGGGTAAAACAGATTGACTGTCACAGCAGCCCATTTATTTTTATATTGTTTATATCCTTCTAGTCCTTATAGGCATAATACAACAGCCCATTCTTGTGACAGTAAAATGAGCACAGTTTTGCTGAATGTAGATTACAGAGGAGGTGTGACCATCCAATAAAGACTTTCTATGATTCATCTCTGGTCTGGGTTAATGAAAAGTATGTAAACAGCTGTATACATTCACGGTGAAATGAGAAAGGAATTTTAATGAAATCATAGACGGGAGAATTTATTTCACTTCTAAGTCCAGATGATTATTTTTTTTCTTATTGTGTGAAGCCATCTCATTTTACCAAAGTTTTGTGGGGTAGTAAATGTTTGAACAATGACAATGAGATGAAACAGACACTTAACCATGATGTTGCATCTTGTCAAACAGGTAATTCTCTAATGGACCAATGAAAGCCAACGATGACAAGTTGTGGTCAACAGTCCTTGAATGTGCTGATGGTTCTGCTTTCATTACTCTTGTCGGCAGGTAACTTTTATACTTTGAATTTATGTTTCAATGATGTGTGCCACAAGGCAAAATTAGTTGCAATTTAATACTGGGTTCCTACAAAACAAACAATACAAAATTGATTGTTAATTGAGTAATAAATAAATAAAGCCTCTTTGTATTTAAGAACTGGAAGCTGGAATTTGAAATGTAATTGAAAATTCAGTTTAAGAAGAAAAAGATGGTGAGATACTGTAAAGCAGGCTGAAAATTTTTAAAAAAACAAAGCTACTGTTTTGATATGCTAGTTTTCCAGATCGTCTAAAAGAAAAAAGCAAGCTCTGCACCACGGTACAATCCAACCATTTTGCTAAATAGCTATCTTTTGGAAGCAGAGCAAGTTGAGTTCCAGTTGCGTGTTTTTTGTATGCGCAAGAGTATGTAAGCATGTGAGGAATTGAACTTGGAGCTTCAGCTGTTCTTAAGTCAAATACATGTTAGATACAATGTAGGTTGTCATATGTGTTTAAAAGAAAAATGCGTGACATCATGGTATGCAAATATTATGTTATTTTCCTGAATCCAAAGAATCAACTGGACCAGGGATTGATTCCAGAAATTTTTCTCCTGATGCTTGGTAGATCTGCCCTAGATGTTTGCTACTAGCACACAGAAAGGATTTGTGCAGAAATCTGTCGCTTGCTAGATTAAGAATTAGTCGAATGCTGTGATTATTAGTTGCATTTGTTTTTCAGGAGTTATTTATGATATTAAGATTTTCTGTAATTATGAATGACCTTTTTAAACAAATAATTAAAAAGGTTCTTAGTCCAAATAGATTTGATCCTACAAGTTTTTATTTCTCAGTACCTCTTTTATCTTCCATTCTTGAAGCACTTTTTTATCCAAAAAGATTTTTTTTCCATCACTGCTCTTTATTCCCTTGTACTAACTGCATCACATCCCTAACCACCATACCAGGTGGTATAACTTTACCAGGCATTATGTAACTTGAAGTATCCTTGTGCTCCAGTAAGAGTTACTACTACTCTGTCTGCATAATGCCTATAATATTCAGTGTTAGATCCTCATCAATTAGTTCAAGTGTGTGTTTTGTAGCCCACGGTCTCATTGCTTGTCTGCAAGTGTTCAATTTGATTCTCGCTAATGGTAGTTCATTATTTAGTTCTGACACAGTCCTTTTGCTAACAATGTTATAATATTATCGACTAGACTCCTTCTTTGCCTAATCTTAAACCACTATTTTCCTTTAGAGTTCTTCCACTGATATCCCTATGTATGGCGCTGCATCCCTAGTTGTGTAACTACTCTCCTTCTATGTACTAGAATCAGGCACAGGGGTTGTAGCAGCTTCTTTGTTGTTTTCCAGGTTAAAGTCATTTCGGAAAGCTGTTTCCCTGATGCATGAATGAATCTAATTGTTCAAGAAGACTTCAGTTAATGTATCCCAGTGATCAAACATCACAAAACTTTTCCAGATGCTCCAGTCTCTTATGTTGATTTTTGTTAAGTTTTCGCACCTTTACCACTCTTTATAGGGGACTTCTACTACAGACCTCCTGAGACCCCACTTCTCCAACCCTTTTCCTTAAGATGATATAAATACCTGTGTTCCAGTTGAATGGGACACTGATTACACAGTGTGTGCAAATAGAAGTAGTCAGCTACTGGTGTATATGCACACTTATTCCCCCAAACCCAGACATAAAGCCAGTGTTCTGACATTTTTTTCTCTTAGAAGAAAAGTACTGCCTCTGAAGTAGAATGTTTTTATTTTAAACTAATTACATATATCTTTTCCTTCTTACATAATTTATCTGTTAACATCACAAACTATTGTCTTCGTAAATGTGTACCTTATCTTCTTGTTGCTCCTTTGCTATTAGTATTTTATTATCTGACATCTGTTGTTAATGTATAGAGTACAGGCTTAATTTGAAGTCCTCACAAGCCTTTCATGCCAGCCTAACTCTTCTCCTTGGTGAATTTTACAACATCTGTAGGAGTGGGTTTAGGTCATTGCTAACTCACACACATTTTACTGGATGAAATTTATTATTTATTGTTTTGCAACCAGCATGAATGTATTTTTTTTGTCCAAGACAAGTAAGCTTTCATAAAAGAAAACCACTGGCTTTATGCAGTGAGAATGACAAGGGGAAAAAAAAAGATGCTATTCTCACTGGAATGTTATAAACATTATTTTTAAACTGAGCTGAAATGAAAATCTAACGGCAACATTCCTTTTGAGTTCCCTAGATTTACGGACTTCTGTCTCTAAGATCATGCTTTATTTTGATATAGTAAGTCTTTGATATACTAAGATTCACAGCCTTAGTACTAAATTTCTAAAATCTGTATGCATGGCTGAAAACTGCACTTAAAATTGGAAGTGTAACTTTCACTGGCTCCACAGGCAGAATGAAAGTAATGGCGCAAGTCACAGAAAAGTTCCCAGAGCAGCTGTTCTCAGAGCCCGGTCTTCTTTGTGTCAGAAAAGGAGAGAAGCCTCGACAGTGGTGATGGAGCAGAGGTGTGGTCAGATACCAAGGTCACGACTCAGAATGAGGACGAAGATCAGCAGCTTTAGCTGTGTGGTTAGGAACGAAATGCAATTGCCTAACGTGGCCAAAATGCTCTCAGGGCAGGGGCAAATAATGCTGAAAAGAAAGGCTTCAGTTCAGAGTACGTAGGCTATGGCTCCATTTAAAAAAAGAATGAAATTGGGTTCAGAATACTGAAACTTCAGACTGGTTTTATTTCAATGCTATCGAGATCACAATGGCATGCAATTTTGGGATTTGTGAACACTTACTAGTTGTACTAGCCGCACAAGGAATGCATACTAAAGGGAGGAGCAGCATGCAGTTATGCCAGAAGAATACCCTTTCTGACCACTGAATCTTAGATTGCATTGCAGTAATGTTGATACTTATATTTATTTAATGGATCGAAACACATTGATAAAATAAGAGATGACAGCAAGGCTTATTTTAACAAGCAAAAACTGACAAATTATTTGCACATTACAGTATTTTTTCTTTGAAGTAGGAAATGAACATCCGTATCTCAAATGATTGGCGTTGTGCTAAGTAAAATGCATACATGTGAATATTTCTGTGGATCCATATGGAAAGCTTATAAAGACCAGCCATTCTGAAAGCCTTGGAGCTTTGAAAATTTAGTAGCTAAATTAAAAATTTAATCAGCATTTCACAGATCTCTAACTGTGAACAGATAGGGAAGTAACAGTTTGATGTACGTTGGCTGTTTACTTTTTAAGGTAGAGTAGACAAAGATGAGCTGAAATCAGTCACTTTAAGCATGACAGACTGTTCTACTCTCGAAATTCGTAGGAACAGAGATAGGAGAATCTATATCACTTACCTGTTCAATAATACTTTTCAAAAATAGTATGAGAATTTGTGCATTCAACGCCACTTCAGAAACAGGTGCCATCTTTTCAACAGACAACTTAAGAGACTTGAGGTACAATACTTCTGTCTGAAATATTTCTGTGGAAATAAGGCTCTTTAATCCTCAGGATTTAAGTCAGTTTTTTCAGGGAAAAAAAGTTTAAAAATAAAAATTACACTTGTTTATTGGATCTCTGATGCTCAGAGAAGCAAAGACAGCAAGTAAAATTACACAGATTACAATAAATTGATAAAGTTTTTTCACTGTGCCCTAGGTCTGGCTGGAATGGGGTTCATTTTCTTCACAGCAGCCCATATGGTGCTGTCTTTTAGACTGGTGACCAAACACGGCTGGTAATACACTAGTATTTTAGCTGTTGCTGAACAGCCCTTACACAGGGCCAAGGCTGCTTCTGTTTGGCATTGTGCACCCCAGCAAGGAGGCCGAGGTGGGCAAGAGCCTGGCAGAGGACACAGCAGACCTGAACTGGCCAAAGTGATATTCCATACAATGTGACGGCACGCTCAGTGATAAAACTGGGGTGGGAGTGTATCCAAGAATTTCTTGGGGACTGGCTGGGCACCAGTCTCCTGGTAGTAAGCTATTGCTTTAGCATCACTTGTGGGTTGGATCTTTTTTTGTTGTTGGTGGTGATTTTTTTTCTTATTCATTTATTAAATGGCCTTTATCTCGACCCATGAATTTTCTCACTTTGGCCTTCTCATTCTCTCGCCCATCCTAGTGGGGTTGGGAGTGAAGAAGCTGCTGTGTGGTGCTTAGCTGCCTGCCGGGGTTAACCCACCACAAGCTGACTACCAAATTCAGACTGTAATTCAGTCATCATATTATGCTCTTATTTGTGCATTTATTTTAATCACTGACACACATTTTACTATTTAAGGATTTGCTTAGGACTGCAGTTTGTTACAGACATTACTCCTCCTCTGACCTGATGTTATCTTCTTTCTCCTTTCATTCTGTAGTCATCCTTCCCCCAGTTTTCATCCTCAAAGAAGTTTGGGGATTGTTTTCCTTTTAAAATGGGCAAAAGACCCATCTAGGGATCAGAGGACACTTTCATGCATGCTGTTGAGTAAACCACTTTGCAGTGATGAGCAAGCTAAACTTCTTAGGGTCCTATAGCCCTCTAGTGCAAGGTCTCTCTCAGAGTGCTGAATAATTTCAGAAGCATGGAAGTATTCAAATGCTTATGAAACATAAAGAACTGGTTTTAATTCTTACAACATGCAGTAGGTGTATGAACAAGTCAGGTATAGTCTTGCAGGGCTGCTGTTCACTTTTGGCAGCTTAACACAGGTTTAGTTTGCCTAAGCTAAGTTGTAGTAATGATATATGAAAAATGATGTTTTTGCTATCCTGTTATTGCCAAAGCTAGTTCTAGCAATAAATGCCTTCCATTAAAATGTCTCAAACCTGACACCACCATCTATACTGGAGGCTTCAAAAATTACTAACATGTAAGTAGTTGTAATAATGTAACTTTTGAAAGAAAAAATAAATTAATGTATCTTTAACCATCAAAGGCATTTACCTGCATTTTGAAAAAAATGATGATTCTGTTGATAATGCATGATAAATAAAATATCTTTTGCATGCAAGGCTTTGCAGGTATCAGACAAGAAAATTTTTTTCCTAGGAGCAGCTGATGTAATCAAAGTACAGATATTCTAACTAAGAAGGAATAAGTCAAGATGGCTAAAAAGTGACAACTGTCAAACTGATCAGTTCAGATCTCTATGGCTGCAACTGAAGTAGTACATACATTAAGCTGTCTAATAAGAAATCTGTAGGTTCAGTGAAAGTTATTCTTCAGCTGTTTAGGGAAAACATTTGACAAGGTGGGGAGAAAAAACCCAAACACAAATGTTCAGGACATAAGCAACCCCTAAAGGAGAAGAATGGAAAGACATTTTTCTTAGTACAGAGTTTATTGCACAGCTTTTTTGATGTAGCACATATATATCTTCCTTTGAAGGATCTGAAGCTGGCCATTTATCAGAGAAGGATTAGATGGGTGCTATTCTGCTGGATACTGTAAATAAAAATACCATGGATAAACATCACTATTGGTTATTTATCACTATAAAGTCTATTGCTTCACTTGCATTTATTAGTTCCAATGCTAAGACTTACTTTCTCTTTGTTGACATGAAGTGTGGACTCGGTCTTTTTTCCTACTCATGATGACTAGTGGAACTACATGCATTGTAATGCACCCTTGCAAGCTGTTATCAAGCATTGACAAAACTCTTGGGAACCTTCATAGGTGCCTAACATCTATCTCTATCATCTTTGAAAAGTCGTGGAGAACAGGAGAGGTGCCTGAGGATTGGAGGAAATCCAATGTTGCTCCAATCTTCAAAA
>VZSC01014419.1:172743-183089 GCA_013398225.1 Steatornis caripensis
TGTGGAGTCTCCTTCTCTGGAGATATTCAAAACCCGCCTGGATGCGTTCCTGTGCAACCTGCTCTAGGCTAACCTTCTTTAGCAGGGGGGTTGGACTAGATGATCTCTAGAGGTCCCTTCCAACCCCTACCATTCTATGATTCTAACCACGGACATCTAATGTCATTTGACTTGCCCCAGGTCAACCATGTGTGCACCAGAACTGCAGGAGTCTTGCATGTCCTCCACTAAAGCTGGAGACCAGACCGAACAGCCTAGGGAAATCTTAGCTGGCACTGGATGGAGACCCGTATTTAAGTAACTGAACAAGCTCCTGTTCTTGTTAGAAATCCAGTACGTAGTTAAAAGTTCTATTTAGTTTGTGAATTTCTCCCATTCCACATGTCTCTTCCATTATTTTCTAGGTTTAACTTTTCTGAAAACAAATGATGTGTAGTTAAAACTAAAATGATGATGGGACAGTGCAACCTCAATAAGTTTCCTGATAGAGAAGTGGGAGGAGTGGCTGCTGATACGCCATAGATTTGTGCTGCTATGCAGAGGGACGTGGACAGGCTGGAGAAATGGACTGACAGGAATCTCACGAAGGTCAGCAAGGGGAAGTGCTAAGTCCTGCAGCTTCCTTGGGAGGAACAACCTCAGGCAGCAGTATACACTGGGGCCAAGCTGGCTGGAAAGCTCTTTGTGGTTTCATTATTAAGAGTGCTGCGGGTGAAGGAAGGTGATCTTTCGTCTCTACTCAGCACTGGTGAGGCCACACCTGTAAGTGCCGTGTCCATTTCTGGGCTTCCCAGTACAAGAGAGAGATGGAGCTACTGGAGAGAGTTCAGCAAAGGGGCCCTGAATGATGAATGTGAGCATCTCTCGTACGCGGAAAGGCCAAGAGAGCAGGGACTGTTCAGTCCAAAGAAGAGAAGGCTGGGAGGGATCTTATCAGTGTATATAAATACCTGAAGGAGGGACGTAAAGAAGGCTGAGCTGGACTCGTTTGGGTGATGCCCTGTGACAGGACCAGAGGCAATGGGCACAAACTGAAACAGAGAAGGTTCCCTCTGAATGTCAAGAAACACTTTTTCATTGTGAGGGTGGCTGAGCACTGCCACAGATTGCCCAGGAACGTTATAGAGTCTTGATCCTCGGCGTAATTCAAAATCTGTCTGGACATGGTTCTGGGCAATAGGCTCTACGTAGCCCTGCTTGAGCAGAGGATTTGGACGAGATGACCTCCAGAGGTCCTTTCCAACTGCAGCCATTGAGTTGTTTCAAAACTTAGTCAGTCCTGGAACACTTTCATTATTGCTGTGTTAATTAAGAGTGGGTGCTGGGAAGTAAGTACTTGCTCAAATATATGTTCATGCAATTACATGCTTTGTGGATTTTGCAATAGAATTTGAACATGCAGATTTGTTGCAAGTGTTACAGAGGGTTTTGAAAACCTAAGTCTAAAGAAAAACAATTTCTTTACTGATTATTACATCCTCAGATTTGGAAAACACATCTTTCCCAGGCAGGGCAAGAACAGATATGTAATTAGTTTTCTCAGTATCTATGTTCCTTTAGAAATAGCATTCTTCTAGCACTTTCAGTTCCAGACTAAATTAATCTACAGAAGGATTTTCTCTTTTGTTAAAGTAACAATGACAAGTAATGATGTGTGTGCATGTGTGTCAGTGTGTGTGTACATAAAAATTTGTGAAATGCTTATAGAGTGGGTTTCCTTCACTCAGAGGGCAGTACAAGTTACCTTGTTTTCTCTTTAGTTTAGTACTCTGGTTTTTGTTCTAGGCTCCCTCTATACACATAAATAAAGAAGTAATCTCCACTGTCTCAATCCTTAAAATGTGACTAGGCCTACAGAAGGAGAGTGGGAGATTATAGAAATTAATATATTTTATAAAATTGAGAAAGAAAAGTGTTAGGAATGGACTTTTTTAAGCAACGTAGGAAGAAATGAGAATTAGATGGGTAAGGTGCACAGATGTAGTTACAGATCAACAGGGACTATGTGCAGAGAGATACACTACAGTTAAGCTAAACCCATGCAAGTCATTTTCTGTGACCTCTTCTACCAGTAAACTGATACAAAAATCATACACCAAGTTACAGGTGTTAATTCTGTCAGTGTAAAGTGAATATCCTTTATTAATTGGTGTAACCTTATGAAGTGCAGCTACCCAGGTCATTGCTGTGCCTCTGTTCTCTAACCAGAGTAAAAACATTTCACTGCTGAGAGTATTCAGACTTGACTTCTACATTTCACTTTCCTTACAGTGTAAGGCCTTTGGGAGTTCTGTACGGTACATGTAATCTTAAATGATGCCATAAGGCCTACCAAAGGACAAACTGTAAATCAGTTTACATGTTGGCAGTATGTGGAACCAAATATTGTCTCTTACAAGACTTCAGATCAACGAAGAAGTTGCGTGCGGTTGCTTGTGAACATACCGGAAGGCATCTGGATCCTTCCCCTCTGCACGATTGATCAGCTCAGGGAAATTAAGATGGTTGCACAGCTTTCCAGTTCAGAGCTCTTTGCAACCAGTAGGGTTAAAGCACATTCAGAGAGCTTGCATTTGCCCACAGTCTTACCATGTAGATGTAACCACAGTGTGCCTCGAGTCAGCCTCGAGTATGCATTTAAAGGCTATATATGGAAAGCATTTCTTTTTCTTTTTTTTTTCCCCAGGAAGAGTGATGGTGAAATCAGTGTGACATATTCCTGTAAAAAATGTTCTCAGAGATGTAGTAAACACTTTACATGAGAATTTAATAAAGGGGAAATGTAAGAACTCCCAGGAACAGCTGTATTTCTATTAGTATTTGCAAATTCAGAGTTGTTCAGATCTATTGTACTGTTTTGTAATTACTATTTCTGGCACAATAATGCTTTTCAAAGAATGACCTTTACAGTAGAGAAGATATTTTCTGTCAAGAACAGTGAGTGTAAATCAAGTGCAATCAAACTTTTATTGCGGTTTTTACATAGACTTTTTGTTTTTATGAGCTCATCCCAGGAGAATCAAACATGAACGTTGTTGGGTGTTTATGGATATCCATATATTTAGAACAGCAGTATGAAAACGTTTCCCTAAATATTTTTGTGCTTCTTGGCATGAAGGGCATTTATTCTCTTCCCTTAAGAGAAATAATAGTAATCAGAAACACAGTAACAATAAAAGTCAAAATACAACAAGAGGCTAAATACTGTAATCTTTTAGTACTAAATGTTACGATGTTGAAAGTTCTGAAATATTAAAGTTTTTCAGAAATCAAACAATTGTTTAAGCTTAACCAATGAAAAATTGTAGTTCATAACATACAGATAACATAAGTGACTCACAAAGCTGATGTTGTTCTTTGTTTTACAGTGTTGTCCGCACATTTTCGGGTCTGCGAACCATATACGGACTACAAAGGTCGCTACCACTTTGGTTTTCACTGCCCCCGTCTTTCTGACAATAAATCTTACATCTTTTGCTGTCACCATAACAACACAGTATTTAAATACTGCTGCAATGAGACAGAATTTCAGACTGTTATGCAGATGAACTTAACGGGGAGCGCAGATGGATATATGCATAAGTAAGTAAATGAGTTCTAAAGTCCTCTTCACCAAACTGTTCCTAGTCTGATAACGTAGTCTGAGGTGTACCTGATGATGGAAGCAATTAGAATAATTGCACATAGAGAAAAACATTACTAAAAGGTTTTTGCTGTTGCAGAACTCCTAAAAGAAAGGATATTTTAGTTTTGCTTTCTTTGCTTTGACATAGGCTGTAAACACTGCTAAGAGAGCAGGTACGTAAAAGTTGCACATAAATGTAACAAATATAAAGTTACGTGTAAAACCTACAAAAGTCTCTCCCCCGACCACGATCTGATCCAAACTATGTTTAAATGTATACCAGTAAAAATAAACCCCAAAGCAGTCCGTAGGGTAGAGAGGGAGTGAGTTGACATTTTCTGTATCAACCCAAATGTGCTGTTTTGAATCTCTGATGATTTGAATATAAATCTCTTGTAGTCATTGACCTTGGTATTTGCTTATATGCTGACATTGTGTGGTCTCCTTGCCCATTACCTGGGATATTTCAATGTACTGCTGGGGCCTATCCTCTGAGATAAATATCGGTAACTTTTTTCTAAAGAACCAATAAGTAGCAAGTAGATCTTTGTTACTGATTACCTATTTATGATGACAAAATCTTGACTTGTGATCTGTCGCCTATTTAAGTATTTGACATTCTGGCCCCACTGATGTGCTGTGATTTCTCTTGGTGCAGAGGGCAACTTTTAGTTGATGTGAAATCCCAGGGTCGAATTCTGATCTATCTGCTTTCCCTGATGTGTTGGGTGTGTGTGGCAGGGCTGTGGCAGCAGGGAAGGAGCTACAGGGGGTGGCTCCTGTGCGAAGTCGCTCAAAGCTTCTCCAGCTCCAAGTCGGACCTGCCTCTGGCCGAGGCCAAGCCTGTCAGTGACAGTGGTAGTGCCTCTGTGATAATGTATTTAAGAAGGGGGAAAAAAAGAAACCTCTAGCAGACCTGCAGCAGAGAGAGGAGTGCGATGTGAGTGACACCCCTACGCAAATACTGAGGTCAGTGAGGAAGGAGGGAGAGGAGACGCAGCATAGCAGAGATTCCCCTGCAGCCTGTGATGAGGCGGCAGGCTGTCCCCCTGCAGCCCACAGAGGATCACGGTGGAGCAGATCTGCAGCCCATGGAGGACCCCATGCCAGAGCAGGTGGCTGCGCCCAAAGGCGGCCGTGACTCCGTGGGAAGCCCACACTGGAGCAGTCTGTTCTTGAAGGACTGCACCACATAGAAGGGACCCACGCTGGAACAGTTTGTGAAGAACTGCAGCCCGTGGGAAGGAGTCGCATTGGAGGAGTTCATGGAGGGCTGTCTCCTGTGGGAGAGACCCTGTGTTGGAGCAGGGGAAGAGTGTGAGGAGCCTTTCCACCCTGAGGAGGAAGAAGCGGCAGAGACAACGTGTGATGAACTGACCGCAACCCCCACTCCCCGTCCCCCTGTGCCACTGGGGAGGAGGAGGCAGAGAAATTGGGAGTGAAGTTGAGCCTGGGAAGAAGGGAGGGGTGAGGGAAGGTGGTTTTAAGATCTGATTTTATCTCTCATTATCCTACTCTGATTTGATTGGTGACAAATTGATTTTTTCCCCGAGCTGAGTCTGTTTTGCTTGTGACCATAACGGGTGAGTGAACCCTCTCTGTCCTTGTCTCGACTCAACAGCTTTTCGTTACATTTTCTCCTCCCCATCGCACCGGAGCGGAGGAGTGAGTGAGCGGCTGTGTGTGCTTAGTTGTGGGCTGGGCCTACACCACGACACCCTCCAATTTCCTTCTGGTATCCAGCCCCGCTGGGGCAAGGAAGGGGCAGATTAAAGACAACTGGAATTCCAGTCCATTGATTTTTATTTACAGACGGGATTTTAGTGTGTTCTTCTGTGATGCAAAAGTCAGTCAGTGTGTTGTCATTCATTCCTATGGAAGCAGGTGCAAGGCTGCTAGGAGGCTATGGTGCTGGAATACTGATGTCGGCTCTTTTAACTCGCTGTGTGCAGCTGCGTCTAGCAACCGCCAGCTCGTGGAGTCAGCAAACTGTCTTTCTTAACAACCACTCCTCATAAAGCTGTGCCTAGAGAAGCTTGAATCTTGCGTAGATGTAGAAGTTGCATGCTCTAACTTTACGGGTGTTGAAGTGACAATCGCCTACTATAAAGAAATCTGTGTACTGTACAGTGTAAAAGAAAGACAAAAATAGACTCTACCCATATAAGATACCTTTAAATCAATGCGGATCTACACTATCTTGTTACTGTATATGCAGCTATGTCCTTCAGGTGAAACTTCCTTGCCTTGGCATTGTAGTGCATCTGGGAACATCATGAGAAGATATATACGCAGAACACTGGGGAGACACTTCAAGTCTAACAGGCCCATTGAAGGCTATGCATTTTCTTTACCCTTTGTGCAGTCCGTCCAGGCAATCTAGAAACTGGTAACTACTCTGCCAAAATACATGTCTCCTAGCAGCCTGCTGGAGTTTATAGCACAGTATGCCTCAGTGCCCCTGTGCAATGCATGCTCATACGCTCTGTGGTAAAAGTAGGGTGTGATCCTCCTTTGTTTACTGGGATGACCATGCTACCATGGCACTAATTAGATGCCTGCCTGAAGAGAGGTCCTCACAGCACTCTTGGTATAGAAGAGCTGTGCATGTAGTCACAGACAGAGCCAGAAACTGCTTCACACTCAGAGGGATAAAAAGAGCGTCTCTAGGATGTAGAGTGGCTATTGCCCCCACACTTCCCCAGTTCTTTGTCTTGCACACAGCAAATTTGCTTTATTTCTTCCCTTACTGTTCTGTAAATGCTGCACCAACACTGCTGAGCAACCAAGTCTGTGTAACAGGCAGCTTCATCACAGTTTGGGATGTTACTGGCCAGTTACAGTTCAGCCAAGTAGGAAGCCAATGCTTCACGCTTTTGCCAGTACCTCAGCAGCTACTCTGTGTAGTCATGGCCAGAGTGGCCAGAGCTTACTAAGGTAAGGCCCTTCTTTCTTTCACCAACAACCTGAAACGGACAGGGCGATCAGCCACTTTCTAAAGCAGACATGCACAGAGGAAGAGGTACAGTCTGATTGCAAAATATGCCCTGGGATGTAGAACATTTCTCTGCCTCCTGCATTCTCTGGTTGCATGCCCACTCACATCTGTACATGTACACATGCATGCACACACCCACAGAAATAAATACAGGACTGCTCATATTGTAGGGCTGTTGTGAGCAGTTCCTCAATGGGAAAAAGGTAATTTGGTATTCTGTGAAAAGGGTATTCATTTTAATGAAAATATTTAGAGCATAGTGTAATTATTCTATTAGTTTTCATTTAGCCATCTTTTTTTTTTTTTTTCAAAAAGAAGTCACCTCATTCAGTTGGGACGGAGAAAGAGCCACCTCTGTAGTCTTTGTTGGTGAGATTCATGGTTGGGGACCACCTTCAGTCTATTTACCATATAAGTCTTCAGTCCAGAATTTTCTGTGTGCTGATCAACTATGTACTGATTTTTTGCANGTTGGGACGGAGAAAGAGCTACCTCTGTAGTCTTTGTTGGTGAGATTCATGGTTGAGGACCACCTTCAGTCTATTTACCATATAAGTCTTCAGTCCAGAATTTTCTGTGTGCTGATCAACTATGTACTGATTTTTTGCAAACGTATCTGAAATCATGCTAAATACAATAAAAAGCTTCTGGAGATTGTAGCTTAGAGAAGTGCAAGTGGTATTGCCTTTTTGTAACTTCCTGAAACATCACTTCCGATAAATCAGCCAGGGCTAGGGGAATGAAGAGATGCTAACTTTCTACTTGAGACTCCACCAATGTAGTGAGACAGAGGGAGAGAAATCTCCACACCCTGAGCTCACTGAGATTGGTAGAAAACTTCCTGATAATTTTAGGATGCTGTGGAGGGGCAGAAAGAAGTGAAACCTAGATGCCTACATTTAAAACATTGTAAAAGCATCTTACTTCATACACTCTGACTTTATTTAACATATATGATAATTTAACTTTATTTGGAGTCTAATATATCCAGGGTTCAATTTACAGTAACAAAGTCAGCTCTTTGTTTAGATTTAATTTCACACACCACTGAAAAAAATTCTGATGAAACCTATTGTACTGTGGCTGAGGAGAATGATTTAGTGTATGGGAATAGCAATGAACTGAAAAAAAGGATTATAGTTTTCAGAGAAGAGTGATTCAATATTAGTATTTGGATTATTTCGGTATTAGTATTTGGTTTATTTTTCCCCTTAGCCATTCTAGTGATCATCAAAACAAATTTCTTGTTTTATAATAAAGTTGAGGGAAAAAATTAATGAAGTGACTTGTAACAACTTTGTCATGGCACAGCTGAAAAAACAGATTTGTCTTCCACAGTCACACAATATAACTGTAGCCAGGTTTATATAATTTTTTTCCCTTACTATAACAAATGATTCTGTGTTTTTATAAGTGCAGAATACTGGGCTATTATACCTTTGTGATCATGCAGATTAATCTGTCTATAATATTTTTGAATGTGAACAATTAATTTAGAATTAAATATAGAAATACTGATGATGTCTAACAGACAAGTTCTGCCATCCAAAGTATTTTTGCATAAAACTTTGTCTAATAAGTGGTTTAGCTATTCTTAAAAACAGTATTCACTTGAATCTAGTAATCATACTCTCTCAGATTTTCGATTATGCATCTTTTGGTGGATTATCAGCAGTACTGCTATGCTAGGAGTTCTTAATCTGATACCGGCACAGTGTTACGGCAGTCTGTAATGCGTCCATGTTTTCCCTTATCTCTTATTCTAGTTTTTCATGATTTAATGGCTTTTGCACAGCACACGACAACATTGCCCTGAAAGCAATGTGAGTATAGAATAGCACTATCTTTCTCTCTGTACAGCATGTCCCTTGCAGAGCTGGCATTTTCTTAAATATCTCCCAGAAAGTAATCTTTACAAGAAAGAAAAAAACAAATTATCAATTCCACTACCAACTGTTGCAAAAAGATGTAATTCAGCTGGGAAGACCTCTTAGGTACTACAGTGACAGATTCTACAGGAAAACACAGGACTGGGCAAAGGCCTTGAGGTAATAGTAAAAACAACATGGGGGGAAAAAATCACATTTAAAGCATACGTGCGAAAACTGCACAGATTTCCTCAGTGTTAGAAGTACCAAGTCATTTCCTAGGATGTAAGCTTGACTGTCCTTGGGGCAACACTTAAAAAGTGTTGCTACTGCAAGTAACAGCCTCCTTTAAGGAGAGTAGGGAAAGAAGCAGCTTCCATGGCCATCTGCCCACAATTAAACTCTGCAGCTGTAGAATTCTGCTCACAAATGTTTTGATTTGTTGGTTTTTTTAATCCTGAATTTCCAAATGAATTATTTTCTGTTCATGTGCTGCACATAAAAACCAACAAACTCTTCTCGAAAAAATACAGCTTGGTCCTAACCTGCTTGTCATCTGTCTCAAAAAGTTAATGAAGTAGATGGAAGGATTCACATGGGTAAGAATAATAATAAAAGAACCTGTATTTCCATTTGTGTGTAGGAATATTGAAGAAATCTAAGCAGGATTCTGGAGATAGAATAGGAGGAGATGGATGATAAAAGTATTTATTGTTCTCAGAAACCTCAATTAAAGGTTCCCTAAGACAGAGCAAATCTTTCAATTTATACAAGTGGTGTCTGTGTCAAGGCTATACCATATATACATAGTATTTCTGTAAAAGATGAAGTGTCTTAAAATACTGAACTACTACGCTTTTCTGATAGGTCCATGAGTTACCCTGTTTCCCAGAGAAGCTAAAAGAAAAGGCTGAGAGACCTGAGCCTGTTCAGCCTGGAGAAGAGAAGACTGAGAGGGGATCTCATCAATGCTTACAAATATCTAAAGGGCGGGTGTCAAGAGGACAGGGCCAGACTCTTTTCAGTGGTGCCCAGCGACAGGACAAGGGGCAATGGGCACAAACTGGAGCACAGGCAGTTCCACCTGAACATGAGGAGGAACTTCTTTACTGTGAGGGTGACAGAGCCCTGGCACAGGCTGCCCAGAGAGGTTGTGGAGTCTCCTTCTCTGGAGAGATTCAAAACCCGCCTGGACACGTTCCTGTGCACCCTGCTCTAGGGGCACCTGCTTTAGCAGGGGGGTTGGACTAGATGATCTCCAGAGGGCCCTTCCGACCCCTACCATTCTGTGAGTCTGTGAAATTGCCTTGTAACTTTTACTCCAGATTTAGATTTTGTGTTTGTGTTCTAGCTGCAGCAGAGGACAAGGCAACATAGCTTTAGAAGTCATTTTCAGTGCTATATTGCTGAAGCTTATCATGAACCTAAAGAGGAACCTCCAAAATGAGTGACTGGGAGGAGCAGGAGCACTAGCAGGGCAGGGCAAGCTTTCCAGCTGGGGAACGGGAGAGGTGATACAGCCACCCCAGAACAATTTATTATACTTGATTGTCCCTGTGAAGGAACAAACTCCTATAATTTGAGTCTTGGTAAATTTGGCATCTGTTCACACTTTATTTTTACTTGAAATGAAACTTCTACACAAAAGTACAGGAAAACCAGATTGCAAGATGGAAGTTTTACAATTAAATCATTTAGTTCAATGAATTGAGAGCAAGTCCTAGGAATTTTTTGATTCTCTGTTCTTTTCTATGTCTCTGGCCTTACTGTTATTCAGTGTAAGATTGTTTATTTTCTAATTAAGACACCTTAATTTGTAGGGAAGTTTAATTTTGCTACTAATTAAAGTAAAAAT
>VZSC01014419.1:189879-222748 GCA_013398225.1 Steatornis caripensis
GATGATCCCCAGAGGGCCCTTCCAACCCCTACCATTCTATGATTCTGTGATTTATCCTTATACAATTAAAAAACATACCTATTCTAGAAGACACTACGTGAGGAAAATAGGAAAGTGATTCATGCACATCAGGAATCTCAGCAGCACCAAAGACTTGAGGTATCCTTATTGCAGAGAACTGACAGTGTAAGATACTATGCCAAGAAAAATGGCAGGATTAAACTATAGTTTGTAAAGCAGTTTGGGATCTTCCTGGGTTAAAAAAATTACGTAAGTGCTTTTTATCTTATAATTTAATTCCTTGTTCTAGTTTAAATGCTATGAATTGGCAACGAAACCAATGACTGAAACAGATATGTCAGACAGAAAAATCAAGCAAGCCGTAGTATGTAGCAGGTAGAACTATCCCCAAGATGTTTAAACATTTTGTTGTAGCAGATCGCTTTATTATTTACTTGAGACAGAGGACCGTGTATAGCCATAATATTATAACTAAAGAAGTTTGGAATCCATTATACATTCTGCTGGCTGCTCTGTAGAGGGCTTGCAGTGTTGTGCAAGGACAGGAAGGAAAATCATTAATCTCATAAACGAGCCCAGTTTAGAATAATGTTGTTTCATCATGTAGTGTATGGATTTTGTGGCCCAACTAATGGTGGTTTCTTCTTTAGTATGGAAAGCATCTGAGGGCTGTCCAAAGGCCTGTGTGGTCTGAAGGTCCTAGTGGATGTACCTTCCGCAACCCAAGCATCATCACAGACTGCAAGTGAATGAGTTTAAACAGTTGTGGCTTGCCTCACGGTGGCTCCTCCAGGTCATGGCTGAGGTGCATGAGCTGGGCCCTTCCACTCTCACTGGTCCATGTAAGAATGGTTGGCCTGAGCAAGCTTTTAACTGCTGGAGATCAAACAGCAACAAGCAGCAGGCAAATCGTTACTACTGCTCAACAAAGTACAAGCCAGGGAGGCGATAAAATGAAGTATTGTAAGTTGAGGAATCAAAATCCTGACTACTGAAAAAACTTGTTCTCACAACCACGGGAATATTGTTAATTAATAATGACTAAAAAAGGTCAGACCAGCAAGGAAGATCACATAAGAGGAAGTGTGGGCCAGGGCAGCCTGGCAGTTTCTCCAGATTCTCCATGGCTCTGCTGTTTTCCAGATGTGAGAGGGGAACAGATGAATGTGATCTTTCTGCCTTGCTCTGGTGATGTTAAGAGCCTCCCCACCTCCATCAAGGATGCAAATCACAGGGAATACTGTCTTGAAATCTAATTTTTGCCTCTCTCTTCCCTGCCTTTCTGCGCAACAGCACACAGAGGCATTGTCTGCTTTGTATGTGATCATATGTGTTATGCTATATGACTCATGATTTCAGAATCAGAAACCTGTTGGTTGTCCAGAATCAGGAAAAGTATCGGCTCAGCAGGGTAAGCCCGTGCTTATTTCCTTTACACAGTTGGAATGGGTTAGACAAAGGCAGGTCTATTTTACTTACCCTTATTAGTTGTTGCAATCTGCTTTTGCTGTTAATTTCTCTGAGTCACATTGTATCTCAGACAACAAACAGAATAGTTTTTAGCCTGCTGCTGTTCACCTGCTACCTGACACCTCTTCAAATAACTACCAAAGCACGCACTTATAAACAAAGAGAGAAAAAAAAAAAAGCCTGTAAAAATATTGGCAGAGTTTAAAAGCCAGCAGGTAACTGAGCACGCCCACAGCAACTGCACAAAAAAACACAGGGAATAACTACTTTGCTGGTGGCTAAAAAGGCTACATGAAAGAATTCCCTTTGATACCAAATTTTCAAACGGCATACAGACTATCACTGGAGTGAAACACCCACGTTCCGTAGGTCCTCTGCTTCAATAATTTCTTAGAGCAGCACGGGCAGTCTTGCCTGTGTCACCTGGCTTGGGACATTGGCACTGAAGTGGGTCAGCATGAACATGGCCATAGTCTGCCAAAAACATCAGGTGCTGGGGTGGAGAGAGGGTTTTGTGCAGAGGCTGCTCTTGATAAGAGATATTTACAGTAACAAAAAGTGAACAAAGTCTGCCTCCTTCCATTTTAAGTGTTTGGAAAAAAGAAAGATCTCAAATTTGCATTTGCAAAATCACTACATTAAACAAGAATATGATGATACTATTTTAAAGATGCACAATTTTGTGTCATAGGGCAAAGCATAGTTTCTATTTACAGCCCCTACCTAGATTTTTATATTATACTCAGACTAAATATGGCAAACCAGAGCACCAGTAGTTTTTTTTAAAATATGGGAAGAAGTGAATACTTATATAGTGCTTTTATAAAAGAACTGTCTGGAAATTAACATCATGGGGAGAATCTGTCTGGTACCAGGTGTTAGGTGAGTTGGGCAACATCTACCGTTACATGTGTGCCTCCGTTCCCTTCCAAATATATTGGGTTAGAATAATAGATATTGTTGAATATGTTTTCTTCTAAATACTCTTTCTGTTTAATGGGAACTGCATAAGCGTAAAAACAGAAATAGCGTAACAACAAAAGCACGGCTAAGGAAATAACTTTCTGCTCCTGGAAGAGCCAGATGCTGAAACTCATTTTGCATTGCATATCCCCTCTCCTGCCTGGCCTTCTGTTTGATGTCAGGGCAGAAGACCAACAGCACAAACAGACAGTGAGCTTGGAACCAAACACCTCAAATCTGCAGTGCTCAGAGCCTTGTTTACTTGCCTCAGTACTATAATCATGTAAATAAATGGGAAGATGTAGTTTTGATTTTTATCATTTGCATTTAAATAAGTCAAGACACATAAGTTACTGAGTGCTTGCTTTCTTCCTCATGTTCAGAAATTCACTATTGGAATGTGAAGTTAAGCCAATATGCAAGGTTTCTGTCCACCTCAATCCGAATATAGGCGATCTTTGCGTATATTGATAGACACTGCATATTTGGTTGATACATATGTAATACATATTGTTCATTTCATGCCTTATTCTCCTTTTCCTTTTGCTCTGTAAATTATAGACCCCATATTGCAATATTTCTCTACATTCTTGTTAACTGCAGATTCATCAGATATGGGCTGATTGATATTCCCTTTTTTTGCTGTTTCTCAGTCTTTCCGTCAAATTGGGACTGTCACATTCGTCAGCTTCAGGAGAGTCTTTCTTTTAAATGGGCTGTATGGTTGAAGTGATTTAACTTTACTTAAATGTGGTAATGAATTGTCAGAAAATAGCTATTAGAGCAAAAGTAGTTTTGTGAGTAGTGAGTAGTTAAAAGGTTATCTGAAGACTATTGCTAAATGAGCTCTGCACACTGAGAAATGAAAGCTAGTAAAAATACTGGAAACCAGTTCTGAACATCTTCCATATTTAAATTTTCTCATATATTTTGAGTAGAATTTCTTGCAGTGAGATCGTTGTCTCATCTACATTATAACAAATCCAGAATAACACTACTGAAGTAGCAGCTAGCAGCGTAAAATTTGTGTGAAATCAGAAGACTCCAATTAAGCCCACAATTGCATTGCATAATGTCACAACACTATAGCATCACACACAGGAATGAATGTGACATTCCAAGCTTTATCAACCAATTCCATCTTCTCTGTCACAATAGAAACTACTTAATTTTAAAAGACTCTGTAGTTATTTCAGTAGTTGTAAAACTCCTACCTCTTACATCTTCTGAGGTGCCAGATGCTCAACAGTAATTGTAGTAGCACATGCATGTTTTACACATTTTATATATGCACTGAAAAATAAAATAGCAAGGTTACTCTAAAGCTCCTCACTTAGATTCTGAAGTATCACAGAGGAACATTAAAACAGCCCCAGCCACTTTGCAAGTACAGCTGAGCACAACAGCTGAGCTTCATACCACATCCGTTCATGCAGTCTGGCCCTTTCTCTCAACAGCACATCAAAGGTGTCCAGGCTGGTGGATTTCACTGTCGCATTTGCATTTAAAAAGCTAAGTCAGGCACTCACCATCACTCCTACTTTAGATCTGTAAATACAAATGTAACTGAAAATCAGCCTAGTTGTCTCTGACATGCTTTTAAGAGTAGCTGGATCTAGAGTAGCAAAGGCAAAGGAATGAAGCAGTGAGTAGCTCCCATACCTTGTATTGAATTATGCAGTCTGAGCTGTATTAAGTTTTCACTGTCAGGGATCAAAACTGTTATTACATTGCTAAAATTCAAGTAATTGCTCTTAGTATTCCAGAGGCTAAATAAGGCAGATGGGCAAGCAAATGACAGGGAGAAAAAAACAGCATTGGCCAAAGAGATTGCAAGGGGTAGAAGAAATAAAAGGGGAAATGTTAAGGAGCTGGAGTTAATGATCTAAACAAGCAAGGCTTCCTGTGTTTATGCAAAGTTGCAACAGGATTTCCAAGTAGGAGATTTAGCATAACTCAGAGTTCTGAACTGAAAGAAAGCACTTTTCAAAAGAAGGAAGAAAAAAAAGAAAGAAAATGATGGACAGAAGTAAGTCTTAAGTAGGCTATGCCCCAGAGAACTACTAAAAAACAGCTGCAAAAAAACCTACCTATGTACACCAGTGCTTTTAACAGAAGTGAGAATGATGAAGAAAAAAAAAAGAGCATCTGAAGTAAAATCCCATTACTTTCAGTGTCTAGGCAAATCAACTCCCAACATATATTTTGAATGTCACGAAACAGAAAACTGCCTAACGCAAGGAGGAACAAGTAGGTAGAAGAGCTGAAAACCGCGTACAGACCGATTTATTATTCTCAGAGTTATTATTAAACAAAAAGCCATATGTAATAAGTAATCCTTTTATGGGGTTGCAGAAGATCATTTAGAGCATGCTAAAATTGCTACGTGACATAGTGGCATGCTGTGGAATACCAGATAGTAGTGAAATCATCAAAAGCTTATGTGATAATGCCGAACGTGTGACCATAAATGGTAACGATGTCAGACGATTATTTGCAGGGAGCGCTGAGGTCAAGGATCTGCCACATCGTTACTTCTATTGTCACCGTTCCCTGATTAGATCATGATGAAGACAACCGCAGCAAGCAATTAGGCATTTCATCAGAAAAGTGATAAAATGTATTTGTACGACCTTGGTTTTATAATAATGTTTCACTGCACAGTTCAAGAAGAGGCCAGCAATTAGACACAGTCAGTTTGTTCATCATTAGGAAGATAGCAGATAGATGGCTGTTTAAGCCTCAAAAGCAGAATAGATCAAAAAGCATTGAAATTTGATAAATATTAGAGTCATTTTACCATTCCTTAAGTCACGAGAGAACGCTGATGTCAATGAGTGAACGATTTTCAAGAACTTAAAAGGTTTTGGGGAAGTTACATGATCAGCACTGTCATAAATACATATCCACAGCTATCTACAACCATAACTGTGAAAGAAGAAAGAAGAAAGAACTGTGAAGAAAATCCATTCACTGCAGAGAAAACATGCCTCTGAAAAGACTTTGAAATCCACTGTAAGAAGTTTCTTTTCAGAAATGCTAAAGAGACAAACCCAACTTAAGATATTATATGTAAGGAATATGACAAATATCACTGGAACACAATTAGAAATGCTGCTAATGTTAGTCCCGTGTCAGGTGATAACATGATCCCAAAACAGAACAAGTGGGACACATTAAACATCAGAGAAACGAGTTTAATCAGCACAACACTATGTAGCCTCCACAGAGAAGCACTGAATGAATAAATGGCGGAAACTGGGCACCCATCGTAAAATACAGGAGGGTAAATATAAGTGTAAAAAGTGGTTGTGTGTGAGATAAATAAGCTACCTCACTTCACTTCCCAAGAGGATATTCTGTTACCTGGTGTTTGTATGCAGTGGCAACCTTTACTTAGGTGCCAAATAATCTTAAAGGTGGAATGCTTGTAGAGGCATAACCATTTGCAGTAAGTGTTAAGAGCAGCCATGGAAAGGTGTTTGCACAGCGATTCACACGATCACCTGGCAGGACAATGACTGTTGGGCTCAAATCTAAAAGGGGGCAAGGTCCCGCCACAATTTTTCTTTCTGAAGGACTGGTGCTCTAGTACAAAGTTGAGTAGTTTATGCGCAAAGGAGCCTTTGTAGTTACGGGAATTGTGTGTATTAACTATGTAATGATATGTCGGAGCTGAGTTCTGCATTAGAGCAATTCCTTGCAGTCATTAAAGTGATGGTACTCTGAGAGCTGACGCACGCTACGCAGGCTGCTGCCTTTCTGTTGAAAATCATTACTATCATGTAGCAGCATGCGGAAAAGTAATTGCAGTGAGCTTCATCAAAAATTACAGTAAATTAATTAAACAGTCATTAGCTATATTCCACGTTGATTAGTGATACAGATTTTAATCAGTCATGCAGACGAGGGAGGCAAGTTATTTTGTATTGCATTCCCAGCTTCTCATCTCTGAAAAGCGATGAGTCATAGGGAGCTGCTGAACCTGGCACCTTCTATCATTCTTATGCTAACAGCTCATCTCCAGCACTTTCACCTAAAAAAGTTCTAAAGAAATTGTGATTGGAAAGCAGCCGGAGTTCACCCTTTTCAATCACCAAAAACCTCCCAAGCTTCTCTTACACTGCTGAAGCTAACAGCTGAAATAAGCTAGAAAAACGTCTGCTTAATTTGCATTTTAAGACATTTTAAGGAAAATTTACGTGAGGGGCTAGTAGCTGACTTTTTATTTTTTTGCTGTTCACTGAAACCTCTCAGAGCTCACAACAGAAAATGGTGTGCCAGTTAAAAAGAGCCCCACATTTTGCATTAACAACTAAAAGAAGACAAAAATGTGAATGCATGTGTTAAAAATGCAACCTAATTGTGATGCTATTGAAAAAAACATAAGCTTGGTTTGACATTTGCCAGCTCTTGCTCAGGTTGACTCTTCCTGGCTTTTTCCTGGGAATACATAAAGCAAAAGTAAAAACACCTGAAGCAGTCCAACAACCACACTTAAGAATGTCCACAAGACGATGCAGGCTCAAAGGGGCAGGTTCTGGAGGATTTAGAGACAAATGAGGTAAGAGAATAAAACAGCTTGTTAAACATTAGGATAGTAACAGTAGTAATCCACATCTTCCCATTTTAAGTCCTAATCTTCCAGGTTTTGTACACTAATAAATGTCACCTGTGAGGGCAATCTCTGCCTCTTTTTTTTTTTTTTTAATCTTTGTTCTATTTAGATTAGAGGTATTCCATGGTCTAGGATGTTTAAAAAGTAGTAAAAATCAGCTATGGGATTGGCTGGCATTTCTCTGTCTTTTTTAAAGGCAGTTCTCATGACCACTGGCTATAGCTGGACTTGGCACTGCTCCTGTATTCTATAGAAGTAAATGAGAGCTTAAAAGGCTGTGGTGTATTTATCCAGACAGTGCTTATGTGAGCTAGTCAAGTTTTGTTATTTCTGTTCGACAGATGAGACAGAAAAGCTTATCTGGTTGCTGAGGGCCACACTGAAAGTATTTGACAATACTTTCATTATTGTAATTTGTGTAAAACTTTGTAAATTTTGTAATAATGTAACAGCAAGAAATTGTCCCCAACCAGCAGTCTCATATTGCAGTTTCCAGAGGATCGTCCTTCCTTCATATCTAGGAGGCAGTAATCCTGGAACCGTGAAGGCATGTAGAAGTCTGTAGGTTTGGGGTCCAACAGTCCCAGGTTCGACCTGCTCTACACACAAACATACGTGAACCCTGATTCTTCTAGTTGGGTTTTGCACCTTACCTGACATACTACGAGGAGATCACATAGAAGCACATGAGCAGATTGCCTTGCACAGTGCAGCATGTAATCCAGTGCTTTGGCAAGGTTCTAGTAGGCTGTCTAAGAGAAGATTAAGGGGTCATTAATAGATTCACAAACTTTTGGCACTGCATCCAGTTTCTACATGTGTCTCTCCCATAGTTCAATAAAAACTTGCAAATGTGTTACAAAGATCAAATATACAACAGGCGGTAATCTAGCTCTTAAAGACTGATCATACCGCTCTCTGCTTTGGTATCCGAAACTTAGCACACCTACCTGGGCAGCAAAGTTCCTGCCTCACAACAGCGATTGCACATTTTACATTACGTAGTAGAAACATGGATATAAGGTTCAGGTAGCAGTACAACTCACTCTCTGCTGCCCTGTTGTAGGCATCGCTGATGTAGAGTATCCTGGAACCATTCGAAATATCCAGTAATACAGTAGGTAACTACTCACCGTCAGTTTCCTATACTGTATGGTGGCTAAGCAAGCTAACTATTCATGAGTATATAAAAAGGATATGCCAGTTAGAAGTAGGGAGTTGTTGTCTCACTGTATCACAGTGGTGAGCCTGCTAGAGGGAAATGCCACCTTCACNATATCCAGTAATACAGTAGGTAACCACTCACCGTCAGTTTCCTATACTGCATGGTGGCTAAGCAAGCTAACAATATTCATGAGTATATAAAAAGGATATGCCAGTTAGAAGTAGGGAGTTGTTGTCTCACTATATCACAGTGGTGAGCCTGCTAGAGGGAAATGCCACCTTCACTAGGGCTTGTAGCAGAAAAAACTGTAATGGCAGATGGGAGAGCATTCAGAAAGAGCTGCAGAGCTTATCTGGCTTTTGGAAAGTCTGTCAAACTGTGAGAAGTTTCAGAAGGTCAAGGCAAGAAGAACATTAAAAGGCAATTTGCTCCCAGCCTGTAAATTCTTCATGGCAAGATGATTTCAGATAATAGAGGGCTGTAGCAAACAAAGACATAAAAAGATCCAATACCTGGAAGATCAATTTATACAAATCTTGGCTGGCGATAAAGAGGAGGATTAACCTCAGTCAATTTAGCCATCTAAAAGTCGAGCATCTACTAGTTATTTAGGCACCCTCACTAACACATTGAAAGATGCATTTCCAGAGGGTTATTCATCCCACCTCTCTTAGGATGGATTGAATCATTTGGAAGTTTCTTGTCATTGATTTTTTGACATTATGCTGGAAGATGAGCTTATACAAGTCACTGACATTTAACCAGCTGAAGTCTGACAGTGGGATTCATCTCACCTAAGTGTGCACTTTTTTTCAAAGTCGGCAATTCACTGAGGAAATGTTGTGAGATGCAGCAGAATAGCCATTACTTGTGATTTTAAAACTGCCAAGACGGCTCATGGAATACGAGCAAGAGTCACTGTATGGGAAGCCAGATCTGCACAGGAGGCCAAACTGAGGACCCTAAGTAGAAGAGCTCTTTAAAATCTGATTTATTTGGGGAATGTGTGAGGCTGCGTTCCCAGAAGACTCACACCAACATCAGTTTTCATAGAATCTTAGAATCGTTTCGGTTGGAAAAGGCCCTTAAGATCATTGAGTCCAGCCGCGAACCTAAAGCTGCCAAGTCCACCGCTAAACCATGACCCTAAGCACTACATCTACATGTCTCTTAAATACCTCCAGGGATGGTGACTCAACCATTTCCCTGGGCAGCCTGTTCCAATGCTTGACAACCCTTTCAGTGAAGAAATTTTTCCTAATATCCCATCTCATCCCTTCTCTCCCCTGCCACAACTTTCCTCTCATACCATTGCTTGTTGGGAGAAGAGACAGACACCCACCTCGTTACAACCTGCTTTTAGGTACTTGAAGAGAGCTATAAGATCTCCCCTCAGCCTCCTTTTCTCCAGACTAAAAAACCCCCAGTTCCCTCAGCTGCTCCTCATAGGACTTACTCTCCAGACCCTTCACCAGCTTCGTTGCCCTTCTTTGGACACACTCCAGCACCTCAGTGTCTGTCTTGCAGTGAGGGGCCCAAAACTGAACACAGTATTTGAGGTGCAGCCTCACCAGTGCTGAGCACAGGGGGACGATCACTTCCCCAGCACTGCTGGCCACACTATTTCTGATACGAGCCAGGACACCATTGGCCTTCTTGACCCCCTGGGCACGCTGCTGGCTCGTATTCAGACGGCTGTTGACAAACACCCCCAGGTCCTTTTCCGCCAGGCAGCTTGCCAGCCCCTCTTCCCCAATCCTGTAGCATTGCATGGGGTTGTTATGACCCAAGCATCACATTTTCCTAGCATCACATTCTCATTGAACTTACAGAGCAGCCAGAAAACAAGGGCCAGCAGCTGCACATCAAAAAATCACACAATGCTTTTTCCAATTGTTTCATCCTCTACCATTAGGGAACACAGGGGACAAACATGTGGCCTTCTTCCTCCCCACCTCTTCCAATAAACCCTTGATTATGCAGCTGCTGGATAATAGCTGCTGATGCCAGTGGGACTGCGTGGTGATTGCATAATCACACCGAAGAATGGAAATCTCTAGGCAAAGTCTTGTCTCAGTACCACCTGCCAAATCCTCATCTCTCATCTTCCGTGGGCGCAGAAAGCCAGTGGTGTCAGCAGAGCTGAAGATTATGTTTGTGTGTAAGTAACCGGCTTCCAATTTTTTATTTGGAAGTGCTGTAAGATTATAGTGGACACAAGAACATTGACATAGCACAGCACAGCACAGTTCTCTGTTACAGTGCATGCGTGTGATAGCTGTTTCTGAATTATTAATTCTGAATTATTACGGTCTTTCTGCCTCTCCTCTAATATTAATATGTACACCTGAAAACCGCAGTCATCACTGGGCAAGAGCAAGAAGCCTAAATGTCTGTCATGAAACAATGAGCATACGATAGATCCAGAATACAAAACATACACACACATGCAAACAAATGAGTAAATAATGAAGAATAACGTAGAACAAACAGAGAATAACCCACCAGCTGGCAGTCATAATTGCTCAAAACAAAAATTCCCATGCTTCATAAATTATCATTCCAACCAAGCCATACCAAGTGGAATACCTCAGCCCGATGACGCCAAGCAAGCACTGTTTTTCTTTCTCTGCAACTCAAGAAATGCTACTCAGCAGGGGTCATACACTGTCATTGATCCATGCAGAAAGATCCTATTGCAGCCAAAGAATATTTTACACCCCAGCAGACCAATATCTAGATGCAGCTGTGAGACAATTTAAAAATAATAAACCAGTCACAATTCCACCACTGGCGTCAATGCATGGGTTTTTGTAAAGCCAGCAAGACAGCTCGGATAACCACAAAAGAGAAATTGTTTTTTTGCCTCTTGCACTCTGCTAAAATTGTCCAGGGTCCTTGGCCTCTACTCTTTCCACATCTCAACACACCTCAACTTCTCCTGTGGCTTTTTACATGGGGAAGGCAGGGAGAAAATGGGGAAGAGACATTTCTGCATAACATTGTCTTTCTAACATCTCTTCCAGTATACAGTGCTGTTTCCTTTGATGGTGTTGCAGGTGTTACCCTTCTGCTCCTAACTACAAATAAACAAAGTTAAGAATTGTTTATTGCTTGGATGGCTATGCGCAAAGAAACATACACTGGATCTACAACAGGAAGCCAAACAGTAACCAGATTAAATGGCAACAGCCTTACTCCTATTTTTTTAATTGTTGATAATTTTGCTGATGTTAAAAACTCTTCTGTGGTCTTTTTTGAAGCGTCTCCAGAAATTCATTTTAAAGGAAATAGTTTTAGATTTCATACTGCTAGAAAAGCCACACAAATCCAGTTGAGGAAAAAAAATCATACACAGAAAGAACAGTTACAGGGAACAATGACTGTTTCATCCTACATTGAAATCTAGCTCTCCACACAGTAATTACTGTATATTTTTTTCTTGAGCTCTGACTCAGAAGACTAGCCCTCTTAATACTGAAAAGTGAAAGTAGAAAATAAGGCTCTTTGGTAAAAAGGAATAACGATTTCAAGTAATAAATTTTTTCCGTATGCCATTAATACCCATTTTATTTGCAGAAATGAAAGAATTTCCTGTATTGTGCAGAGGTAAATAAAAAAGCTGATTTAACTGGGAGCAAATACACAACTCTGGGCTAAAACACACGTCTGGGGATCAAAACTCAAGTGCTGAAACAGATTCCTCCCTCCTAAATAGACCGCTCTGCGGTTGGAGCAAGTTCAGCCTCCGGTCAGGCTAAGGGAAGCAGCACACGCATGTTGTTTTAACTCTCCTGGAGGAAGCAGCAGCTGATATAGAAGGTTTTTAATGCACAGGAGAGAAAAATGGAAACAGCAGAAAGAAAGGAGAGTAACTTAGTAAGTCAAATGAAAAACAGAAGTTGTGTGGGGACGGAGGAGCAGTTCCAGCATCCAGAGGGGCTCACCGCCTACCTTGCTGCTGGGTGGCTGTTGCATACGGGATGGGAACTGGCCACCTTCTTCTTCAGATCCACCGTTCCGCCCCCTCTGCCTCTGCAGCACCCACCTCACTACCAGGGGAATGAAGAGCCTGGACTATTTCATACCGTTATTAGGAATTGTGGGTGATCCAGCTGGGATCTGGTTCAAGCAATACATTAATCTGGTGTGCTTTGGAAACCAACTTTGCTGCTGCCTTTAAAATGAAATACAGAAAAATTTCTTCTCCTGCTTCTAAAGATAAATCGCTGAAATCTCTGTGGCTTTCTGTTTTATTGACTTCCATGGGCCTTGAAAGAAGTCAGCACCTTGAAGCTCTGCAAATGGTACCGAAACACTGAACTCTAATGTCTGGCTAACTCCTTTTCCCCCTTTCAGCATGTTTCTACAGTTCAATTTCCGTGAATGTGTTTGGTTTTATCCTCTGTTGGACTTCAGGACATGCTAGGCAGCAATTTTAATAGATTGAATTTTGCTGATGCCAAGGTGGCAAAGAGCGCTAGGGCAAAAAGAGATAATGAAAGGAGCAGGATATTCACCTGATGTAGGTTGGCCTACTTCTGTTTAGCTCAGTAGTTCATTCTTGAATTTTACAAAGAAGCTAAGCTACAGTTATATATAAAATGTAGGAGATTATATTCAGAAACTGTGAGCCAGATAAATAAAAAATAGATACATATATAAATAAACACATGCATGTGCACTCATATTGCTGTACATATACCCACATAATTCCTTACATACATATGACCACATTTCTCCTTCGCTTACTAACTTTTCTGAACAGCTCAGTTAACGTCAAGGTACAAACCACATACATCATCCTGTATAATAAAGCTGCATTTAACCTCAGCTGTAAATTGCAAAGACCTGTTGCAACCCTTAGAATTAAACATCCACATGACTAGAGATACTCTACACTCAGTATAGCTTGCATAAACATCCTTTTAAATTATGGCCTTCATTTATAAATAAATTATAGGTCACTGTATGGCAAGGGAATTAAAAAAAAACCCAAAAGTTACTAGACTTAATAAAAGAATACACTCTATAACTGCTCTTCTTTCTGAATCAGGCACTACTGTTATACCAAAGTTTTGGTGTTTCTGTTTTTAAAATATTCCTAGTAAAGTTTTTGGGTGCATTAGGAGATTGCATAAGCAGGGAACGGCAGTGTCCTAGCAAGCTACATCATAAATCACATGGCGATTTTTACTGCTTGCCTTTTAAACCTGACTTTCAATTTGTAGTGGATCTGTTAAATTCAAATTGTCAGTCAGCATGAAAGGAGGCATTTTTCTCATATCATGTACCTGAGTTTTACATAGAAGGGCATAGTCCTCTAAAGCCTCTTGTACTTTTCATTGTGCTCTCTTGGATCTTGGATGTATAGGTTGACACTGCTGTACAAGAGCTCAGCCAACATGAAGAATACTTGAGTATCTTAGGTATGTCAAAGCCCTCTTGTGGGAACAGATTTTGAAAGCCGTTAACATCAGCTTTTGGGAAATTGAGATGAGCTGAAATCAGAGACATCCAGATAATTCAGTCCTTACCACTGATGTAGAAATATTCAAAGGTTCACAGATTTTTTTAAAGGCTTTTCCAGCAGTACCAAGAGACTTCACTGTGCAAAAAAACCTGAGTATCAAGCCCTGCTCCGAAGAGTGCCTGTCTCTTGCCCCATCCACAGGAACATGCAGCATCTCTTGGGGTGCTACAGTCACGAGGCTCAGGGACGCACCTTCACGGCCACTCAGCCAATGAAAATTTGTGAGAGATGGGGAGAAAAAAAATACGTTTGGGACTGCACATGCAGATGTAGGGTAAGAAGCTGCTATTCTTTCCAGAGCTGTATGTGAAGAAAGGCCTTGGTTTTTCCATCAAAATCTTTTAGTATGTTATAAGTCTTAAACACGTGAATCAAATCTGCTCATGAATAAACATGAGGGAAGGTTTTTAACCAGAACATGGAGACTACAGAACAACTTCCACTTAGCGGTACTGGATTGTAAATTGCACAAAGTTGGATATATTTACATAAAAGATTATGTATTTTCATGTGGCAGTATGAGACTGAATATCACGGCAACAGAAATACGTCCTAGTGTTACACATTTTTATAATTCAGTTTTCAGGGGCAGTGGGACTACTCATTCACTAAGTCAGGCATGGGGCTTTTAGGCATCTGCACCTGCACTGATTACCCATGGGTTTCTTTTGGGGCCCGTAAGGACAAAGGGAAGTCCCCGCAGCATCACGCACCCAACTTGATGCCTATCCCAGGAGGAGGAGAATAGCTCTGCAGAGGTACTGTTGCTTTCTGTTGACAATAAAGGAGCCTGACATGACTCTCTGGAAATGAAGACATCTAACCATTTTGATGCCTAAAATTAGGTGAGGTGAAGCCCACTTATAGTATCTATGCCATTAAATTTCGTATAGCAATAATCTCCTTTCCAAAGCAACGTGCCTGCCCCAGACCTTAAAGAAGCAGGCAAAAAAATACTACCTTGCCTCTAGCAATAGTTCCTCTTGGCCTCTCCGTGTCTAAATATCTCAAGTCATCTATCTCTATGACAGGAATGCAATTGAAGCTATTTGGTCACTCCAGTTTGCTGAAAATATGTGAAGATGAGCACAGTCTCAAGTGGAACAAGACGGCTGAGTTTGTTACATGATATTTGGCATTGCGGTTCATTGAGGTCTTGAAAAAAACTGAAGGCAGTTCAAACTGTGTACATAATGATACCAGGGGTGTTTTTTGTGAACCACGCAAATTAATTTGCCTTCAGGTGTATCAGTTCTTTAATGGTTGCCACACATTATTTTACAAGAAAATTTGGCAACAATAAGCCAGATGAATTTCAGCCTCAAGTGATGCATCTGATTCAGGCACCCTGGCAGTGACTTGAGGGTTTCATAGATGTCTGGCAAATTAGTAAGTCCAGCTCACTTTCAGTTTTACTTGCAATTAGCCATCCACACTTCAAAGATGCTTTGGAAGTTTTGAGTATTTTTTTGAAATAACATTAAGAGGAGGAAGAAAACATTTCAGGTCATTAAAAATCAGACTGCAACATTTTAGTGAGGGAAGACACATGCAGCTTTTCAGTGAATATCTTTCAATTTATGTCCTCAGGCCTTCATCTGTTCCTCTATTCAACACCCATAAATCAGAACTTTGAATGCTTCATATTTCCTTTAAAAAAAAAAAAACTCAGAAATTCTCCAAGAGAACTGGATGTTTTTACTTTCCAGAACTGCGTTCAGGAGTATCAACCATTTCAGGAACTATCAAATGAAAAACATTGCTATTAATTGAGAAATACTTGACTTTCAGAAGCATAGGATTACTTCAGAAACCATTATTCACAGTAAGTAATATTTATTTATGTTAGCAACCCTATTGGCTTCACATCACCGCTCTTTGTGAGAATCGTAAAATATAGCCTTTAGTAAAAAATAGAGAAAATTGTATCATGTGTGGTTTCATTCCTCTCCCACCCAACCCAGCTGATGGGACAAAAGGCGTATTTAATTTGTACAATTATAGATATTCCAGAAACTCTACAGGAAACCTGTTTTCTCTCTTAGCTTTGGTCTGTTAGCCAGGCAGCCATATTAATAACAAAAGTTAAGCCAGCTGCTGTTTTAACACCCGCAGTTCTGATGGAGGAGGTGGGGAAGGCAAGTCCTTGCCTGCAGCAGCTCTCCAGGCTCACTCTAAGTGCCAAGTCTCCTCCCGCATCCATCTGTGAGACAGACCTGGGATCCAAGCAGATCTCAGTCTTCACTTACCAAAAAAGCAGCCAGATCATCAGTAACAAGACCATACACCGTGCCAAAAACAGTGCTGGTGCAGGGCCCTCCCCTTCATTGCAGGGCAGAGCTGGGAAGCAATTTCTAACTGGTTGCAATTTGTCGCCCAGCTCTCTGGATACCAGCTCAGAGCACTGCCCTAGACAGAAGCCTGGACCAGTAGACCCACCAGTATGAAGACCAAACACAACGCTTTCAAGACAAAGCGTACCTCTGAAAACCATCTTTGGACTGTATGTTAGCAACAAGGAGTTATAGAATCAAATTTAAAAGTGATTTGAAGAGGCAAAGACCCTCCACTGTTGTGAGTAACCTTATCTCATGTGCGACTACACACCAGTGGCGGGGCTTAGCTGTTGTTAATTAGCAGGTCTTAGTATTGGGTTCAGATTTAGCTAGGAAATAAGCAACAGTGGAGTGTAAATCCTTCAAGTTGCTGTATGTTCCTCTGGGATGGAGAGTAGCCCTGCACCTCCCCTGACCCACCAACCTTTCCTTTGCAGGAAAGCAGCACAACCAAGGACCTGGCCAGCAGGTTCCTGCCATCCACCAGCAGCTCCTTCTCCCGTACAAGTCCTCAAGCCAGCCTACCCCCAGGGAATGCAAGATCTTCCCAAAGTTTCTTGAGCTTCTCTAAAGCCAGCGAGCAGCTCTCAGCGGTGATGTGAAGTGCAGTTTGTTTTATATCCCCTAGTCCTTATGGGAGTTACACAAGCTTAATCCAGGCTAACAGAGGTGAGAGTCTTAAGAAATGGAGCAAGCAATTTAAAAGCCAGATTTACCAACACTCGTAACAACTCTGAAAATGCAATGGAAGTAAGCATGTGCCTATTTCCTACCTATATTTCCCAGGTGGAAGGGAAGAGAACAGTCTGAGAGGTGACATGCAGCCCCATTCCCAATGACTGCTAGGTAGGACCTATCCCACACGCACTTTTGAGTTGTCCCATTCACACCTTATGTCTGACTTGTTCCTCATTCAGTACGCCATCGTACTGATACTAACGTGCTGCAGCATGAGCAAATACCTTGCTGTAAGTACAATCCAAAGGAAAGTCATATAATCCAAATGGTTTCTTCCTACCTACAAAGCAATAATATGAGCAGAAAACATCTCTCACGTGATCATGGCTTTCCCAGAGTCAATTACAGAAAGCAGACTTTCTGGTTCTTCAGTAGGACTACTATGAACTAGGACTACTATGATTAGTACAATCTTCAACCCACCCCAGCAAAAGCTTTCTCTCCTGATAGCCTTGTGTATGTTGAAGTACATAGCACATCGCAGCACTGCTCAGGGCCTGTCACAGAAGACTTGTAAGTAGGCCTCATCTTTCCAGAGACACCAGCTAAATGTGTGTTCTTCCACTCATTGTTGCAACCGACCTATCTTTTGCCTGATGCTCTTGAATAAGGGTGGAGATTCACAAGCTATTATAGCAAAGTGTAGGTTATGTCCTCCAAAAGAGCAGCAGGGCAGAGAAATCCTTCTGAGAAAGTCTCCTCTTGAACCGACAGTGAACTGCTTAATCTCCTGAGCGTTCTGGTGCTACACCCTGGATCCATGACTCACATGAGTTGTGGTTCACAGTTCTCCATCTATGATTAATCCAGAGGAATAATAACCTTTTTAGTTGCCATTAACACATTCACTAGGTAAGTTACAGGCTGCCAGCTTAATATAGTTGGTCCTTGCCCTCAGATAGGAACCCGTCCAAAATGTCCTCATGGAATATGATCAAGATTTAACAAGCCCATCTGTCCCATGCCTCCCTGGGGCTTAGGGGCCTGTTATGAAGTCCCATAGTGTTTCTTAACAACTGATGGATAGAAGCATCCCAGACATTTCTGACTACTTAGCAAAGGGATTCTCTCAATTGGCCCCATTTATGCATCCCCCAACCACCAACCAGAGCAGAAGCTTCTGGGTTTGTTCTTAACACATCCCAGGTATTTCCATTGTCTTTTCTTAGGTCTACAGGTAAGAGATTGCTTAACTCTGATGAATCTGGCATGTATTGCACATTTATTGTGTTTAAGCCCTAAGACCTTCCTGAGGTATTCGTTTTCAAAGATATTTTAACATTTTTTCCACCTTTGCAGAATTGTCAGCTACAGTAGAAATAACACTTGAGTAGAAGATTCAGAGTCTCTTTTTCAACTTGAAAATTTCCAGTGCCTGGATTTTGTTTAAACTCTTGAGCACCAGATGTCTGTCTTCCCTGAGCCAGCTATTATTTTAGAAACATTAGTGATAGCTACCAGTGATGGTAGTCATTTTACACAACGGCTGTGACAAAATTGATCTGCCACCATTTAAGGCAGTCCTCTCATCTGACCGCATGCAGGTGCCATGATGCATTTCACAGCCAGACCAGAGGAGAATTTGTGCTGCATCAAAGGCAATGTAAGCCAGTAAAAGATCACTCAGCCTGGGGATGAAAATAGAGGCCAAACCTCCACTCCTTTATGGTGAGATGGCAATGTCCAATGCCACTGCTTAAAGTTGAAGCGTTCCTAGTCAATTCAAAAAACCAATTTTGAAACGTTCAACTTCTTCAGGACTGAGCCAATCTGAAGCAAATTTTAGTTGCTGTTGAAGTTTCCCCTACTTCAGAAAAACCTGAATCATTCAGCTGTTTTGATGTTCTCCCAAAGAAAAGAAAAGATGACAAGCCCCACCTAAAAATTCTCAGACTTTCTGCTTGCTTTCACACAAACAAGAGGGCCAAACTGAGACTGCACCAGCAGCACTCATTCTGGCATTTCATAACTTTTAAGAATTAGACTTGGTAACCCAAGCAGCATTTCAGCATACATTTTTGATATAATGTTATATGCTATGTATAATATAGCCATAGGAGTGTACGGACGCTAAGCTATGAAAGTTATTTCCCTGCTCTTTGGCAGGCTCCACAGGCAGAGGGATTAGATGGCATTCTATTTCTTTCTTGTTTGCAATATATTTAGACAACTGAATGGCTTTTCATTTGGTGCTTGTCCTGCAATTCATTCCTCATATCCTACCTTCCAATCTTGTGAGGCTTTTTTTAAAATCTGGTGCATTGTGCTTTGTCCTCCCTTGTCCTTCCATTTATGGGGAAGGAGGACATTCCTGTTGCCTATAATAATCAGTATATCCATGAAGGGCTTCTTATTGCAGAAAGCTGTTATTTTAGCCTGGTATCTAAGCTTTTCTTATGAACAGAGAGTGAAAGCTTTTGTTCCACTCCCTGCATGACCAGATTTGAAGGCATTGCAGCAGAGCCTCAACAGGCACAGATCAGTGCAGGTCCACTTAGATCAGCGCAATAGAATTTAATGCCAGAGCAAGAAGTGGACATTTGGGAGACCGTTTGTTTTGTTATCTGAGGTCTAAAGGGGCTGTGGTGATTGATGGTGCTTTTATGTGAACACTAACTTAGCAAGAGGCCCTGCAATGGTGAGTGTGGCAGCTGTTTATTTGTCAGAAAATGACAAAAGTCCCTGAAAAAGCATGTCTCCAGAGGCTCTGAATCATTCCTTCATTATTAATGGATGTCATTTTTTCCAGCGGAACTAAGCTGCAATGCAAAGTCATTGCTGTGGAACAGGAGGCAATCTTCTAGTTAGCTACTTCCTTGCCGGGCAATGGAAATCGATGCAGCTTGACTGGGTGCTGTTCACTGAGCAGTCGGGTAGAGCAGCGATGGCAATCTGGGATGCTACACAATGACAGTAACCTTTTCTAGTGAGTAGAAGCAACCTGAGCCACCTCCAGAGCACACGCTTCAGCTCTAAATACATTAAACTCCTGTTGAAGTGACCAGAAGTGACGAATACGGGGTTTCAGTTGCCAAGCACACTGTGTTGGGAGGCTGGGATGTAATACTCTGGCTGACTGCACGTGGAAATTAGCATTCAAGCATTTCTTAGGACAATGTAAGTGTTTTCAGGGATTCCACTATTGCAAAACGATCTGAAGCAGTGCCTCTCAACTTTACTGGTTCAGCCATCAATCAGTTAATCACACACTCCTCACTAGAGAAAGAAGACCTTTCAGCCTGGCACGTGTCCTGTCAGGTTCCATTTCAGGAAGAAGCCATTGATTTGGCACCAGGCTCAGCCAGGAGCTCGGAAAAAGCGGGGTGAATACTTCATACTGGGTGTAAGAGGCTTTCAGAGCTGACTGTGGTCTACGTGCTGCTGACTCTGCTGTTCACATCCTCCCACTCGTTCTCCCATAGCTTTATACACACATTAGGGAAACTGGCAGAGCACTGAAGCTATTCGCACCAGTGATATTTTGTCTTCTGGGCTGCATGCAAATATTCATAAACTTTCATATGGTCTTCAGATCCAGGAACTCTCATTTTAAACCACCGTTTTGACACTCTTGATTTTACATTAACCTTGGAAGAAGAACCTGGCCAGGAGCAACTTTGGACTCTACGGTACAGGAAAAGAGTAACTAGCTGATGGGTCTGACACATTTAAAATCGCATTCTGCCCTGGAGCACACAAATGCCTGCTCTACATGCTCCATCTCTAAACATTTCTTCAAAAATAAATAACTAACTAAAAGAAACTGCATCCTGTCAAGCAATCTAGCAATTTAAACTGTGCAGATTTTAGATTAGTAAAGCATTTCATCTGAGCTAAAGCAGACATAGCACTCTACAAAAGAGTGAAAAGAAACAACTGAAGATGCTGTGAAGGACGTAGGTGGCTCCAAGCCGTGATATGTGCTCATACTCTTCAGTTTCTCTCTCCCTGGGTATCTTTAAAATTAGTTATAACTCTCAGGAAACTCTCTTCTATATACAAACAACTTGTTTCAAACTTCATCTGCCTGCAGACCTCACAAGTGGCAGAGGTACATGTTTTGTTAGTATCCATTTCTACCAATGTCAAGAAAGGACAGTGACAGAACAAAATGCAAAGTAATTTTTTTTGTATTTCTAACATGAATAAGTCTGTCTAGGCTATTTGTTTATCAGAAAGTAATTAACTGTCAAACCCTGACGTAGGTGTAATTTGATTGAGTTTTGGGTGAAACCTTCAATCCTCATAGTTACAAGAGAATTGCATATTTCTGCTCAGAGGCCCTCCCTGTCTAACAGTACTGTGAGAAATGTGTAAATCTGAATTAAGATAATGCAGTTGAGCTACAGCTCAGGTGGCCGCCTGCCTGACCTTGCACTTCCGAGCAGATTAATCACCGCAATTTCAATGGACTTAGGCTGACACGGAAGTTGAGACTCAAGCCTCATATATTGAATAGATTTAATGGGTAAAACACTAGATAACCTCAAACATGCTGATTCCCACATATATTCTACTGGCTGAACCAGATGTTTCTTTATATTTTATACGTTAATGGAATGCAATGTGTGTAACGTAGCACATAGACTTGGGAATACCTGATATGCAAAGAACTCTATCTGGTTGGAGAAGTTAAGTATTGTTGCTACTAGGATACCAAATAGTGCCTCCAACAACTTGTATTCGTACCATTATGCTTGCCTGCTTGAGCAAACAGATGCATTGCTTTAATTTATTATTATGATTAGTAATCTGCATCTACCTCAAAACTCCCCCTAGTTGGGCTTTCAGCCCATTTACCTACACGCTGCCATAGTTTATATATGGACGCATCACACAGCCGGTTACACACATACATTCTGCACAAGGTGAAGATGGGCAGATTTAAAACATTTGCTATGTCCAGGAGGCACTGCAAGCGAAAAAATGACGAATATTCACAACATTTCTGTGAGTAAAGCACATGAATATAATATTTGCTCATTTACATATGTGGAAATAAAGATGCATTTTCACATCATACGAAGGGAATAGGGGTTAGAGTAAGGAGCCTGTGCTTGGTCCGATGCATCCCTTGGTAGTTAGTGCAATAGGAAGACACCATGCTATTTGATAAAGACATTTACCGTATTGTCACAGGGACACGTCACTTCTTCAAAGTAAATTTATAGATGCAGAAGAAAGCCCTCTGCACTTTGTACTTTCAGAGTAGACTACAAGCAGTAGAAATGAAGAGTTTGGCCGTTCTTTGCATTTCTACTTTCACCTTTTCACGCACATATTTGATCTTTTCATCTCACAGGCAGTAGTCAACACACCCATGTGGAATAGGGACACTGGCATACATACAGAAAGAGGGATTTGGGGCGAAATCTGATTTTTATCATGTAGCATATAGCTTTACTGTCTCCAGCAGCCAAGGCTCCATGGCCTGCAGGAGAGCATCTCTTCTCCCTCTCTGCTAAGTTCCCAGGATTCCCTCTTGACGATACTCACCCAGGGGTTGCCTGGGACATCATCAGCACCTCAGGTGTATGCACCCAGACCCAGGAGCTAGGCAGCACTCCATGTTCCCCCAGGTTACAAGTAAGAATAAGCAACTTGCACACCTACTGTGTGATTAATATTTTGCAGAACCAGGACCTATTTAATACGATCAGGGAGAAACAAGGTTAGCCTCCCACTCTGACTACGTAGAAAAACGGAGAAGGAGAATGCAACCATCCATATCACACAAGTTCATCCTGGGCCAAATAGAGCTAATGAGGGAAGGCAGAGGCCTCCTAACACCTCTTCTTTCTTTATCATGCTTTTCCTTCCTCTTTCTTGCCTCCCCAAATTGAATCCACAACTGAGAAAACTACAAGTTTTTCTTTACAGGAAATACTTTGATGTTGTGTGCTCATTAAACGTTATGGGAACATTTGTGTTTTATGTCTTCCAGAAAATTATATTGATGTGCCTCAAGATGGGAGAGGTAAGATGAGACTTCAAGGAGCAGCTTACAAGAAAAATCAACTAAATGGCAAGAGATGAAAAAATGATGGATAAGCAGGAGAGAGAAAGACTACAAGAGGGAGATTGAGCAAGTCACCTGAAGAGAAACATCATTCAGAAAACTTCTATAGGCAAACAATATAAAGAGTCTCTAGAAGAAAGTAGTCTGTAAGCAATATTTTAATTTGAGACTGACAACATTATCTCTGAAAGGAAGCATCATATTTGAGGAAATGCTCAATAGAAAGAAAATTAAGTTGCTCTGGCAAATCCACACAAAGGTGGAAAAAGATCACAAGACAAACCTTTGGTAGATAACTTTTCGTTGCCTCCCCATCCATCTATTGCCATTTGAGCCTAATCTAAGTCAGAATACTGAATGTGAGTTTTTCCAAAGTTCTCTGGTGAATATTTTGTCACAATAGGGTAGATGCTGGCGATCCCCATCAATGTTAACCATATTGTGGTATGCATTACAAGGTAAGTGAAGCCCTTTCGAGACAGACAGCAGGGTAGCAATCGTTTCAACCTTCATATACATTTTAAGATCGTTGGCAATGATTCTGCCAAGACATCAAACATCTGAGCACATCTCGGCTTCAATTTCACACACCCTCCCAAATCGGGGAGCTTTATTAAGAAGCAACACAGACACTCCATTCCACCCCCATACTTCTTGAAGCTGAAAAAGAAACAGAAGAAAATCGACAAACTATGTGTTTCAGAAGCAATAATACCATTGTCCCTCTGCTTTACAAGGCAATAATCCAATTCTCTCAGCCACCGAGTGGCCTCAGAGTTTACCCCTCACAAATCTAAGAATTTTGTTTGTAAGCCAGAAGGACAATGACGCTAGCACAGAAGTATGTGGAGTACTTGGTCACTAGGTTGCAACAGCTTGACCTAACTTTCCGCAGGACAGGTATATTTTAAAAACATACAGTATCAATTACACAAGCAAATCCTGTGAAATTCAATTATTTAAGATACATACATGGAGAAGCTGGCAATGGCAACCGAACAAAAGGGTTCATCTAGAAATCATAACACAAAACCTTGACAATGCCAAATTAATCCTTCATGCCCAATATCTTGCCCCGCAAATCTGAATAACTTTAAAACAATCATCTGTTTTACTGTATAACCGCATGAGGGACACCTTGTCAATGAACAATCAAGTTTTGCTTTTGTACCTCTTCCAATCTGAGTGAATTTTAGTCTTCTGTTGAACTCAAGAGAGATAGATTACTGACTGATTTGAGCTACAGGAGTGCATGATGGTACATAACTAAAGCCACAGAGGAACAAATAGTGCTGAGGGACCCAACAAGGCAGGAGACCACAGGAGTGCCCAGTCTTCAAAGAAGGCCCAATCTGAGTAGCATACCAATATTCACATGCCCCTTTTCTTTGCAAGCCATTCTCACTCTTCACAGAAGCTCCTGTGTACACACCTCTGCATGCAACTCAGCTTCTAGAGCCCTAACAGAGCTGCCACAGTGCAGCTGGGGCGTTGTACATTGTGAGAAACGTAGCACTTCAAATAAAACGGGAGTCAGTATTTTTTAAAGCTTGATTCACACTAATCCTAGGAGATTCTAGTTTTCTGAAAAGAATATTTCATCATAGCATTGCAGAAGCATTCAAAGCACTTCAGCTGAGAGCAGAAAGGACCTCCAGCAAAGACACGCTGTAAGGGGCTTGCAGATACTGGCAGAGAGTCTGCACTGCTCTCTGCTTCATGATGAGAGCCTCAGCAGAGAAAGGGTCAGTGCTGCTGAAGGGAGAGCTGATCCTATGAGATGTAAGGTGGTGCTGTTAGTGCCAACTTGCAAGAAAAGCAAAGGAAACCCAGTAGCTGGAAGCAATGCCATCCACGCTTCTGCCAACATCATGTTTTCTCCACACTTCCACATCGGCTCTGAGATCCATAACCCCTGCAGACACCCAGGAAAGTACATATCTAGAGTAATCAGTCTTACCTTGGCGCTTTGCAGTAACTGTTTGCTCCTTTTACCTTCTACCAGCACCTACTTTTGTTGTGAGGCGATGACCGCCACAGAGAGCTTTGTAAAAAGCTTATGTTCATGAAGGAATTTGTATTAGATACTGGTTTGTGTGACTTACTGTATTTTGTAAGGGTTTTTTTCCCTTTGGGAATTGTGCGTTATTACTGAGCAGTTTTATGCTTTACTTCTAGTACATGTATACCTTGTAATTGATGTGCTTTTTGTTTGTTTGGTTTCTTTTATTCTCTATACGGAGCCAGTTAATAGAAGATAGATACTCTCTGGCTGAAATTATGATTTTGCCTACCAATTAATTTATCAATAAATCCATGTGGTAGCTGATGAACGATTGTTCATCAATGGTGTTGTTATAATCATCTGATAGCCTCTCTAGTTACGCAGAACATGAGATCCTGAGTAAGGCTAATGCTCGTTGAGCCTTAAACTAAAGGGAAACTGTGCACCACAGGTTTCCCTACCACCACCGCTATCAGCCCTTCTCCCTTAGCGTTTGGGACAGTGTAGAAGAGCGCTGGCTAGACAAACAGTCACCTGAACATCTCAACCACCTGTGTAGCTGTGCTCTGATATCCTTCTGCATTTACCTGGTGGGAATTATGGTGAACCAGATAAACTGCAATGAATTCTTCAGATATTTCTGCAGAAAGAGACTGGTTCAAACACAATCTTTCTCTAAAAGAAAAGACCTGGACTAAAATAGGTATATCTTCTTCTATGTCTATCCTGATATGGTTGGAAAAATAAGGGATCTAAAATTAACATTTACAAAAGTGTATAACTTCATTATACACCCTGGTTTTTAACAACGGCAGTTGTCTGTCTCAGTGGCTCCTTCCCTGTCCAGCTCATTTTCTGACTTCAGTTTTACTGAGAACTGAGTGTCCAACTTCTTAATAATTTCTGTGTATGACATAGGACATTAAAAGGTAAGTTATAAAGCTTGTGCAGGACTTGGTGTTGTAATTAACCATCTTTCGTGCCTGGTTATCGATCTTACAAAAACACAGAGTGAAAACAATCCGGCCTCTTAATGTATACTTCAGCATATTGTAGCAGCTGTTTTAGATAACTGTCTCTAATGGTTTTACTATGGCTGTAATCTCTACATGAGGACTGTCCACTTGAAGAGGCAATGAAAAGACACGTCAAAGTGATTTTTAAAGTAAGTTCTATTTCACCGCCAGTGATGGTGTATGAAAAGTAAAGCAACAAAACCAAAACCTTACCCACTCACCAGGAAGAAACATCTTTTCTCAGCCTCGAAAATTCTCTTGTATAAGACAGGCATTTCTTCTAGTCCTCCTTTTACATAAATAGTAAATCACTAAGGAGATACTATATACAGTACAGTAGTCTATTTTAATAGTCAGCAGACAAATTTTAGGCTAATAAAGCTAACTAGAAATTCTAGGGTTGCAGTGATTTCTCACTCTTTATTAATACATTGACAATAATACTGTTTACATAACACTCGATGTTTGAAATCAATATGTGCCAGTGTCCAGTGATTTGCTAATCTAGTTTTTGATCTAATCCTGTCCTATTTTTCGCAGCATTCTCTAACTTCATGTTATGAATCATGTTGTCTTTCTAAGGTGATTGCCAAGTAAACCAAAAATGTGTTTTACACTGCTATTGCACTGCTCTTGTCTTTATATACAGTAGTTTTTATAAAGATGTCCTTAGGTTTTAATAAATGCGTGTAACGTAAACTGATCTCTGTAATAAAACTTGCTTTAGTGTTTCAAAGACTGTCTGGAATAGCTGTAGAGATTTGAGTTTCCACTTCTTTCAGAAGCTTCAAACTTCATGGCTTCCTTTCCATCTGCAGGGAAATCCCCAGATACCAATACTCCATAGTTTATACAAGTGATTTATATGAGGGGAAATGAAGAGAGTGTATTTAATGCAAAGAATGGTGCTTGGATTTGGAGGAGGAAAAACAAAAAGGCCCCCAGAAAACCAAATCACACCACAAAAAAAAAAAAGGGTAACCACTGCATAAATAAATACATGGTCCATTTAGTGTGCATCACTTTTCCAGCAGTTACTAATACCAGGTAGTTAAGAGGGAAGCGTGGGATGGTGAACAGAGACTGCTAAGAAATAAACATAATCTTTTCACTACTCAAGGTTAGCTGAGAAGGCCAAATGTGCAACTGAGCAGAACGAAAGCAACATTTTGATTTCCATACGCAAGGTACTCTGTCCCACGCGGATGTTGTGGTAGGTCCACCTGCCTAGCTGAGGCAGGGCTGTATACAGTTGAACTTGCTCTGTACAAAAAGGCAGGACCAACAATTCACAAAGGCAAGAGACTTTTTTTTTTTCCCCCCTGCCAGACTGAAGGATTTGGACAGTTTTTCCAGAAAGGTTTAGACTTTCTAAACGCACTATGCTCTCTAAGGTCCCTTTGTCACGTATCATTTAGGACGCATGAGTGCCAGTGTTCCAAAAATGTTAAGCATGTTGAGCTGAAATTTCAGCTTTCAGACTAGTAAAAGGGAACATTTTTAACAACTGCATTAAACACAGACACAGACACAGACACACACACAAAAAACCAACCAAAAAACACTGCTGTTTTCTGTTGGTAGCTTTGCTCGTACTTAAAGCTTCTCCTCCAACCACCCACTCCTCAAGAAAATTTCAGTAATACACACGGGGAGACTAGGTCCTAATGCAGTGCACAGGCAGGGGGAGAGTCCTGGGTAGCTTCTCGCCTCTCGCTGCAGGTTGTTTCCCTAGACAGCAACAGTTCTTGCTCTTCTCCGTCCTGCTACTCCCAAGCATTTTTCCTCCACTGTTGTCCTGCCCAGCACTCGTTGCCCTCCTTGGCTCATCCTGTATCTTTGATGGCCAAGAGAAATGCTGGCATTTACAAGCACAGGATGTAGCTTTTCACATTAGAAATTATGCTGTCAATATCAGATCGCTAACCCCAAACTAGAGACTGTGTTGCAGGAATACACCTAAACGGTCAAAAATATAGAAATTTTAAAGCCAAATTTAAAAAGAAGATGACAGATCCTTTGTAATGTCAGTTATTTCGTGTAACGTCGTTCATTCCTGCAGCTTCTGTAACTATGCACATCAGCTCAGAAATGGGAAAGGATCATTTTCATGAAAGCAACAATTCAATAATCCTTAGGTTTCTTTGCAGCTGTAAGAGACTACAATTACATCCCACTGTGCTAAGACTTACGGAGACATATTGCAGAAAGGAGAGGACGAAAGACAGTTATAAAAACACATAAATACGTAAAAATACAAATAATTGCAACTCACTCCCCTTTTCAAACTGCATTTGCGATTATGAAAACAGCTGAATTTACAAGACAAATGAGAAGAGAAATGGTAAATTGACATGTTGGGTGTGTTAGGGCTCCCTTAACCAAGTTTCAACAATTTTTACCACATGCTTCTAGTAATTGAGTAAGAATTATATTCAACGCATTATGCTCAGCAGGAACAGCTTTTATATACCAAGTGAGCAAATTAAATAGCTCTGGAGTTTCCACAGAAGATGTTAAAATGCTGATAGTGACTTACAGACTGCCATTACCAAGCCATTATCGCCAAATCGTAAACAAACAGGAGCATCACAGCCAGTTCATTTAAACTGCTTGTTCTCACTGGAAAGCAGAGAGCATGCAGATCTGCTTGTTGTTTACGCATACAGGAGGACACGGAGAGAAAAGGTGTCTCAGGTTTGATATTTACTTCCAAGAAAACAAAACCCTGTCCCTCTCACCCAAGTTATTCTTAACAGTTAATTCCATTTGTGCAGAAAATGGAGACTGTGAGGGAAAAACATGCTAATGTATTACGTATGCCTGGGCATTCATGTGTAGAGCGTATAACGACTTGAATCTCCCAGTCAGAATTTTAACTCTCCCTTTGAACAGCTGAACTGTGCAGAGCCTCAAGCTCTTCTCAAATTTGAATTCATCATTTCATCTTTAAGTGCAATAAATGGTGTTTATTTGTAAGGATAATGAGGAATCGGTAGGATTTTATAAAGAACTGAAAAGTCATCTAAAGAGAGGGGAAACTCTTCTGCCTCTTTTCGCTACACTGCGATCAGTTAGCCTTTGCACCTTTCTTTTTTTATACCTTTCCAGCAAAATACAAAGTGGAAACAAAGCATCCCGTTAGAGACGTCTGTACTTCCCTGTTGCATCCCACTGCAGAGGATGGCACTCTAGAGAATAAATCCTTCCTGAAGCACCCGCTCTCCCAGCTTTCCAGTGGGAGCACAGTCCACGCTTCCCCACAGGCTTGTGCTCATCAAGAAAACTAAAGCAACATGCTCACTTTTATATGAAGTGTGTGCTTGCGTATCTACCTCTGCTATTGTGCAAGCCTGCTTTATTTTTCTAGGTCTTTTTTTTAAGCTAATTGATATTAACATAACATCTCTCAATCGTCTTGCTGCCCTCTTATCACTCACAACCCTGGCCCACTGGCATGAGTCTCACTGTTATTTTTCACAATCCAAAGAAACCAGCACATAACGCAGGGCAGACATAAAATGAAGAGGCTGCACGTGTCAGGAAAGCTTTTGATAAGAGCTGCTGGGAGTCTCAGGCCACGTTCTGGGCCACGAGGGGTGAGAGCACTTAAACACGAATAACTGCTTTGTTGCCGTGCAAACTACTGGTGACAATTGGGTTTAAATCCTTAGCTTTCACAACAAACAAACAAAAAAAACTTGACCTAGGTGGTATTTGAGCATACTCTCCTATTGGCCAGCTAAACTCCAGTTTTCATTTAAGACATTCTCCCAAATTACTTCTTTTAATTAATTTTGATTTTATCATCTGCCTTATAGCTACTGCTGAAAAATGCCTTTTTTTTCATCTAGTACTGTTGAAAACAACTGAAATCTTAGAAGCATCTAAAAAAAGCTATGTTGCATTTGACCTTGAGTTTTTTGCTCCCCAGCATAGGATCTACCAGCTCCTTTCTCCAGCATTTGGTGGCCCAGGAATCAAGTATATCATGTCATTGATAAGTAGTGATAATTGATTGATAACTAGTATTGTGCAATATCAACTGCTCACTGCAAAGCCACCTTTCTCTAGCACATGCAGATTTTGTTAGAAGATTTTGCGTTGCAAAATGCTGCCGGGGTAGGTGATAGCGTAGTAGGAGATACCACCTCCAGTCAGTAAGTGATAGCTGGGATTTGCTGTATAAATTCCATTATCATTTTAACCACACAGTACGCTTCCTCTTTTCCTGAATGAACACGTTCTAAGCAGCCACCAGAAAAAGCCAGTTGGGAATTTATCTAGCAAGGAGACACAGTCTTACATTTGTGCTATATTTGCACATATATATATATGCTATATATAGCACAGTGCTATATTTGCTATTATTATGCAGATAAAGGAGCTCAAAGACATTTCACAACCTTTCCCTTTTCTCTTCACTAGCAGCATGGATGTTTGTTAAAGCAACTGATCTCTAGCTAATAAAAAAAGTTAAAAGCCCCAAACCCTAGGCAAATAAATCACACAATACTGTGAGTCTCACGGATTTGACATTTTGATATACTACCCATACAAATGCCACATCAATATAAAGCACCGCTTAAGCCCACAGTCAAATTTTTACTGAGTTCCTGGACTGAAGGCGAGTGGCACAGGAGGTGACTTCTGTTGTTTGTGCTCTGTAGTCATCATTCCTCCATTTCACACCTTTTTCCCCCCGCACTGCCCATATACAACAAGCTACCACTCTAACCGCAGCAGGCAGCGTTTTTTCACACACCTGCAGGTGCTCCAACCCTCCCCAAGAGCCAGCGTTGCCTCCTGGCGCTAAGCAAGCAAACGCTTAACTGCAAGGACCAACTGCTTCATCTTCTAAAATGTTGTCCCTCCTGGTCTGCACATGAACGTTTTTCTGCTCAGCCCAGACATCATCAGCCAATAGCTTTGGTTGGGGGTCTGTTCCTTTTTCTCAGGGACTTGACCCTCACAGCAGCAAAAGTTGTACCACAGACATTCAGAAGAAGTGCCCCAGGACTAAAATAAAATAGGAATACTTGGACTACTTGAACACTGCATCTTCCTCTTTCAACTCCTCCTTCTATTTCCCGATGCTCGGAGAACAGGAAATCAGGCCGTGCTATTACATGGGAGAACCACCAGTATTAAAAAAAAAAAAATCTCCTTTTTTTATCACCTCTCTTTCTCCTCACCCACAACACAGATGAAGTACGCACTAAAGCTTCCAGCATCCTTTGGCAGAGACGCACATTCTTTGTCGGCAGGAATGGACAAATTGAGCAAATCCAGTTTTCCATTTCACTTCTCCTGCCCAACGGTTAAATGAAGGTTATTTTGGCTGGACCATGGTCTCTACTCACCATCTCTTTCTCCAACTGGTGCAAAATTCCCATTCTCCCCTGCAGTCACTGCACTCCCACATTTGTATTCACTAGAGGTTCAGACCTCCTAGATGAGATCCCATCGCTGGGCCCATCTGGAGGTCCAGCGTGCCCTGAACCAAGCCTTGTTCCCCTCTTCACTCCGTCACAGTTCTGATAAACTCCTGCAGCCTGGTGCCAACAGCATATTTCTACACTGCCTGTGGCCACTTCCCAGGGTTTGATCCAGTGTCCCTCACGCTGTACTGTCCTCCAGGGCACAACTCCTGAAGCACTGCCACTGCCTTTGCCGGGTCTCCCCTTGTCACAGGTCTGTTTTTCCAGCCCCACTATGGCTCCCATGCCTCGCTCCATCACCAGGCAGTTTCCCTCCTTTGTCCTGTGAGCCAGAAACATCTGTGTGTACTGAGGAAGGAAGCAGTTGTTAAAACTAAAAACACTTTTAAGTGCGTGCTTTGCGTTTGCCATTTAAAACCATGCTCTGCTGTCCAGAGGCTACGCAGTTTGTACCACAGGGTCGGGCTTTGGCTTTGCCACTGCCCAGGCTCCGCTGAGATGAATTGAGGAGACAAACCTTGGTGAGCTGGCAACTGGCAAATAAACTTTGGAGCAGAGTAGGGTAAAAATAGCAGAGTCTGAAGGAAGGCCAAGCTGTATGCCTGCTAACTGTGAGCCGAGACCCCTGTAAGCCAGAGGGAACCCAAGCTGCTCTTGTTGTCAGCGCGGCTGTTTGCACGTATCCAAGTAGCGGCTGCATACCTCAGCCAGGCTCCTTTCCCACTGCAAAGTCAAACATCCAGAGACTGCCTCAGATCAAAAGCAGTAGCCGCTCACCCACTACGTGCTAGCACATACTAAGGATGTGCCTGAAAGGTTCAAGCGTGATCTAACCCGAACCCAGAAAGTTTCAGCCTGCTTGGCTAAGATCTGCTGGACTTTGGCTCGCCTTCACTGTGCCATCTCCCAGTTCAAGCCATCGGCTCGGAGATCCTGTTCAAGCCTGCATAAGTTGTATTTCTAATTCCTCCAGAACTGCTACAGGGAAACGAGTGTTACAAATGGCTACTCACTGAAATACGCACAGAAAATGCCAGAGCTCATGGGAAAATATAAAATTGGATGGCGTGGGTGAGGCTTCTGCAAAAACACAAGGCCTTTGGCTAAGCAACCGCAGGAGTTGCGGTTTCAGGCAAGTGGCCAGGTTTCTTGGTCAAAAAATGTACCCTGGTGTACCTGAATCATAGAATCATAGAGTTGTAGGGGTTGGAAGGGACCTCTAGAGATCATCTAGTCCAACCTCCCTGCTAAAGCAGGTTAGCCTAGAGCAGGTTGCACAGGAATGCATCCAGGCGGGTTTTGAATATCTCCAGAGAAGGAGACTCCACAACCTCTCTGGGCAGCCTGTGCCAGTGCTCTGTCACCCTCACAGTAAAGAAGTTCCTCCTCATGTTCAGGTGGAACTGCCTGTGCTCCAGTTTGTGCCCATTGCCCCTTGTCCTGTCACTGGGCACCACTGAGAAGAGTCTGACCCCATCCTCTTGACATCCACCCTTTAGATATTTGTGAGCATTGATCAGATCTCCTCTCAGCCTTCTCTTCTC
>VZSC01014419.1:223048-355497 GCA_013398225.1 Steatornis caripensis
CTCCAACCAGACTCTGCACCACCGATCACAACCCTCTGCGCTCTGCCATTCAGCCAGTTCTTGACCCACCTCACTGTGCGCTCATCTAAGCCACTCTTCCTGAGCTTTCCTCTGAGGATGTTGTGGGAGACAGTGTCAAAAGCCTTGGTGAAGTCAAGGTAGACAACATCCACTGCTCTCCCCTCGTCCACCCAGCCAGTCATGCCATCATAGAAGGCTATCAGATTGGTCAAGCAGGATTTTGAAGCCATTGGCTTTAGCAGAACTACCTGTGGGTTTCCATGTGCTGTCTGGCTCCAAGGCATGAAAGCAGGGTATGACAAAGCGCAGAACTTGGGTGGACTGCATTTGGCGGCAATCAGATCTCAACAGGTCAGCACGGGCCCTGAAGTTTATAGGGCGTTCACAGAAAAGACTATAAAGTAAAAGGCTGAGCTACGTCTTGCCACAGACTGTATCAGAGGGAGGTAACTGAGAAAATGCCCATTCTGCAGAATACTGCATGGTCTTCTTTTCAAGCCTTCCTAGTAGGACCTGCTTGGATGTAAATATGAGGGATTTCTTCTAATGCCTTGATGCAGAAAGTCTCCAGGTCAAGACACGTGCGTAACAAAACAGCAATTTCAAAGCCTCAGTCAGAGCCTTACGAAAACTGCCATGGCTAACGTATTCTCAGTGTCTGCTGCTTTAGTTCTCCCTTGTCGAAAAAAGAAAGGAACTCAGGAAAAGGGTGGTAATTAATTCTACAGCAATACTCAATAAGGGAAAGTTTGGTTTTAATAAACAAAAATGGAACTACTGATTTGACGCAAACGTATTCAGTTAGAAGAGCAGGACATCGCAAAAACATTTATGTTAGAAGCGAGAAAAAAGAAATAATAACCACACTCTACAGGAAGTATTGCTTGCTTTCTGGTGATCAATAAACCCCAGAAAAGAATAAAATAGATGGTCTAAGCTTTTTCTTCCCTGTTTCCCCCAAACTGAAATGCACAAAGGAGATAAATGCCTGAAACTGAAGCCAAAATTTCGTTATGGGCCTACCCTATTATAGGAACATATTGAGGTCCTCCTCCCCAAGAAACTCAAATTATTTCTTATAATGCTGATAAATGAACAATAGGGAATGCTTCTTTCTTCACTGGAAATTCAGTAAGGAGTTTGCACCCTCTATGTTTCCCAGTCCAGGCAGCAAGTCAAAGGTCCCAGCGCTCTGTGGCTGGTGCAGCGGGAGGGTGGGTCAGAGACCTGCCCCTCCGAAGCAGCACCTGGACATCGCCTGAACATCACCTGAACACCGCCTGGTTACCCACGGTGGTGGCCAGGTGCCAGGGAGCAGGTGTGCAATAGCCCCTCGTGCTCCACACAGAAGGAAGAGAAAAGCATAACGGGAAATGTCTCCAGCTTCCTCAGAGCTGACCAAAAGCAGCTGTAGTTTACGTAGGTGTCACAGCAATTTTCTTATCATTTTTTAGCTCTAGAATAGTGAAGAGCTTTCCAATTTTTTATAGACTGTCTGTCAAGCAGGGGAACTTTTCCTCCCCTGGCAGTCCCAGCAGAAATCAGTGGGAGCTCAAGCACACACATCCTCAGTCAGCAGCGATGGTTAATCCCTACAAAAACAACGTTAAAGAATCAACTAAAATCTAATTGCGATATTTCTCATCAAAACACTTACCTCAACGGGAAATATGATACCACATGGGCAGTAAAAGTTTCATTTTTTTTTTTAATTATAATTTGTTTTTCCAGTAAACTGTAGGAAAACAAACTACAGATCCAGTCACCCCGGATATTTTCCTCAGAGGACTTCTTAATATCACTTTATCTAAAATACCCTCTCTCCAAATCTGCCTGGCAACGTTTTCTTAAGACACAATCTGTCATCACAAATGTTGCAGAAATGTTTTATGGCCCCCCTACACCAGACCATAACTAGAAGTCAGTGTGGTTTTGGCTGTCAGAAGCTCTCTGCAAGCCTTTGGGCTGCACAATTCATCTCTCTCTCACCATCTCAGGTCCCTAACAAAACACATGTGTCTGAGTCCAGCAGTGCAAGGGAACAACCTGGAAATCTTTCCGAAGTTCTCAGATGCTGTGACGAAGATGACAGAGAAAGGCAAACAGACTTTGCACAGACTTTGCAGGCAGACATTTGTTTAAAAAATAATAATCTTGTAGTAATTTAAGTGCATTTGTCCAGACCTCCCTTCCACCCTCTAGGGATACCAAATCCGCTCCTTGCACCACATGATGGAGTTGTGAAAGGAGCCATTACACCATCCCTGTAAGTGACTGCCCTTTCCAAATGTCTGCTTCCTTTCCACGTGCAAAGTCCCCCAAGCCCAGCTGCAACATTCGGGTTTCAGTGCTGCACCCATCAGTCACTGCAGACGTACCCTGAGGGTCACGCGTTGTCACAGCAGTACCCGGCACTCTTTGCTTGCATCGCAGCAGCTAGAGTCCATCGTCACCAGCTGACACATGAAAACTGCATTTTCTAGACAACTGGAATTCCTGTAACAGCCTTCTTTGCAATGAGCTTTTTTTTTTTTTTTTCAGAAGCCAGCTGAAACATGTAAGTCATGACATGTAAAGAGGAGGTAGAAACATTCAGGGTCAAAGCAACGGCGGGGTGTGGTGGTGTTTGCTTTCTGGTTTAGGGTTGGGGGTTTCCTTGGGTTTTTGTTTTGTTTTGGCTTTTAGCAGCACAGTGATAGTGGGACCTGTCTGGCTTTGTTAATCGAAAGCAGAAGAGTGGGCAAGTACTGAAAGGTCCCAAGTGCCGGCGGAGATTTGGAGCGCGTGGCAGTCTTAGCAGAGTTGCACGTTCACATGTGCCTGTCGATTTTACTCAAGCAACTCCTCACCTTTCCCACCCAGAACTCAGCTTCTTAGCACTGGGCACGCTGCAAGTTTTGGTATCAGGGAGTCAGAAGCATTGCTGCCTCCACATTACAGCCTCAGCACAGGGAGGGAGATCAGGTGCCCACAAGCACAGCGTAGACTTCAACGCAAGCATTAGGCTGTACATCCAACTCTTCAGTGAAAGAAGCCAACCATCAGGCGGTGGCTTACATATACCTTTCTTCTCCTTTCCTCCAAACATGTATTTGCCAAAACCAACCAAACACGAAGGTAGCTGGGGTTTGACTGCATCTGGGTTTGGTCTCCAGTCAAATTTGCTGGAACAAAGCCAACATGAATCCAAGATTGTCTCCTCCTGCCTCGTGGAAACAGGGCATCGGGCAAACACCTCGTGGCAGAGGAATCAAAGTTCCTCCTTTTCATTGCCCATGTGCGCTGGCACATCTGCACACACCTGTTGCAATACCTGGAGAGCAAAAGGTTTTGCTCTGAGTCCACATGAAAGTTTCATTTCAGTTTCCCACTATATTCTTCCTATTTTCAGTTTCTGCTTCCGAAATGAAACTCTGACATTCCATTTCTGACAGTTGTTTCTTTTTTGGGTCTGGTGGTGGATGCTCAGTAGTTAAACCCCATGCCCCAGTGAAGGCTTCGTCTGCCCTCCAGGACCAAACTGTAGAAGATGCACTTTTTAGGAAACTACAGTACACACCAGGCACATTACTACAATAGCGTGGCACAAGCACCGAGCTACGCATATGCTCCCCCACCCCCAATCCTCAATTTTTGTCTTACTGCTGATGAATTTCCAGCAAATTTACTGTAAATAGATAAAATCCCTAAGAAATCAGAGCTACTGCCAATAGCCCACAATAGGGGTGGGAAGGATTCAGGCAATGTATTTCAGCAACTCAACAGAAATATACAGTAAGCCAGTCACTCTCGGGGCACTTGTAAGGGGAAGCCTGAAGGAAGGAAGAAAGAGATAATTTTATAATACTCACTGTGAATCCCCAAAATAGAGAGCTTTATGGATATTCCTTTGAAATACAAAACAATCACTCATTCCAGCTGTGTTCACATAATTTTTGCCTTGCCAGGGTTAATCTGCCAAAAAGCTTTTAGCTAAGATTAATATATATCCAGCTGTCTCTGGACTTTTTTATCCAAAAATTAACACACACCAAACAAACAACTATTGGCAATAATGTAGTAGCAAAAAAAATGGAACATTTCAATCTGGACACAATTCCCACAATATTGCCTTTAATTATGGAAGAATAAAGTTAATTGAATTTGTTTTCCAAAGGAAAAAAACCAGGAGGGATATAAAGAGGTACTCTGTTAATTTATAGTGTTGCTTAGAACACAAGGAGATTAAAGGGATTAGTAGTTAGAAGCTTAAAGTTGCCAGTCATCTGTGTGGTACGGGTAGTGATAACGTCAGCACAGTAAGTGATGCTACTGATGACATCAATGGTTTCACCTCATACCAGCAAACCCCTTAATAGCTTCTGCAGAAGAATACACCCTTCACCAGACTTGCGTTTGTGCTTAGAGAGTCCTGAGGCAGGGATTAAATTTTTTTCCACCTCACTGGTTCTTTTAAGCTCCCACACTACTGAGAAACACCACACCGCATGCTCACCTTCAGCCCCACCACCCCATGTACTTCATCCCTCTGAGGACACCCTCACCCTTGGCTTCCTCCCGAGAGGCTGTGATAGTGGGATGTGGCGTGGTGTGGCGTGGCAGAGCAAACCCGCTCGATCCAGCCTCTGCCCTCCTTGCCCCAGCAGATCCCTGCACCCCTGGGCAGGAGGTTTAGTGAGCAAGTGCTTGCCCCCCACGTAGCACAGGGATCCCTTCCCAGCACCTGGCTTGGCAGCTCGCCCTGCTCTGGTGCCTCTGTACTGCCTTGCAAGGGTGGCAGAGAGGACGCTTCAGCATACCTGAATTAACTCACCAGTTTGCCAAAGCAAGCCAAGCTGTTGGTTAGATGGGGAGGGGAGGTCAAGTTGTCAAACAGGCATTGCTCACAGCCCCAGAGATGTGGGGTGGGACCTCGGGCTGGGCTTCCCCATTCCAAACTGCTCGGCATGGGTTCGGCGTGTCACTAACAGTGCACTGTCTCAGTGTCATCATGCCAGGCCTTCTACTCTCAAACGGAAAACGGAAACAGGCAACGCGTGGCTCCACCACAGCTGGCTCTGGCATCAGAGTTCCACAGCCATCGAAGTTTCACCTGCCAGGCAGCAGGACAAAGCACAGCAGATCTGGGGATCCCGACATGCTGCCCACTGCCAAAACAAGCCACCCACATCTGGTGCACAGAGAAGACGTGTCAGCACAGCTGTCCTGGCCAGGGAGCCCAACACATAAGGACAAGCGGTGTCAAGCAGTCACCCCTCTGCTTAAAGAGCCCCACGGAGCCGGGAAGCCCAGCAGCCCTGATGCAGCAGCGGGGCATGTGGCTGCTGCAGCTGATTGCAGCAGGCTTGCNAGGTGTCAAGCGGTCACCCCTCTGCTTAGAGAGCCCCACGGAGCCAGGAAGCCCAGCAGCCCCGATGCAGCAGCGGGGCATGTGGCTGCTGCAGCTGATTGCAGCAGGCTTGCTCACAGCTGCTGAGGTGGCGCCTCTGCCCTGGGTGGTTTGGACTAGACAATAAAAACAACAGCAACTTTAAGAAAAAAAAATTAACTTGATCCCCATGGCACACTTCAGCAAGGCGTATCTGCTAAGCATATAAAGCAGTAACTGTAGTCGCGTTTTACATCCCAATAACAGAACAAGACAAAAAGTGGGATTCTGGTGGCCCTCTTTTCTGTCTGTGGGTGTCATAGACAGGGACCACTGTGAGCGCCAAGGAACAAGACACAGCTGTTTTCTATCCCTTGAGCTCTGCTGGAGGAAGGGACCCTTGTAGAAGGTTAGACAGAAAAAAATCTAGGGAAAACAGAAGCCTAAATGGTTTGGCAAAAAAAAAAATTCACCAAAATACCACAAAACCAAAAAACAGCCAAACATACAAGCGCACATATCAAAATGAGAAGTCAAGGATGAACATCCTTAACCAGAACAGAGAGAAGGAAAACAGCCAAGGTGGCACCAACAAGCAGACTTTGATCTGGTCTTGACATGATAGTTTTTAAGACATCTTTCTAGGCCTNAAAACAGCCAAACATACACGCGCACATATCAAAATGAGAAGTCAAGGATGAACGTCCTTAACCAGAACAGAGAGAAGGAAAACAGCCAAGGTGGCACCAACAAGCAGACTTTGATCTGGTCTTGACATGATAGTTTTTAAGACATCTTTCTAGGCCTTACTGGATTCCTTGACACACTGTCAAATTTTATCACCTAGGTGTATTTAACTTACTATTTTTTTAATTCTAACCTTTTATTTAGGTACTCACCATATGGAATTTTCTTCAGTGCAAAGTCGCTGTCATTTCTTAGTACAGATCCAGACACTGGTAACTGTAAGTACCGCCCCTCCTTATCAAAAAGAAATAATATACTTTTAAAAGCAGAGTTAATGTCCCTCTACATTTAATTAACCAACAACAATGTTTTGATTTACAATAGGCCCTGTGATAAAAGCTATTTTTATTTTTGAGATTATGAGGAACCTGTTTCTAACTCTATGGAAAAAAAATGTAAACGGAAGAGCAGGGATAACTTCCCAGAAGGGCACCACAGAACGTCTGCAGTGCGAAGGGAAGTTAAAACGAAGGCTGTGCCGAAACGCTGGCCTGCCCAGGTAGTACGGATAAGGTTAAGTCCACGGACTGAAAAGAAGTCCATTGACCAAAGAAAGAGCACCGCTACCACAACATGAGGTTCTTGTGTAGGTGGGTACACACAGGAGGCGGCCAGAATCCAGACGTTTTTCCACTGACAGATTTTTCAGTGAAAAATGCTGCTTCAATTCTACCGAAATTGGAAGAAAACAGTGTGAAACAATCTCATGAAAACGAAGTTGGACCTTATTCTATCACAAATGTTTCAGAAAGATGTATTCCAAAATGGATTTTTTTTTAAAAAAAACCCCAATCTTTCAAGCATATATGCTATATTACATTTTCTTCTAAAGTTAAACAACAAAATAGAATTAATTCTTGCACAGAGTTTCTGCAAACGCTTAACTTGGAGTGAGGAGGGGCAGTTCCCCCGAACCTCAACTTTATTGCAGAGTAAAATAATCTGTTCTCTGATCAGCACTACTAGCAGATTTATACCTTTAGATACTACTCAAGGCCTTCTCTGTGCTGATCCACAGAAAATGAGTATCTGTTAAAGCTAAAGGGAAGTTTAATTGGAGCTGAAAAAGTTCGTGCTTTCAGGTTGGGAGTTCCCCTTGTCAGTGACTGGCACACAAACCAGGATGGAGTGACATTTTCCATCGCCTTGCTTTTGAGATGTTGTAAAAAGATCAGCTTTAAATATTATAACATACACCACTTTTTTTCCCTACATTTAAATAACAAGGGAAAGATTTTCCAACATCCTCTTACTAGGAAAATTCTTTGGGATGATCAAAAACTTCTGAAGAGGTTGAAGTGCTGACAAGGAATGGGAAATTCAAACATCACAGAAGTTGTGGAATTAATTTCCCTAACATGTGTAAAAACGATTCTCAGAGAAATCTTAAAACATTAATTTGTTTATTTGGGGTTTTCAGCCTGATGGAGTTTCCCTGGAGGGCAACTGTGAGAGCACAAGCCTAACCGCATCCAAACCAGCCTCCCCTAAGGAGCTATTAAAAAATGTTACACAAAGAGGGAAACACATCCCCAAATGTGCCAGGGCACTGCAATATCCAGTGAGGTGCTTCCTCATTGGCAAATGGACTGCTAACTGTACTATAGCTAAGTTATAACAGACATGGTTTAAACTGTAGCAAAAAATCCAATTTAAAAAAAAAAAAAAGCAATCACAGAGAGCAAGACCTTAAAATGGGAATGTCTTAGACAAAATAAGATGTCAACAAAGCTAAAACTAGTAATGACATGATATGAGGTGGTTGAAATGAGGCTCAGGTATTGGTGCTGCTCCTGGATCACTGCTACAATACCACTTTGACCTCCTCCTTTTCTGCTTATTAATAGTTGCTGCTGCTTTTGCCTGAGTGCAGTAATTCAGCCACATCTCAGAGACACTTATCCATAAAACTGAAAGGTTTAGTATGGATTGAATCATTGGACAGCTTCTCAGTAATGCCAAGGTCTGGGTTGTATCTGTAGATGACAGAGAAGAGGCAGACTCCCAATCTTCTGGCCTTCCTCAAGACACTGCTCCCNCTTTCGCCTGAGTGCAGTAATTCAGCCACATCTCAGAGACACTTATCCATAAAACTGAAAGGTTTAGTATGGATTGAATCATTGGACAGCTTCTCAGTAATGCCAAGGTCTGGGTTGTATCTGTAGATGACAGAGAAGAGGCAGACTCCCAATCTTCTGGCCTTCCTCAAGACACTGCTCCCAAATCTGCCTAGGCTCTTCTGCAGCTTGCTCTCAAGTGCTGTAAAAATCTACCCTCAGGAAGTATCACAGGCTGACACTGTCTTCATCTTTTCCTACTTCCAGAGAGCTGAGGCTACCCTGAAGCAGCAGCATTTCAGTCTCAGCATCGCCCCTGCAACTGGCGTACTCCTCACAACACCTTCTACTAATTTCATCTTGGCAGGTGTTCTGCAGGAAAACAGACTGCAAGAAACAGTCTTGTTCTCTTGAAATATAAAACGAAAATAATAGTCAGGGTCCGCTGAGTTCAAACTATATATTCCTCAACTATTTTTCTTTGCACGTAAGACTCAACAGCTAGCTCCTCTGAAATGCCAGAGCGCACAATGTGCCGATGTTGAGGTATCATTGGAAAATTTCAACCACTGCAGTTTCTCGGCGTTGGTTGCAGACCCCTTCCAAGTACACACAGCCTCACAGCAACATGCTGTCGCAAGCCGGTCAAAGGCTNAACATGCTGTGGCAGCGATGTAGTTTCTACCAACACAGTCTCACACATGCACACCCAGCTGAGGCTTCAACAACTTCACAGGTCAAGATACCAAAATAAATCCCAGAAAATTCAGTGCACATTGTATGAAATACTTTCCTTTTCTTCAAAGGAAGCTCTATTTAACAGACATTCTGCTTTATTTTTTATGACAGCATCTGTTTATTTTATCAGGCTGTTTTCCAGCAACACACAGAGCCTTCTGCAGCGCTGGGTTTTGGGTCTGATTTGGTGCTCATTTGCACAGCAGAAACAACAAACCATGAAAATAAGATGCTGGTGAACAAGCAAACAGTTGAGACTGTGTGTGGAGGCAAAGCTGGCAGCACGTGGTGCAGCCACCCCCCCTTCATCTGCGTGTCGCTCGGGCCGTGGCAGCGGCCACGCAGCGCTGCACCAGCGCAGCGATTGAGACCTAGCACCGACAGGGACCCAGCTGCCCCCAAGCAGGCTGTGCATGGGTTCGATAGCACCACAGACCGCGGGGGAAGAGCAGAACCCATGGAGTGCCTCTTGCCTTCAGCGATAAACAAGTTTGGCTGGGCCCACCACTAGGATCTTAGCAGCAGCAGCTGTCTTCCGCCTCCTGTTATCCATGTCCTCCAAGGGTTTACTGGTGGCACGGAAGCACACTGAAATCATTTGGATGGGAAGCAGCACCCCAGATCATTGGGATGCTCAGAATCTCTACAGGATGCAGAGATGTCAACAGGTGCCCTGCACCCTCCTGCGGTCCAGCACCTTTCATGTGGCCCCAGGGTTTCCATTGCCATGGAGTCAAAACCACCCCCTATGACATTCCATGACAGGGTGCTGACAGTTTCAGGAAATTATCATCTCTGTCTCTTGCTTATCATCTGCTTTATTTTTCCTTTTTTTAATTGATGGTCTTTTTTTTCTTTTCTTCTATTTTCTCAATTGCATAACTGCATCAATATTCAAAGGTTTTAAGGATTACATTATATGTATAAAGAGAAGTTAGGCATCAAGCTAAAGACCAATTACTATTGCCCCAGAATAACAACAGAGATCAGCTGCAGCTTCTGAAACACCCAAAAAAAAAAAGGATTTGCCTTCTACCAGCATTAAAGGAGAGTGATGTGCCCCCCATTGCACCCTGTTTCCTTTCCTCTGTTTCCACTGTAATACAACCAGATTCCAGCAAACTTGCGTGCAGGAAGAGCCACAGTGAGAGAAATCCTACTTCTACCCCTCCATCCCATCCCTGTGCACTGCCAGATTACCTGGAGCATTAATACACTATTACAGTAATCCACGATCTGAGAGAGTGTATCTTAATGCTAGCTAACGGGTGATTAATTAAATAGAACTCGAAGTCAAACACAATTCTGCCTGTATTTACCAAATTTTTAATGCAGATAAAGTGCACTTGGAAAGCAGCATGTCACCTTAAATAGCATTTCACTTCTAAAGGAGAAAAAAAAAAGAACCAAGAACAAACCCATAATTTTAAAAAATCGCTTTCTTACTACCAGTTTTCCACCAGCTTATCGAAAGCTAATTAGAGGTAAATAAAGCCAATTCCTTGGACTGAAATAGGTCTAACACAGCAGATAAGCAGAGTTTAAGTCTACATACAGCCAGCTCCAGATCCACAGAAAACAGTGCTGGCAGGAACCTTGGTGGGCCACCTCATCTATGCCCAGGGCACCAGGCAGGACCAAGTCTGCCACAACAGCTGCTAACCGGCCTGACCCGCGCTGGCAAACTCCCGGACAGGGAGAAGCCTCCGTCCCCGCAGGCTGGCTGTTCCTGCGCTCGCCCTGCCCAGCACACACAGCCCAGGGGCTTTCTTTAGAGCCCGTGGGATCAGTCAGAAGGTCATTTACCACCCCCCAGAGCTCCACCTGGGATTGGAAAGGAAGGTTAACTTATTTCTTTTTTTATACATCATCACTGACCAGAAAAACTTCGCTGCTTTCCCGAGCATACCGCGGTCCCACTGCCCAACGCTTTACCACCGAGCAACTGGCCCTGTTTTTGCTTAGGACCGTAACAGAGCTTGTACAGAAACAAAAGGGGAACTGTCTTCGTACGTTAAGTTCGACTCTTTACATGTTCTCGTTAAAGACTTTTTAAACACTACTGAGCATCCTTCAGCTAGGGCTCATCTTTCGAAAAGTGAACTCCCACCAAGTCTCATCTTCCTAAGTCACTTGCACGCTCTAATCCCTCCAATGTTTTTCACTCTGTTGCCGAATGTAAATGAAGCATTCGGCATCAGGGACAGAAGACCTCCTTAGCAGACACAGAGTGATAACACTTGCGCTCATTCAGCGCAATCAATTCAACGGCTCACTAATGTTACTGGGTTGTCCTTTTCCAGAAGTATAGATTCACATTAGAGAAGAGTCTCAATTCAAACACCACACTATTTTCAGAAGCCAAATTTGTCTTTGCAGATGGCCGGTGCTGTTCATGCTAACCTGTTCGGCTCCGGCACCTGCTCTTCCCATCAGCTCTCCGTTCCCCACATCATTATTGCTCTGCACAGACCTGTGGTGCTACCTATCAATCCTCGTTATGGGGCAGAAGAAGTCTTTTGCAAATCACTACCGCGGGGAAAAGAAACAGTCACAAAACTGAAATACCTGTGAGAAAGGTGTCACGGTTTAAAGCTGGGCTGGCTATTAAACAAACAACAAACATTCTTTGTTAATTCCCTCCCTTCCCAAAATGAAGGGGAAAGAGAAAAGGGAGAGAGACTTATGGGTTGGAAAAGTTAACACCAGCTTTAATCTAACTACAAGAACTGTGTATTATAATAATGGGAAAATATGCACAAACCCCATATCAAGCTCCCCCCACCACTGATGACCAATACATCACCCAGGTGCTCTGGGGCACACACCAGGAAGGTCCCAGACTGTACTCAGCAGCAGGCAGGAGCTAGATTCAGGATCAAAAGCAGAATAATCAGGTAGAGTCCTCCTCAGATTCTTAAGAAAGGAGCTGGGTAGAGTCCTCCTCAGATACTTAAGCAAGGAGCTGGGTAGAGTTGGAGAGCAGCACCCTACAACATCCCCAACCCCTCCTAACAGCCCCATACTGGACTGGAATAGGCTCCTGGGCCATGGGTGTGGGTGGAAGCACCAGGTGAGGCTGCTCAGGGCCATTGGAGCCCATCAGTGCCCTGGCCATAAAGGGAGAGGGAGTGCCCCTTGTGATCCCTCACCTTTATTCTAAGCATGATGTGTATGGGATGGAGTACTGCATTGGGGTCAAACCAGGACCAAAGGGCAGGTTATACACCACCTTTCTCAAAGGCACAAAAAACATGGACTAAGTTACTTAGAATCTATATAGAATATAGGTTTTTGAAGACAAAAAATAGTTGCCAAGTGCCAGTGAAAAAAGTTTCTCCAAGACTTCCCATGAGGGCCCTTGGACCACCTCAAACACCTTGGGAGAGATTCACGGAGCTGGCCTGGTCGCACATTGCTGTTTCCTCGGTGTCACTGGCAGCTGCAAAGACCGTCAGCATTTTCCTGACATTTCGTTACAACTAACGTTACACAAGATTTCCACCACAGTCACAGGTGTATCACACAGCCATAGAGACAAAGGGCCATGTGCAGGGCAGAGAAGCTCACGTCAGGCACTTCAAGGGATAATTTCTGCATTTAAATAAGCTGGGCAAAATAAAGTCACTTTGCTACAATGCAAATTAACCGTCATCACTAACAGATCCAAAGGGAGAGGACCATGACACTCCCACAAAAACAAAAATTAGTCCATTTACAGATGTTAAGCCACTGCCTGTTAAAAAAAAAAAAANAGCCATAGAGACAAAGGGCCATGTGCAGGGCAGAGAAGCTCACGTCAGGCACTTCAAGGGATAATTTCTGCATTTAAATAAGCTGGGTAAAATAAAGTCACTTTGCTACAATGCAAATTAACCGTCATCACTAACAGATCCAAAGGGAGAGGACCATGACACTCCCACAAAAACAAAAATTAGTCCATTTACAGATGTTAAGCCACTGCCTGTTAAAAAAAAAAAAAAACACTCCTCAAAATGTGGCACAAAAAGGCGCAGGCATCCCTCCGTTGAACCTTCTCCCTAGCCCCCTCCGTCCCTTGCAATTACTCATTTCGGCAGGCTGACGCTGCGCGGTGACTCACAGCATCACGCCAAGACAGTCACTCGGCGTCAGGCGCTTGCAAGGCCGTCGGCGAGCACGAAGCACTCGCTGCCCGCTCTGCCCATCCCTCCTGCCTGCATCCCTCACCGAGCAGCTCAGCAAGGGCTCCCCACAAACCCCTCCGGCCGAGCTCGAATGCCATTGTAGGGGAAGAAAATAAATCCTCTCCAGCCAGGATTTTTTGTGGTTTGGAGTTAAAAGAAAAGGAAAAAAGAAGGTCTGTCTAAAATTGTAAAAATCAATGTGTCCAGTACACCCACGTATTCAGTGGGGAAGGTTTTGTAGCCCCGTGTCCTGGAATTAGACTGCATTGAAAAAATTGAAGGAGAAGGAGCTTTTTACAGCTAAAAGACGGCATAGAAATCAGCAATGCAAGACCTAATCTTTACCTAGTCGCAGACATAAAAAACAGGAAAAAATTTTTTTTGATCCAAACCAGGGNCCCGTGTCCTGGAATTAGACTGCATTGAAAAAACTGAAGGAGAAGGAGCATTTTACAGCTAAAAGACGGCATAGAAATCAGCAATGCAAGACCTAATCTTTACCTAGTCACAGACATAAAAAACAGGAAAAAATTTTTTTAGATCCGAACCAGGGATTTAAGGATAACATAGCCTGTTAAGGACTACCCAAGCATCGCAAATGTACCCTACACAGTACGTAGGCACCTGGACCCTCCTGTCTACACTGGGTAAATCTATTGCGTAAAGGGGAGAAAGTGCAATAACAACATAATAGTAATATAATGTGGACAACAACTTACCACCTTGCATAAACAAGAGCAAGGTGAATTAAAAATCAGGTTAGCATAGGATTGATCAGACTTGAAATCACATCAGTAAAAATAGGTTTTATTAGAAAAAGTTTTTTTAGTGGAGACAGGTACCGGCAGCCTGTAGCACTCTAAAACCAGAAAAAGCTAAATCGAGCTGGTCGGGAGATTCAGCTTAAAATAATTATTTATAACCTAACAATTTCTAATCTCCTTATCTTCCCGGGTGCTTCAGTTAACGCTTGGTGCATTTTTTTATTATTTTTAAAACATCCGCTTGTGATTATGAGAGCTGAAAATTTCTTTTTAATAAATGAAAGCTGAATTTCTCAAGTAGTCATTTGCCTCTAGAGGATGTGACTTCAAAAGCAGAGGGGTGGGGGAGAAAAACCCACTACTGAATCAACTGAGTAAATTTCATGATCAAAATTTCAGGAGTTCGTGATGGATGTGTGCCTTGGTGTCTTTCAAGAGATCTGGGAAAATATGTCATTAATTCCTACAGTATGTTGCAAAGAGAAGTTTGGAAATCCCTCTGAACGCGCATAAATACACCTAAGAACTGCGGTGGCTCTGAAATGCAGAGAAGTGCCCTCTGTGTGATCTGAAGGGGAGGAAAAGGAGCATGAACAGAGACAAGAAATTAAAAATTTTTTTAAAAGGGAAAAAAAAAACCCAAACCAAAAAACAGAGTAGCAAGCCCAGACAGGAACGATCCTTTAACTTCTTCAAAGTCAGAGCGGCCACACATCAAATGCTGCCGTGCGCTCAGGGTTTCTGTGTTTTGGAAGTTTGCCGAGCCGTAAGTGTGTGGGACTGTGCTCTCCACGCGCCACGCTCTGCCAGAGTACTGGAGAACAGGACAGTCATTACCAGTGTGAGCACTGGTCCGGAGAAACGGACTAGGCCTCAGCCAGAAAGGGAGATCTTCCAGAACCCCAGCACCTAGTGAAGGGAGAGGCTTGGAAAGGCTTATGAGAGATGGCCATCAAGAAAAGCACCGAGCCAAGCCGAGGTTGATGGGCCTCCCGACTCTTTTTGTTCTCTCCACGCGGTGGCAAGCTCTTCCCTCTCCTAGAGAGGCAAAATTAGTCTATCATCTGCCAAATCAGTGCAGAGGAACTGGAGCCTCCGTAGGTTTACTCTTTTTGACCTCTGGGTTTCAAGAGCAATACATTTAAGCTTTTTGCCTTAACCTCTAAGAAACTACACGCTGCAGCCTCCAACCTTCCAGAGCTCCGGAGAGGAGAGAAAGAAAGAAAAGAGGTCACCAAATTCCCCAGTCTTTCCTGGGATTTGCTCCTGAGACCTTAGAGTTTGCATATTTGTGTGCCTGCTTTGCACTAGAGCACACCAGACCATAACGAGCCAAGTGCAAGAGGAACGCTCTGCAGATGGTGCCAGATGGATGCCAGACAAACTCTTGATTTTACTGCCCAGCACAAACGGCTAAGCTTTTGCATCCCGGTCAAACTTTCAAGGCATCCAACATGAGTAATTTACTAGCTAGAGGGATGTGTCTTTCCAGTGCCAATTCAGATCTGAAGTTTACTTATTCTCCTCACGTAGCACAACTGGCAGAAGTAACAGAGCAAGATCAAAAGGAAAAGAAACTAGATGAGAAAAGATGAAGTATGAAATAATGCTGGTAACAGACAAGCTGCAATTTGTGATCAAAGGAGTGAATCTGGCCCCAACTATATAAATAAAGAAGTATCTTCCCCCATTTCTGAAAGGAAGAATTTTCTGTTTGCCCTCATGTCATGAAATCCTTTCAAGTGCAGTTATACTTGGGTAGCTGAAAGCAAAAAAATGTGGCAGAGCACCTCAAATTTTATTTATTTACTCTAATCATCACAAAAGAGGGCTCTCACTTCTTTCCATCCATGTTGTGTATAATCCACAAAACCAAAATAATCAAACCCCACAGCATCTTCCGTTCCAGCTGAACGAGGAGAGTGTCAAAACTAGGTCTTATGACCACTGCCAGTTCAAAGCAAATGGTCCTCAGCAACCAGAGCAGCACTGGCTGTCCCCAGCTTACATTGCATGCCCCACACATCTGGCCCCTCCATGCACATGCACTGCCCAGCAGTGCCAGCACTTGTGAGTTGACGCTACTCCAAAGCTTTATCTCCCTAAATGAAACGTGGCACTGCCTGGCTACTTTTGATCTTCCTCCTGTATCAGCTCTGCTGTAGGCATGCTGACCTGTGCGGCATCAAAATTCCCCATCTCCACCTCCCAAGCCAGGGAAGGCAGCAGCTTGATGCTACCTAGCCCTTGGGGCTTCTTGGTCATCTGCAGTAAGCTGTAGGCAGGAGGCTCAGAGAGGGCTTGATGACCAGGTGGTGGAAATATATGAAAAGAAATGGTTTTCCACACACCAGGACCTCAAAGTCTGGAAAAGGAAACGTACGCCAAGCCTCTCACCCACCAACACTAGCGACCCCATGATGAGACAGCTGCCTCCAGCTCTGGTGCTGATGCTCAGGCCGGCAAAGGAGATCTGCCCAGTGGGCTTACTGCTGCTCCCACAGCACTCATCATGCAGGTCCGTCCTGGGGAATGGACTTTGGGGCTCCAGAAAAAACAGAAGGGGGGAAAAAAACCTAAGTTTTCACTTCCTGAGTAAAGAGACTGGTATTTTACAGTCTAGACAAAAGCAAATCAAAACAAATGTTTAGAAATTTCAAGAGGAATTATGTGGTGAAATCCTTGTTTTGGCTTTAAAAGTCTCAAACATCATTCACCTCCCATCTTATTTATTAAGGGTGATACAGTGCACCCCTTTGGCCAGAAGACACTGGGGAAACTGGTGGCATTAGGGTGAAATCTAGGCTGTGACAGGCTCCATGGGACCCCCAACATGTTAAAGTCCAGGAAGCAGCAGATTTTCTGTGACACATTCCAGATCTGGATGAGTTGTTATTTTCTCTCCTTCCCCCTATCCCACACCAGAAATGGGTCCAGACCCATCTCCCCACTTTAGGAGAGGTTAGCGTCAGCAGCAGCATCGGCACTGCCTTCCTCAGTGTGCAGGTTTCTTGTGCATCAGAGTCAGAAAAACATTACAGAATTTCCTGCTGGCATGGATGCTCTCACAGCATGCCTGCGCATGGAGTTTTTGCACTGGGAAGTGCATCAGCCTGACATTAGCAATAACTAATGGACACTCTGCAAAGCTGAGTATTAAAAAGCTTTGTGTTCCCATGGGAAGACCCAAGTTTCGCAAGACCTGGGATCATATTTCTGTGTTTTACCAACAACCCGACATTCAGAAAACTTGGTTCACCCAACAGAAAATGCTGCGGGATTAGGATTCTAGTTTGGTTTTCAGTGTCAGCTTTGAAATACACAAAATGTCCTTGCAGAACAGAAATTTCCAAGTAATGTGATGTTTGCACGCCGAGATTTTTCAGTGCAATCATTCCCGAACAGAAGGTGAACGTTAGTAAACACATTAAAAGGAAACATGCCAGCATCATTGGAATTAATTCCTTTGTTCCTGCTGACAACGGCTGACATCCCCACGGAAATCTAAACTTCACAAAGCTGCACCTTCTGAGAGAAAACAGCTCCTTTGACAATGTGGTACCTGGTCAAACGGTCGACTTCACCTCTTTCCCTTCCTTCATCTCTTACCTATTTAAATCAACTACTCTGAGGCTTCTTTCTTGCCCTATTATTTTTGAGGCTTACGCTTGACTTCATGGGAGCTCTTGCCTCCATACAAGCCCCTTGCCAACTATTGTAACACTGATCATTCTGGCATAAGTTCTGACTGGATGTATTTTCATAAATGCTTTCTTTACATACATTAGTCACCTAATAAATAATTTACAAACAATAAGTGACTCCTGGGTCTGTGAAAGGGCACGATGCTGCTCAGACTAATGAAAGCATTATCCATTAACACGCAGTGTTTCACGGAAGAGCAATAGCTGTGTAGATTTATGTGAGTGTGATACAGAAAGTGATGACAGCCGAAAGCAGGGAAGCTGGACAGCAGCTGCAGAAATCAAGAGTTTTGTTTGGCTTTGGATGCAAACTGGAGCTTCTCTCAGCATTACGTTTTCAGCTGACTTGGCTGCAGAGTATTTCAAGGGTATCTGATTAAAGCAGTGATGTGGGGCTGCCTCCCCAGGCTGTTTTTCTGACTGTATGGCCAAGAATCATGTTGTCATCCCATCACTTGAAAATCTGGACTCAATTCACTTCCTGAGACACAGAGGCACACAAGCTCTGCTGTGGGGAGAGGAGGAGAGCCTTTCTGGGCCATGAAAAACCATATCCCATGCTCCCACATCTCCATGCCCCTCAGCTTGCTGTGAATTTTGTCGTGTCCTTCAGGCACGCAGACCAAGTCTGCAACTCCTGTTTGACTTCATCCCTCTTCTTCCCACATTGCCCTTCACACCACTCTTCCCAGTTCGTCTGTACCTGGGGCGGCGGTTCCGCTCAGGTTTGGGTTTGTTTCTCCGTGCAGACGGTCTGTCTACAGTTACAGCTGTGGGGTGACATTCTGGAAAATATCATTTGATACTTGGTAGGATTCAGGGGAAAATAGGGTTCAAACTCCGGCAAGAAGAAGACATTGTGAGATGGGACTGGGTTTATGCTGGAGGAAGGAGGACTGTGGAGGCAGAAGGAGGGAAATGGAATAAAGAAAAAAAATAGAAAGCCCAGGTTTTTTCCACTGTCTGCATGCCAAAATACAAGCAGCCTGGCTAAAAAGAGGAAGACTGCAGCTTTGGGAGACAGATGTCTCCCAAAATGATGAAGGATGAGATCATGGAGGCCTACTAGGGCCATGTCTGGTAGGGCTATGACAGCAGAAGACCCTGGACCACAAGGAGTACAAATTCTATCTGAATGGCTTCACAAAAAGACCATTTAACAACTCCTGCCTCCTGAAGCTGCAGGCTGTGCTGAAAGGAAGCTCTCCAAAAATACCACGTCTTCCCTAGGCAGCCGTATTGCGCATTAGCAGACCCAGAAAGGCACAGAAAGTTAACATGAAATGCTGAACAAATTATTCCTAAGCAAGTGCTTTCTCACACATCATCTCCAGGAGAGAAAGGTCTGTCCCAGGGCGAGGGCAGGAGCTGCTCGTCCAACATTGCCTTCCAACATCGAGCTTCCAGATTCCACCCAACCACAGCACTTTCCAGCAAGTCTCTTCCCGCAGGGTAACGCGAGAGCATTATGCTGAACAAGAACAGCAGTCAACCTCACGCTGCACAGACAAGGATCGTCATGTGCTGGGAAGTTTTCCTGAAGAAGCCCTCAAGTTACCTTCAAAGTTTCAAGCCTGCAAGGTACCTTCTTCCACCTTTGAGTCATTTATGGGGCTTTGTGACGAGATGCCACTGGGGAAATAGCACAATATCCCAGCAACATGGAGTAGGGTCCTCACACCATCCTGAGGCAGACCAAAAATAAGGAAAGCACAGACCCCATCCTTTTCCTACTGACCGATGGACTGTGCCTGATCATCTGGCTCAGGGTCAGAAAACATGATATTTAGGTGTAGAAACTCCTCTTTCTTCCTTTGATAATTAAGGTCACTACTTCACAACATGTCCTTCCACTAATTACAATTTTGAAACTAAACATCCTGATTTATGCAACAGATCTTTGCTCTTATCTAGGCTTTTTGTTGTCAATCAGTTTTTCTTTAAAACAGAGAAGTACCACCAAAAATAAATCTCTAGGAGAAAAAGTCCTTCAGTGCTTGAATAATGCAGCCCTTCAGTTGCAACAGTATTTGCACACTTCAGTGATTCCCTCCCAACTAAATGTGCAAAACATCGATACTACACATTATTTTTAAAAATCATTCAGGAGACAGCTGTGTTTTTCATTTTATTCAACACAAGTTTAATGTGCTTTCTCTGTGAAGCAGCAAGAGAATAGAATCATAGAATCACAGAATGGTAGGGGTTGGAAGGGACCTCTAGAGATCATCCAGTCCAACCCCCCTGCTAAAGCAGGTTAGCCTAGAGCAGGGTGCGCAGGAATGCATCCAGGTGGGTTTTGAATATCTCCAGAGAAGGAGACTCCACAGCCTCCCTGGGCAGCCTGTGCCAGTGCTCTGTTACCCTCACAGTAAAGAAGTTCCTCCTCATGTTCAGGTGGAACTGCCTGTGCTCCAGTTTGTGCCCATTGCCCCTTGTCCTGTCGCTGGGCACCACTGAGAAGAGTCTGACCCCGTCCTCTTGACATCCACCCTTTAGATATTTGTGAGCATTGATCAGATCTCCTCTCAGCCTTCTCTTTTCCAGGCTGAACAGAACCAGCTCTCTCAGCCTTGCCTCATACGAGAGAATAGTTTATATTCATGCTCTTGTCTCTTTCCTCACTCCCATTAACAACATGTGAGTGTCAATATTGGAGTACCAGTGGGTTTTAAGAAAAAAATGAAAGAATAAAAACCTCAACAGAAAACCCTTACAGCCAACCCTGACAAAAACTAAGCTGCTCTGTTGCTGACAACAGCCCGAGCAGAGCTGCAGCCCCATCCAGCAGCACCTCTGACCTGTACACCAAGCTCTGAGGGACCCGAGATGTGTGTCCTTCTGAACTGCCACTTTTTCCCTTAGCTTGGAGTTTGGCAGCGTTATAACATTTATAATTCATCAGGTTTATATCTACTTGCCTGCGCTAAGAGCTCAGCAATACAAGATTAAAATCCTAGTTGCAAAACTGAACTCATCAGAACTTCCTGCACCAAAAAAGTCCAACCTCAATTAATAATTCATCTGCCCAAGGAAGGAACAATATTTGCTTTACAGTGCAAGTTTGGGGCTGATTTTTATGGCCTGAAACGTCCAAAGGAGTATTCATAAAATAATGAAAAGTAAGGCATAGTCTGGCAGGCTATTTTTAGAAAACTGAATTATCAAGCTTGAACATTAAAGCCAAAGCTAGAGCATTGCAGGACTAAGCAGAAAGAAACACAATAATACGATCATTTTTGAATTTATTAAATATTTGCTCTTTTAAGTAAAATTGTACATTTCTAATCTCTCCATTTAGAGAAGAATTTGGGGAAATATTCATGCACACAGTCTGACAGCTGAATCACCTCCATTTGCTGCGCATCTCATTTTCTTTTTCTGTTTTATTCACTACCACAGAGACACGGTGATTTAACATTAATTTAATTTACATATATTAAATGTGCTCAGAGTATTCGCACAGCTTGACTAGTACTATGGGACCAGCTTTCCAAATTCAGCTAACTTCATGGCAAAGCCCACAGGATGCAGTTATTTTGCTAAGCTGGCTGTGGAACACAGTTTGCCTCTTACCTCCTCAAATTTAACTATCCAAGAAGAGTTAATTACTTCTGTATATCTACAACAGTTTGACAAGCCTTGTGCATTGGCATCTTCATCATTTTTTAGACCCTTGCTCTGCACCTGTGTCTGCCTCAAAGCCTTTCAGAAAGCCTCTGTGTTGATTGATACAGTTTTCCTTTTGGAAATCCTAAAATTTGTCAAGTATAAAAAAGACTGTCATTATTTTGAGAGCAGAGGGAATGTGGACCTTCACAGTTACCTTTTTTGCTCCTTACGTCAGTCTAAGCCTTGTTCTGCACTGCTAACTATTCCAGATCATGTGTTAAAGCATCCTCTTTTGGCCATTATTTAGAAGACCCTAATTAGAAACCCATTAACAGCTAGATGCATTCCACAACAGCTGTCAAAAAAAAGCAGCCACTCTGCTAGCTGAGGGAAATGTCGGGAATATAGTTTATTGCTTTTAAATCTGGGAGATGAATTATGGAGACCCTAAGACTTAACCCATAAATCTTGATCTGAATTTTGAAAAAGTGTGTGGACCAGGGGTTTGACATCCTCACGACAGAGAAGGGGCATCTGCTTCTCTGCAGTCACGGCTGCACTGGCACCCTGGGTTTGAGGCTCAGCCCTTTTCCAGCAGGAGTTTGTTTCAGTTCCGAGCATAAACTTGTACCTGAGATCAGCTGATGAGCTCACTAGGAGCCCAGCAGACGTACTGCAATGAACATGGCAGGTTGGTTGACTCAGTTGGAAAAGAACAGAACTTGGAAACTGAAAAAATAGGTTAATGGAATTCATTCGCATTTCGCAGTTTTAATGAGCTTATGTTTGAAGCACGTCATTTTCTTTCCTCAAGTGAAGAGGAAGAGCCTTGAAACGCAATATGAAACAAAACATGACAATGGCTCCACAGTCAACAGCTCACACCGTAGTACGGTAACACTGGCAGTATTCCTCTGCGACCGTGAAAATCCTCCGATCCGCTCTCCTGCACACACAACCCGCTGTAGGTAATTCATAAGGGTTTTGTGAAGGGAAGTACAGACTCAGCTGTCTGTGGAAAGAATAGTAAAGAGTGCTGTAAGCTCAGCTTTGGGAGTACACAGAACAAAGGGAAACGCGGCATCAGAACATCCAAACGTGAGACAGATGGCAAGAAGCATTTGGGGCCATTTGGGGTAAGCGTCTACTCCAAAAGCCACACGACAACCACCAGCGCCTGGCAATAAACTTACATCTTCAGTAAAGCATTAAAAACACCCACCTGCAAGGAATGGATTTGAAGCAGATTAGGAGATCTCAAGAATGTTATCAGTATGCTACCTCTCTGTAATAGTAGGAATGTGTAAGGTTTAACTTCCAGAAAAACCGAGGCTGACCACGCTCCATTTCAGTAGGGAAAGCCAGAAAGCAATTTGTGTAGTCCTTGCCAGTCTCACCTGTCTCCAAATGTGATGAGATATATATATGCATATATATTTTCACTCTGAGTCACCAAGCAAGACATACAAGCACCCCTATCTCCTGGGTTTGGTTATAGCCCAAGGAAAAATAAATTCCTTTTTAGTCTCAGCAAGCAGCCAGTTGAAGCCATAAAGCATGGGATTAGTACAATATCAATATGATACAAAGAGCAAACAGTCTCCCTCTAAAGCCCCTTGGAAATACCTGCACCCAAATCACAAGCTGTATTTTCTATTTACATGCATTTCTCTGTTGTGTTATAAAATCCCTTCATAAGTTTATGAAACTCTAGCTAAGATTTCAGGTCCTCGTTCTCGGAGATTTGCAGGTGTTATTCTCCCCCCTAGAACTTCATTTCTCCGATGGCTGGAAACCTTCTTCTACTCTGCAAGTTGATTGTCAGTAGTACTCCTTCAATTGTTTCAAGCTACTCCTTCAATTCAAAGCTCCGCCACATGCAGCATGTAGTAATCTTAAAATTATGGAAGAGTGGTGGCCAGCCTTTTTCACCTCTTACCATAGATGTGGGCAGCAAGGAAAACTGGAATAAGCAGCAGAATCCCAAGTACAGCCATTCCCTAAACCAAAGCTCATCCGAAAAACCTCAGTCAGAGGGATCAAAACAAAGTGGTACAACAAGAAGCAAACACAACTATCAACTTGTGTATGACTTGTTGACCAACTACTGCAAATAGCAGAAAGTTAACTAATAACTCACTAATAGCCAAAAGCTTTCATAGTCAGCTACGAATGTTAAAAAATCTGATGAAATTCATATAACATGCCCTAGAAATATTCAACTTGTAAAAAGTGCTGAACCCATCTGCTGTGTTCGACCTAAGCTTTGTGCGCACTAGAAAAATTTGAACACAAGCAGCACGAGTCAGAACCTCTGAGGGCAGCATCTCCATCCCAAGACTGAAGAGGATTTCTCTGTCAGACCACTCGTGTCCCCTTTCCTAGAGAGACTGCTCAATTTGCTTGTGATCGGCTGCAGTCTTAAGTAAATTATTAAACTACCTCATTGTTTATGAATGCTGACCCAATATGTTCTCAGTAAAACCATTCAGTTGCCTCACCTGAAACTTTACATTAGCTCTATAAGTTTGCTGCTCGTCTGTGATGATTTAAACAGCTCTTCACCAATTTTGATGCTCACGATTTATTTGGATGTCTCAATAGCATACGTTACAACCTTTTGCAGTATGTCTTTGGCCAAGTCAAATAAATGACTGCCTAAGAAAGAAACCTTGTTCCCTGTTCACTGTAGTATTTATTCTTTGCACTTGTCCCAGTTCAAGTGCGCCTTATCGGAACGTGAGCACCCAGGAGGAAGCACATGATGCCAAAAGAGTCTTCAAGGCCGTTGTTGTGGGTTAACCCTGCAAGAAGTTCGGCAGCACACAGCCACTCGCTCGGTCCCAGCCACAGTAGGATCGGGGAGAGAATTGGAAGGGTAAATGTGAGAAAAGTCATGGGCTGAGATAGACAGTTTAATAAGTTTAAATTAATAAATAAGTAAACAATGAAGAACAAAATGAAAAACAAGGGATGCAAAAATGCCCCAGTTGTTCGCTACCAGCTGATAGATGCCCAGCCCGTTCCTGAGCAACAGCAGCCCTGGCAATGCCCCCTCCAGTTTTTATCGCTGAGCATAATGTCGTGTGGTATGGGATGCCCCTTTGAGCAGTGGGGCCGGCTGCCCCAGCTGTGTCCCGTCCCCATTTCTTTTGCATCCCTAGCCTACTCACTGGTGAGGTGGTGTGAGAAGCAGAAGAGGCCTCGATGTTGTGCAAGCACTGCTCAGCGCTAGTTAAAACATCCTTGTAATATCAACACTGTTTTCATCACAAATCCAAACCCCAGCACCATACAAGCTACTATGAAGAAAATTAACTATCCCAGCTGAAACCAGCATAGCCCTGAAAGAGAATACTAATATTTCCCTGTCAGTCACGTGGATCTTTTTTCAGTAGGATCAGCTGCATCAACCTCTGGTTAACCGATACATTCAGATCCGCCTCTCGTCCCCCATTGAAGTGTTGTCCCACTTCAGAACAAAAAATCTTGTTATCGATTCCTACGTGTTATTCATCCCACCTCTCCCACTTCATTAAAACATCACCTGGTTCTCCAGGGCTACCATCTGATTTCATCTCATCTGAAAATTTATGGGTCACCCATATTTGCTAAGAAGTATGTTGAGCTGGAACTAAGCACTCACCATCCGAATAATTATCTTTTTAAAATTAAACAAGTAATTCATAAAGCAAATGAGAAACCGTTGTCTTTTGTGCTGTATAAGTAGTGGAGAGGCTTAATATATTATAAGCATCCTCTTACGGCTAGCTTAGGAAGCAAATTCTTTCAGGTTGTGACCTTCACTCCTACAGAAAATGCTATACATGCAGGGATACACGGCAAGTTATTGCTAGTTGTGCACTGCTCCTACCCCTGCAGAGAAGCTTTACATGGGGAGACAAGGAGACAAGTTTCAGCTCTTCTAGATCATTGTAGGAAGGGGATATGCACACAAAAGCCAAAGAATGGTATATATTAAAAGAAAATTATGAGAGTGAGTAAGAAAGCAACAAGAGTCAGCAGACGAACCACCAACAGGATTTGCTAATTAGCCGTCAGCTGCCATGAAGGTAAGTGGAGAGGAAGGGTGCTGCCCCTAAGCTGTCACCAGCACCTCATCAGGGCTCACTTCTCCCAAACATCTTTTCTTACTATCCTCTCCGTTGAAAGACACGAGTCCTTGGGGACAAACTGATCATGAACAGCAAATCACACAGCTCGGCAGCCAGGCAAGCCTGGCACCAAAGCACTGACAGCTCGGAGATGATGTCTCTGTGCAAGCTTGCAAGACTTTTGCATTCTAGCATGGAGGTGAGCTAGATTTTGTGTTAGCTCCGCAGTCACCATCCTTCAGTCAAGACAGCCTGAAAGCTGGCAGAACTTCACGTTTGCTGAGGCTTTGCTGTACAGCCTTCGTCTTCTTTCTCCTGATCTCGAGCTGGATATGCAGAAGAAACCATAAATGAGAAATTTTCTGTTTATTAAACTCTGCATAAAATTACCGTGTCACACGGGTGCCATCTGTGTTAACAGCAATGGGTATTAAAAGCAAACGGTGGAAGAATGGAATTCATGTTGCTCTATAATGGCAGTTTATGCTAAATAAAACTCCATGATGAAAGTGTTACTTAAAAAGTGATTTGAAAATCTGCTACTTAGGCAGTTGGCAAAGTTTTATTTAAGTACCAATTAAAAATTAGGAAATGAAATTATGATTTAAGAAATACTTGTAAATTTTTTTCATCTGTATTTTCCACTTAGCCCATACCTGGGTTGAAGAGTGCCCTTGTAAATTGAAATTGCTATCTAAAAGCAATGCTCTCAGAGAATTTTCTATAAGCATTTTTTTAGGTCGGAGTTATCACTACTTTTATTTTTTTAAAGCAGAGCCCAATCTCTGCTTGATTTGCAGTCCAGATTTTGCAGTATTGTGCTAATTCATGAGAAGCGGAGAGATAAACCAGGTAGAAACAAAAGGAAAATACAGTTTTGCTTCACGGTCTAAAGAGAAGGAAATACAGTAAATTAATGAACAGGAGAAATAGGAAATGCAGAGAGAAGAGAGAGAGAAAAAAAGATATTTTCTCCACCCACTACTTTTAAATGGCTGTGAACAGCCCCTCCTGTCTATCCAGAACTACTCCTTCACTGCAAAGAGACCCCTGACTCCCACAGGACACCGTGTAAAGATGGGACATAAACATATCGCATCGCTATCTTTACCTCCAGCTGCATGGATCAAAATAGTCTCCATGCCCATTGCACTTCCCAGGCTGCAGGGCTGCATCTTGTCATCCTAGACCCCCAGATCAGAGCTCTGGACTTTCTGGCAATCCTCTTCTTTGCTCCGTCTCCTCCTCACATTTGGGCAGGAGGATTCACACCAGAGCCCTCTGAATTGCCACTCAATCCCTTTCAGAAAGAGAGTCTTTAAAAAATTATTTTATAACCGCTACCACTGTAACTCCTGCAAGCAGAAGAGCGCTGCAGGTGGTTTTTTTTAAACAAATTACAGATTCCATTTCCCACAGAGCGATTTTAGTCTTCTGTCTCCACTGCGTGTGTGCACAGAACAAAAAGCCCTCCCTGATTTCCCTCTTTACAACTTTCTTCTAGTGACAACATGACAATTTGCTACCTCGTTGGTCAGGAAAACATCTGATTTTAAAAACCAGAAATGTCCGCCCTCTGCAGCTGGGAGGCTTCCAGACCCCGTCTCCATCCCTCTACCTGGAAGTCAGCCCGAGAAAATCAACAGCCCCCTAGCAGAAAACGCTTCTCTTCTGCAGATGGCTCTTCCTGGCCAAAGCGCGCCACGCGAAGGAGTAACAGCACTGTGATTGCCTGAGCTGCCTTTTCTAACTGGTAATACATCAAGCAGAAGCAGTACTTTGGGGGCAGAGCTAGAGGAATCGGTGCTTCCCTCTTGCCTCTCTTCAGGCTTGCAATAAGTGGTGCTACTGCCTTCCCAGCCACTACATTGGGAACACCCACCCCACCTTGGGCTGTGCAGGTGCAAACATTTCTTGCACCCCAGCCGGCATCAAATGCCTGCTGCAGAAAGATAATTTAAATCAACAACAAGGCTGAAATACTGAGGAACAGTCATCAGATGGTATGAATAATCCTGAAAGGCAGAGGGGCTCAGCCATCCAAATGGAATTCAGCTTGGCACAAGCAGATCCCAAATCTGTCACAGGAGTAACTGAAGAATGCGCAAGTGAGGAAAACTAGTTTTGACATTTGTTTCTCTTAACTTGGACATGTTTTAAACTTAAAATGGGAAGGCCATATTATTGTAATGAGAATGGGTGATGTATGTTGGTTTTCTATAAAAATAGGCAGACGTTACATCATCATTAACACAATAAGACCATTAATAACTTCTGCGAAAGCACAGCAAGGCATTAAAACTTTGGTAAAGCAACTTTGTCAGACCATCTTTTTGCAGAATCTACCCTATGGACCTTTTACCTTAAGTCAAATAATCAGTTTTTACAAACTACAAACGCTTTCACTGCCTCTCTGAAGTAAACATGTTTCAAATTCTGTCTTGGGTCAGTGGCAGCAGGAGAGGACAGTCTGTTTATTTTTTTAATTGAAGCTAGCATTTCTCTTGGTGTTTCGGTCTCTCAGTGACAGAACTGGAGCACAAGTGTCTGCAGGGAGCCCCAGTAACAGCTGAAATTCAACCCAAATTGTTAATCTTTAGGAACTGGCTCATGACAACCCTAACACTTTCTTGCCCCTTCTTCTTCACAGACGCCCAACCTTCAGTAACACACACCTGCCTGCTGTGCGAAACAAACCAATGCTGTGCTGTGTACGAGAAGGTTGAATAGAAAATAAACCACCCTCAGATCACAGACCTGAGATACTACATGGCCTCTATTCAGCTGTAACTTTTAGGAGACGTTACTCTTGCATACCTACCCCAGAAAAAAATCCTGCTTGGCAGAGCTTGGGCTAGAAACTTGGTCTTTAAAAAGGCAGCCTTAGGTATTCACTTGCACAATCTGCCCGACTGCGTGTGCCAAATCTCTGGCATTTATTGGGGAAAACCCCAGAGATTGTTGTTACTATCAAACTATCGTTACTATCACATAGCAGCAGGCATCATCACTGGTGCCTGATGCCACTCACATCCACCTTGTTGTCTCATTTTCTCCCAGAGGAACTCAGAATGTTGTGCCAGAGATTGGAAAGCGCAGGCTTAGAAGAGCAGGGTTCCAAGAACTTAATGGAAAACATTTGCAACTGAGATGAAATAAGTGTACCCTTTAATATTAGATGTTCAGAGGGAGATTGCTTAAGCCAGAGAAGCAGAGCAAAAGGAAGAGAAGGGGTAGGATAAAATCTTTAAAGAAGATACACCTTTGATTTTAGTGTGGAAGAAGTTACGGAAGAAAAATGACACCTTGTTGGTAAGACACAAATAGTCTAAACTGTACAAAGGCTCTTCTTGCTTTATTAAAAAGGGACCCATTCTTTCCTGTGAAAGATACTGGGAGAGAAGAACCTGAAAGGCTGCACTGCTGCGGCAGAGCAAAATACTAGGTTACAGGCTACAACTGAAGAGTAAGCACTGAGAAGAAGCCTACAGGTCGGTGTAATGAAAGTCAGGCAGAGAAAAATGTTGAATTTTACTTTAATCACTGTTACAACCATCTCCTCCCAAGGAAAAAAAATTGCAAACATTTGCATTCCTTGCTTGATAGTGATCCATTTAGCCCACACACCCTCTCTGAAGGCCAGCAGGCTGTGAAAACCCATTTTCAGTTGAACAGATACATGTCATATTTCAGCTAGTCTAATCACGCAAGTGTTCAAACACACCCAGGACGAGAATTCTAGAGCGATTGTTTCTGCCAGTGCTGTTGCGGCATTTAGGGATTCACATCCAGCAGAAGGGTGTCGGAAACATATTCTGCGTTCACATCTCTGGAGGTGAGGCCTGGAGCATCCCTCTGGGAAAAAGGAGAGGACTATCTCACTTTAACGGCAAGGTCTCCAGCAGATACTCCCAGGAAGGGACTTCAGGCTGCAAATCTTTCCAAGGCTCGTCTGACCAGAGCCCTGGGAATTTAACTCTGGTAGTGCAATGGGATTTAAAAGACATGCCTATGCTCAGCAATGTTTCCCCAGCTGGAATGAATCTGGTGAATTTTGAGACACCTTTGCATGTCCTCCTGCGTGCCAGGTGCCTGCCCAGTTTGACTGCTCCACGGCGGCTAAGTGTCCAAGAGCTACACTGAGGTACCAGTACTCTGAGCGTTGCTAATTCCCCCTTTTTGCCCATGAAGGGTGAGATTCAGTTACTGAAACGTCCTGCATCATTTCAGGTACAATGGCATGCCCTACCTAGTCTCCAGCTGCCATCCTTCCAGAAAGAGAAGTCTCTCTTAAATCCCATCACCTTTGTTGTATTTATCATCAGGGTCCAAATGTCTCAGATTTATAAAGACATCACTAGTAGCACCAGAACCCTAGGTCTAGACAACCAAATCACACTTTAAGTGTCCTACCCAAATAATCACTTGGGTAGCTTGTGGCAGAGCTAACACTTTGACCACAGCATTCTTTCTCCACTATTACCTACTTACCTTGCTACCATTCAGGGTTTACTGGGCGTGTGGATGGACTTTTCTGGAACAATCAGCAAGAGCCACTTTCAAGCTCAGGAAGAATAAAGGACAGTAAGACATTGCTCTTCTCCAGATAAGTTTATATAAATATTCAGTGAATAAATTTTGAAATCCAGAGGGTATTCTCTCACAAATAAAGACTAATTGCCATGAATGCAAATAGATGAAACAACAGAAGTGGTTTTAAGTTGTGAAAACTCATGATAAGCTTTTCAGGCCAAAGCTTTCAAAGCTGACAATGCGTATTAGAGCTCAGTCATTGTTATTTAGCATGCTTTGTTTGTCTTCCAGTCTTGCAATGATCCTAACCAGACTGAATTTCCCCAGGCACATTTATGACACCAATATGTGCAGTAATGTCTGGATATCTTATTCTTGTCGGGTTTTGATCATCATCATCTTCCACAGACTAAAAGAAATTTGAGTTTTTGTTACCTTGATGGATTGATCTCAAGAAGTTTCTTTTAAGTCCTCCAGGTCTCAGATAAAACAGCAAAGCGATTCTGGTTGCTCAGAATCTGTCACATCAGATCACAGAAAAAAAGGTGGCACCAACACTGCAAGTCTCACCTGGGAAAACAGCAGTTCAGGGTTTTCCACAGCATGAGAAGAGAAATACGAGATCCTCTCAAGGATGTTTACAGTGTCAGAAGTTAGAAAGGATGTTCTGTATCCCGTCCTGGGATCAACTCCTTAAAAGGCTCTTGCAGAGTTTGTCTACTCTCAAACACCACTGCAATGACGGAACTCAAATACAAGAGATTAAGCATGATCCAAAGACCTTTACTGAACACGTCTCTCCCCTGCCCTGCACGTTCCCACCCCCCAAAAAAAAAAAAACAAAAAAATCTCAGGTGTTTTCACCTAATTAATTTAGTTAACTTTCCAATACTTTTAGAGCGCTAAATGTTGTTTATCTTATAGTTATTCAGACGTGTTAGATAAAGTTGAGGATTAATTTTAGCAAAGTAGCGTCCCATGGCTAAGTGTTAGTAGATGTGCAGAGAAATAGGAAAGAGTGATGTAGGAGCACTGCGTTGTCATGGAAGGGACAAAATTACTTCAATAATTTCTCTCCATTTATAATTCCTGTAATTATATTATCTGATAAGAAAAATAACCTCCAGCATGTCTGAGTCAATGACAGCTATGTTCAACCACAGCTTTCTCAGATCAGTTTTATCACATAACGTATTTTCCAGACATATTTTGTCCTATTCTTCCCCATCTTTAGACAGAAAAGGTCACAAACGTACCAGCTTGATGCAGCTCTAGCGACAGCAGTTACATCAGGGACCTTATTCACAAACAAGTAGTACATTGTTTAGAACAAAATTAATCTGCTGGAGGTTTGAGCACTGACACTCAGGAAATTATGACACAGCTAAGCACCACTTCATAAGCTCTTCTGTTCCCCATAACCCCATTCAACATCATTAGCCCCAGCACGGGAAGTTGAGGCCAAGTAGCTGAACAGCACTAAAACACATGTCCCTGCAGAGCCCTTGGCAGAAGGACTGTGGGGAGTGAAGCATGGCAACACGTTTTCCAGAACAGGCCAGAAACTGGGGACAGTACCTTCACAGCGTCTAAATGAGAACAACCTGCAGGTGTTGTCTGGTGGGCAAGTGACACCAGATGGCTGATGGGGGTCCAAGAATTATCTTCCTCAGCTTTGTTTCTTCAGCATTCGGGGACAGTCATGTCTTGTGAGTGGCAACAAAAGATTTTTGTCTTCCTTTCAAAAATTAGATCTTCCCAGTGGCAGGCTCCAGATTTTATCACAGCACTCCACACTTTCACATTGGTTCCTACAGAAGTGGCCAGCTCTTCAGGTGTCCCACCTGGACCGAGCACTTCATGCCTGTCTGGCCAGAGTGGCCCTCTCAGTGCTTCTCTGTGCTGAGCAGTAGCATTTTTTTAGCATCTATCCAGTGAAGAAAACCTTTTCCTTTCTAAATTACACAACAATTTTGTGATGTGAGGCAGCGGTAGAGCTGTCACCCAACCCCAAACCAAACAAATGGAAGAGTATCTCCTGAGAACCACAGACCACAGAGAAGCTTAATCTAGTTTGTCATTCCCTCAAACCTTCCCAAACACTGTGGGTTTGCAATAGCCTTTTCTCCTTTCTTTAGGCTTCTCAATAGAAAATTGCTTTTCTTTCTTCATAGGGCTCTTCTCGGCAAACTCAGACTGTCTTGGCTCTACAGGTGGTGGCAGTTCCTGCAGCTTACTATGGCCGCTAGACAAATGGGTAAACTTTTCATGCAGAAATTTTTCTTTTCTAGTGAAAGCAAGTACTCTCTTACCTGAGTGTGCTGGATGTACTTCATGTCTTTTTAAAGATACACGCTTTAGCACAGCCTTTGTAGAAGAGAGGGAAAGAGATCAATAAATAAAATAAATAAATCATAAAGGCATCTTTTCCAGAGTCAAAGGGATGAAGGGGAAATGGTACTGAGGAGGCCACAAGGTTATTTGTGCACTCAGTATTCATCAGTCTACCAGCATTCCTAAAACATGCACCGAATTTAGGGAACATTGTATTGCAGGATGCAGAAGTCAGGCACATTGGTGCGCCCATTGGTGAGGCTCAAAGCCTCAGCTCCTGGAATCATAGAAGGACCTTGAAATCTTAATATCTTAGAAGAAAGAAAAAAGAAAAACAAATAAAATGTATTTTGCAGCCCTGGTTGCTGGGAAAAAAACACATATTAAAATACGCTCCGAGAAGACACAAAACAAAAGTGTGGAGCTCAGGAGGAAAAAATCCAGGACTTCTGCTTCCCAAATAAGGCTTTTTAGCCAACTAGAGTACATCAACATGATACAACTATTTTATCTTGTGAGAATAGCAGTGTAGTGCAATTAGCATTAATTTGGAGAGGAGTAAGGAAATGGCTCCACCACGACCATGCGTAAAGGACAAATCACTCACACGGGCAGAGTCTCTGCCTGTAAGCAGTTCAGTCACAAGTGTGAGGTTCAGGGTAGCATGGCTAACACTGGAAAGCAAATTTAAGTTGGATTTGAAGTTAGCTGACTTAAAGTCGGTGTGAGCCTGAAGTGGCAAAGGCATTTAGGAGTGGACAATCAAGTCAACTGAATGTGACAGAAGATCACTTGGATGAAATTACTTTGCACGCAGGAGCTGAAATTAGAAAGCAGGGCATAAGGCCGTGCAGGTAGAGGTGCTGTCAGGCACTGGGATTCAATCAGGCACAGGGAGAAAACAGCAGCTGTCGCAGTGAAGAGGCACCGGCTATGATCAGAAAGACAAATGGTGCCACCATTTATCTAAGAACGAGCATCAATATTAGAGAAAATATGACCCCCATAGTTTTCTGTCTTAATGTTGTTGTTTATATATTACCATTTTTCCAGAATTCCTTTGAATCTGCTGGACAAGGCTTAAGAGCAGGGACCACAGCTTCCCAACCCCAAGCAGAGGAAGAGAAGTGTATTTTGAAGTTCTGTTACAGACCTTTTCCCCTGATAACTCATGCAAAGCTGACTGCAAATGCAGCAGCCGAAAATTTGGCCCACGATATTGGATGATGAACAGTTTTCCCTTTTGAATATGTTTTCACATACATATAAGCGACCTTGAAAATCTGTTTATGCTCCCCCAAATTTTTTCCGCTCATATGTTCTGTATTTGAACAAATGACTCCCCTCAATTCCTAAGCTATCTCACATAGTGTTTTTTCCAACAATAAAAGCCATCAGATGCATTGATCTCGTCAAATCATAGAAGCTAGGCAGGGGTGGAACAGAATCACTTGGATGACGTACCTGCAGCACAACCCAAGATACTACAAAAATAGAGATGGTTATAAATAAGTATGTGGCATCCTTCCCCAAGCAGGACATAAACCCAAAACACCAGGAAAATGGGACTGTAATAATGATCGGCCCAGATTCTGGGACTTGCTGTATTTGGTCCAACTCAAAGTCAAAACGAACACCTTTAGCTTAAAAACAAGGCCATTTTAAAGGCCTAATATCTGAGGCAACCTCAGTTCTATTAAAAAGTGAAGTTAAATTGAATCAACACTTCAAAAAATAAAACCAGCCAATTATATTCTAGCTCTAGCATCCTAAAACACGTTAAGCCTTAAAAAAAGTACTTCTAATTATATTAGGCCTTTGTAATCACTCTGCTATGAAAGTTTTAGGACTTAGGATTTCCCAAGTCTAGAAAATTAAGGCTTTGTTCCTTACAGAACCTGCCCTCAGAAAAAACACACAGGATTAATCTCTAAATCCAGCAGCCCATGAGAAACCAGATGCTGAAATCAGGTGGATGCAAGTATAAATGATGCAAAACAGCTTTTATTCAACAGACCCATATGAAGGCTTTCAGAAACAGTCAACACTTCTAAATCCTGGTCTTACACCAGTGATCACTGAACAAAAAAAACCAAAAAATCCCTCTCGTGCAGGCACTGGTGACAGGGGTATTGTTTTTCAGACGAGACAGAAAAATCAAGATCCTGTACTCTTGTGGTAGTTAAGATCCCTTGGCAATCTTTCTAAAACAGGACGGTTCACCTTTCTGCTTTGCCTCTAATTTGGCCGTTTCCTCCCTCCACTGCCCATTGGGAATCACTTCTTACAATTTCAGTTTGGAAAAGTACCTTTGCTTCCTGCCCTTAATTTCATGCAGCATTGCAGCACATCAGTGTACATGACATCTGTTCGATGCAAGGTATTCCAGTGCAATACATAACATGCTTTAGGATCTTCAGAACCTGTGGAAGAAATGCACTGAAATACATCATTGTATATGCAAGTTGAACAGCAGATCCGGGCTCATTTCGGCAACAGCAAAAAAAGGATCCATTTGTTGAGTTGCTTTTATACTGAAGAACACATTTTTCAAAGGGAATCGAAATTGATGCCTGCTAATTATAAGCACAATTATTTGGTACAAACAAGATAGTTCAACAGCTAGCTAAATGGCCTGCACACAGAGTTTCTTATAGATGCAGAGTTCACTTAGGGAAAATGTATTCACAGAACTGATACGTCTTTGGAAATGTCAAGGTACTGCCCTAAAGCTCTAGAGACAAAGCCTCAGCTAGCGTAGAGTGTCAGCTCCAAAAACAAGGTTGTGAGGACTTTTTGTTTTGACAACTTAATATCCACATCAATTATTTCCAACTTAAAACCACAAGTCACAAAATAATGACAAAGTTTTACAATGCAACACTTTCAGTTCAAAACACGGGTAAGGAGGTCCCTCTTCCCAGCCATGCCCTTTTTCTTAAAATTCAGTTCAAAAAAGCTGCAAAATCTTAAAGAACTGTAATATCCTTGCTCTGGTGTTTCTCTATAGAGCATAGTTTTCCCTATTCTTATTCTTCGTTCTACTCCTGAATTGTTAGGTATTGTTTCTTCTATCAGAATTGATAGTTTTTCATTGTCTTCCCCAAAGATCCGGCAACTCATAACAGCAGCAAACGTAGCCATTCATAAAGGCAGAATTAGAAAAAGAATTATCAAAAATCCCTTTAAGTCCAAATCCTAGTGAATCATATTTGTATTAACAGAATACTAGAAGAAGGGAATTCTCTTTCCTTGCCATACCATAAATTTCTCCGTCATCCTGTAAAACATTTCTAGAACAGTGTTACTGTGGTGAGCAGGCCAACAACTATAATGATGGAAATTAGACGGAATTTAGTCAGCCACAAAACACTGATATTATTTAGGTATATGAAAATATGTCTTATCTGAACAGCATGGTCGGATGCAGCTACCCCAGCTACTCCTAGAAGGAGCTTGATGCTGTGAGAAATTAAACACCCTGAGCGCCAAGTGACAAGTCAGAAATCAAGAATGCTCTATACCTCCCTCAAATGGCTAGGACCCATGATCTTAATTATTCAGGAGTTAAAGCGGGACCAGTCAGCCGTACACACTCCAGCCTACGCTGCAGCATGGGCTGCCATTGAAAGATGCCTCCAGCATCTGAGGCAGCTCCAGCTGTAGTGTAGAAAGGTGTAGAGTAAGGGTTTAAGCATTTAAGTAAGTATGAGAGCCGTGAAGTGTTAGTTAAACAAAAACATATCTAAAGATTTTAATTTTTTTTAATAGTTGTGCAAAGGGAGTGTGCCAATTAAAAAGCATACCTGCTGAAAGATTTATTGGGGAGAAATATCACTGTTAAGTGATTACTAGGAGAAAAAGTAACAAAATTGATGCTAGAAATGTAAATACTATTTAATTAAAACGAAGTTTGGAGAGAGTTCTGTGCACCATTTAGAATTAGCTGTACAGGTTCCTTCAGACCAAATATCCAGCTTAGCAGGAGTGAGCTTGTTCATACATTCAGACACCAATGAACGATTTCACACAATTTTATAAGAGAAACCTTTTTGTATTTCTTCCTTTTTGAAGAATAAAGCAGATAATAAGAGTATTGAAAACCATTGCGAAGCTGAGTAACATGAAACTCCAAGTGCCCCCATAATGATCCGCTGCCCATCCATGCGAGGCATCATTTCTCAGCAATCTCACACTGATCCACATTTCGGATACTGCTGTCTGTCCCAAGCTCACTAAAAGGTCATTCTTGGACTCTAAGGACATAATTTAAAACTTAACTGAGCTCTGAAAATAACCTTTCATCTTTAATGACGTCTTATAATCTCCCTGCAAAACGCTAATGATTCACAAGCCTTGTTGAGGTAATTGTATTTACCCAAACCCGTAAGTCTGAAGTATTGAAGTGCTGGAGTTCAGATATTGGTGACCACGTGCCCATGCAAGCACATTCATTTTCATTTAACTTATGGATTTTTTTTTCTCTTTCCACACATCTTCCCCTGTCATTTAGAGCCAAGGGGAGTAGGAAAATAAAAGCTACTTCTGCCAGCTCTCCTCCCTCTTTTAGCTTTATTTCTCTCTTCTTTCAGAAAAGGTCCCCTGTGAAGGATCACATCAACTCAGTGTGGCAGAAAAGAGCAGCTGCAAGCAAATTCAAATAGCATAAAAACAACAATAAAGTCAATGTATTAAAAGTGTCATATTGTTACTGAGAATTTGCCATACTGATTACATATATCCTTGCATACTGATAATTAAGGATACTGATAACTCAGGATACATGGTTGCCATGAACGCGGACGTAACTTCTGGCTGCTGTGATGGTACTCAGCATCTCAGAAGAAACTAAATCCAACGGAGCTATGAGAAAAGAGGCTTGGGTCCCAGAGAGCTGCTGTGACATGGAGTAAACCTGCAGCCTCTTATGGAGCTCTCAGTAATGTCTATGCCTTTTCTAAATGTCTTCTCTTAGACTTGCACTATTTCAAGGGAGTCTTGACACTCAGCTGAAAAAAAAAAAAAGTATCTAATATTTCCCCAGAAGAAAAATTAGGATAATGCAAATGCTCAAAAGCTCAGAGGAAAAATCAAGAGTTCTTAATACTTATTTTAAACCTCTCTGGTTTTAAACAACCAGTATTTTGTAGGTGATCAAGGTGAAATTCCATTTACTTTGCCTTTTTCTGCTTCACGTTTAGATAAGCACCAGTTATCTAGAAACATGCTGAACAGACCACTTGGGGTTTTTTTAATGTAAAGCAATAGGTTACAGAAGGTTACATAAAGCGTGGAAATGGTGTATCAGGGTCAGATCAGCAGGAATCAAAATAACACGGCATGTACAAGCGGAAATGAGTTACACAGAATTTTGCTACTATTTCTACGGTGTCGTGCTATCATAGATGAGATTAAAAAATGCAGTGATGGTGCGAATGGAGAAGAGAAATAGCTTTGAGGTAATCTCTCCTGTAAAATGACATCCAGGTCAAAAAAAGAACTAGAAAACCTCCTTTTTCATTTCCAGGGAGATAAAGGACAGCCAGAGGACCCCCATGCTGGGGGGCAAGGAGGCAAGGTGGGATTCTTGTCTAACATCAACATCTGTATCTATACTCCTTTGAGAGTTAATGTAGAGAAATTAGTGGTTGCAGGCTGGGGTGTACTGGTGGTGTTTTCGATGCCCACATCAGGCAAAGATGCGTTTACCGAAGAAGCCTCCTATCTAGCTGAGTAGTTCATGGCTATAGGTAACTAGGAGTACCTAACCTCGCTGAGATCCCACCTGTGGAGGTTGCCAGGGTCTGGAGACTAGTTGTCCAGCACCTGAAAGATATTTCCTCAAACTACGTGCGTTCAGGAAAGAGAAGCCCAATCTATTTGAAAAACTAGAATTCCCAAGACGTGGGCTATTCCATCAAAATATAACTCCCTTCACAGAAAATATAGAGTATGTAACACAAATTGTTTCTGATGATAGGATTTTTTCCTCCAAGCATCCCAGAAGAGTTATTGATATATCACTAATCATCATCACAATTACCTTTCTTCACAATTTTTTTTTTAAAAAACAAGCTCTGGTAAGTTGCACTGTAAATAAAATTTCAGGTCTTTAGATTTTGGGGGCATTATTACCAACCCTGACCTTAATTCACCGAGATCATTTCACTCGGGAAAGGATATGACCATTCTACATCTTGAAGCGCATTTGCTGTTTAAATAAAGTCTGCAAAATTTCTCTGAAATTTTCCAACAGGATATATCAATTCAGAACTGAGGGTAAAAAAAACCCAACCAAACATCATCACTCAACTGCAGCTCAAAATAAAGCAGACGTTCCTTGCAGGACTTTCCATCTCTCTTACTTAAGGTACTACACAAAATCTAATCACGCTGTGTAGCGGCTGCAAAATGCACAACATTCATCACTGAAGTTTTCATTGGTGAAAATTCATTCTCATCGGTAAAAACACACATGGTTCCTAAAAGTGGTTTCTTCTATACCAGACTGTCCTATCCATCTTCATCACACACTTTGCAGGCACTTAACAGAATATTTACAAAATCTGGGCTCCGTTGTGGTGCAACGCTGAACATTTTAAAGTATATGCTGTCATTCAATCAACCGCAGGACTACAGCGAGTTTGATTGAAGGGGTGGTGTCAACAGGTTTTTCTGAGATCTTTGATGTTAGAGCAGCATATCTAAAAGCTATTAGTAATCCCTGCAAATCATTTCACCAAAAACATTTACTCTATCTGTCAGTGTATAACAAAGGGTCATTTGCTCACGTAGGCTTCCAAATGGGAAATATTATTACAATTCATAAAATGCCTTTAAAAATTGTGGTTATGGTGCACTGAATTTGTCACCTTGTGAAAATGTGCACAGTGCTACTGCTGCTTTCTCCACAAGCTATGTTTGAGAAGATGCTGGTGAGGGTTTTCCTCATCTGCCTGGGTTGATGGGCTGCTCCCTGGGACTGGTGCAGAAGGCATTGAGGGAGGCACAAACGGATGAGCTCTGTGATTCCCTTGTCATGAGCTCTGCTGCAAATGTGCCCTCTGCTCTTCTGTAGATGTCCAGTAACGAGGTAGGCCCCCACAGTACCAGCAGCTGGGTGGCTGGTAGTGGAGTGATACATCTACTAATGAAACACCTGAAATAGCCATTATTCTTACAGAACTCATGAGAATTAGAGTGGAAAACTGAGACTGAGTCATTCACACACTGATATATTTATACAAATGAGATCTACCTGTCTAGTATGTTTCAATCAGCTGCTTTTGTTAAACGTGAATTGGGAACCACACTGAAAGAAGATCGTCCTAGAGCGAGAAATGATGTGCAGAATAATTACTCTTTTTTTTCCTTACTTACAAAATATGTTCACATAAACACGCACTCTCTCTCTTTTTCTTATGTTCGTACACGCTCTCATGCTTCTTCCCCATCTANATGGGCTGCTCCCTGGGGCTGGTGCAGAAGGCATTGAGGGAGGCACAAACGGATGAGCTCCGTGATTCCCTTGTCATGAGCTCTGCTGCAAATGTGCCCTCTGCTCTTCTGTAGATGTCCAGTAACGAGGTAGGCCCCCACAGTACCAGCAGCTGGGTGGCTGGTAGTGGAGTGATACATCTACTAATGAAACACCTGAAATAGCCATTATTCTTACAGAACTCATGAGAATTAGAGTGGAAAACTGAGACTGAGTCATTCACACACTGATATATTTATACAAATGAGATCTACCTGTCTAGTATGTTTCAATCAGCTGCTTTTGTTAAACGTGAATTGGGAACCACACTGAAAGAAGATCGTCCTAGAGCGAGAAATGATGTGCAGAATAATTACTCTTTTTTTTCCTTACTTACAAAATATGTTCACATAAACACGCACTCTCTCTCTTTTTCTTATGTTCGTACACGCTCTCATGCTTCTTCCCCATCTAAAATATTAATTTCCTCAAGAATTCCTAGCTATAAAAAATTAGACTAACATCCATCAACAGCTATCAAAAGAATTACTGATCAGCCAAAATTATCCCTGATAGCATCCGAATTAGCATTAGACTGATAAATATGCGTTAGTCTGAAACTGCTGGTCCTGCAAAGCATGAACGGCTAAAAGGTTTTAATTCGACATCACACAGATTGCCACTGTACCTTGTCGCACATCAGCAACAGACAGGATGCCATCCACGCCCTTGGAGCCAAAGTTTAATTGAATCAAAAGAGCAAAGGACTGGACTTCAGAAGTGGTTTTCCTTTTCCATCAAAAAACACAGTTTTAATCTTACTGACTTACAAGAAAGAAAGTTATAATGAAAAAAGCAGTGCACATTCTAATATTTAATTGGGGGCAAAAATGTTTCAGCAAAGTTTCCTCATCACAAGGACAGAGATAGAGGAGAATGTAATTACTTATTGAAAACACTTTAGCTTTACTATTCTCCCTCCTTCTGTTGTATTTCTTCATTAAGCATAACGAAAAACTTGCAGACCAGGTACTCTAAAGAAAATGGCAGTTTATGAATACGATACAAGCTACTGAACATACTGCAAGCAGCAAACCTTTTAAAAAAATCTCCCTTTGTCGCCACGACAAATTATTTCTACCCACAATTGCACTGATACACTAAGTACTAGGCTGCTAAGCATAATACGTGGCATGCAGAGTATTGCGACTTATCTTTGGGTCTGGGTTAAGAGGATGTAACATCACTGATTTCAAAGGAAATTTTTCAGGGTTGTCTTTCGTCTTATATCCTTGCATCAAAATTAAACAGTAAACCGGTTCTAAAAAATAAGCACCTTCAAAACTGAATCTCTCTTCAGTAAGCCAAAGGCACAATTATCAACCTACTGAGATTATCAGAAGCACTAGAAAATCCTGTAGAGGCACCTAAACCTTTCAAAGTTTGACCAAAATGCCACTGCAGCATCTGAATGGGAATGACACTAGCAACTCCCAAATTCTCAGTCTCACGAAGATGCCCAAGATCATGTCCCATTGATTTCTGTAAAATTACTGGTGCACTGCCAGTTAAGCGTGTGCAGGGCCACAGCAGCATGTTGTCCAGCTATCGCTTGGGAATGCCAGCACATGAGCAAAACATGCAATGAAATACTTCATGAACAGATTTAACTCCAGCTCCTGTGCTATCCTAGAAAAGGCCACCAAACCTTTAGAAATATCTTTGTTATGAAAAGGAACCCGAGGTCAGATCTTTCCACATGCAGACCAGTCACTGAGTATTACCAAACACTGTGATGTTGTAGCAGGTTCTCTGTCATTTATTCACAATTAAAGCTGTGCGGCTGATTACTTAAGTACTATTTCTCCTTCCAGGGAGCTTTCAAAATGGCTGATTAGCATTTATAGAATATTTTGGGAATCACTCAATTGCCTGGATATCTGTTGGTATATATTATTTTGCACAAACACAAGTCCTTTCTACAAACTCTATAAATTAAAAGAATGAAGGAGATAAGAAAATAGTTTCCAATCTAGCAGGTCAGTATGTAATTAATTTGATTTCAAATTATTATGATAATCAATTAATAACAACAGCATGAACAGCAAATGTAAGAATAATGGAAATTAATGTGGCAGTTGTGGGATGATATAAACCAAAACCGGAGAGAGGGTGCACTGATTAAAAAAAGTTTTGTTCTAAGAAGAATTTGTTTAATATATTATTTTACATCTATAATGAAAAACAAAACAAAACCCAAACATGCATCTCTATTATTCCTTGCTTTTCTTTCCCCCTGTGAGTCCAAAAATGATCTTCTCAGTCTGAACATTAATTTCATCCAAAGGGATGTTGTGTTTTAACCAAAGATGATAGAAAGAATTAAGCCTTATCAGGCTTTATGAAGTCAGAGAAGAAACTCATTAAAGATTAAATTCTGCTAGTAATCCATCATGCTGCCCTCAAGGTAATTTTGAATCGAGGCATTAGACTTTGGGAATACGTCTTTCTACCCAATTCGCACAGTGTCGTTTTTCAGCTCTCATTAGAAGAAGTTACCCAACACGTATTCTGCTTCCAGCGGAAGGGACCCCACCACCTCGTGTACCAGGGAACGGTTGATGTGAGACATCTTCTTTGCTTCGGCACATACCAGTGTGTGTGACCTTCAACACGTCCCCCTGGTTGCAAGAGGAACCGGGTGCCTTAACACTTTGTGAAAACACCTCTCAGTCATATTGGGAATAAAATCACTTTAAAAGCCATGACTTCGGAGGTATCGGTGCTTCGGCTCTCTTGCTGCAAAATGGGACCAACTGCACACTGTTTAAAAGAGCATCTAAATAGATTAAAAAGAAAGAGAAGAAAGATAAAATCAGAAACCCAACCGAAAATTCTGAAAAAAAATCAGAATGTCTAATTTGCCTCAGTTCAGAAGGAATGAATAGCGGAGATGGGAATTTAAAATAGAAAGCAGCTCTTCTGGCCTTAATTTTGAAAAGATCTGTATCCAATACCACCTTTCCCAAACGAGAATTGATAGAAAAGCAGCTGTTTGATTTCTTTTTCCTCCTAAGGAGAATCTCACAGTAAACAAGATGATAAAGTGAGGCGGGATCTAATCAGGACTGAGACGTCATCTGGCAGGGCTATCAGTCTTGATGCTCCAAGAGCTCTTCAGGGACTCAAGGGAAGGCATTTGCTCCCCAGTCCACGAGTCTGTCTCAAAGGCTAGCTTTGCCCAGCAGGTCCGGTAATTGGATGAAATAAATCCGTAAGGGAGCTGGGAAGGGGTGTTTGAGCATCGGTGGCAGGGAACAATTTAGCTTCAGTAATAATTGATGTAGCCGGGCTTCAAAAACCATGCTAATCTTCACAAAAAAAGATCAAAAAAAAGTTTTGATGAAAAAACAAGTTTAGGTTAAAAAAACCATGGAAAGGATGTCCACAATTAGTTTAAGGCAGTCTGATTTTTTATGAGATTAGAGCCATCCTACATCTTACAACAGCAAGGAGCCTAGCCTCATGACAGTAAAAACCTTTAACTCCTGATACGATCCAGCAGAACTGCAAAATTAGTAATGCTATGATCTTACTACAACAAAATTGCATCTTCCAGTTTTTACAAAACTAATCAAGAGTCTGGAATAAACCAAGGTGTAGCTAGCCTGACTCCATTTGCATTGAAACCACTGTGTAACAGAGGGACCTTCCCACGCGTAAGCACCACAGGTCCTGCAAACAGTCTGTACGGCCGCACTGCTTCAATGTCCAGACATGTTTTCAAACGCTTCTGGTTCTTCCACCGGAGCCCATTTTTCCACAGAAGGACCTCACAGTCAGAACCTATTTTCACAGCATCCTGTTCTTTTTTATTTTAATTACTTGGAGTTTTGGGCGGGTTTCCTATATGTTTAGAATCGTTTGCAAATATGACTACAGTTGTTTTTATTTCCCACATCACTATGTTTTGTGATATTTGCCAAACTTATTACACCCCCTTTTCAGCAAGCTAAGGAGCTTTGCAGGCTACTGGTCATCTACAGATTTAGATTCAAAAGATCTGAATTCTTTTACTGTGTTTCGAATTAACCACAGTAGGACAGAAACACTTCACTATGGAAAGGCAGACAACAAAAGTGCAGAGATTTCACTGGCAACAGGATATTATAAAAGATAAGTAGACTCGGGTATTTAGAGAGGATGGATAGGGTGCCCCGCTTCAAGAAACAGTCAGATTATTCTTCTTTAAAAATTTCACACCTACTGCAAGACACAACCAGCTGGCAACAGCACTGAACTGCTTCCCTGGGTATAGGTCTTACCACAAACAAGAAAAAGAGGAGACATGTAAATAGGCAAAACCTTCTCTAGATATTTCCTCAGAAGGGGGCATTGCAAACCATTGTAGGAGGGGAGAGTGACTCTTTCCAGAAGCACAGCCAGCACCGTTAGACACAACAGTAAGGACAGTCCAAGTCAGAGTGGGCCCAGTCTAAATAGGTTCGCAGTGAGCAGCTCTTTAATACAGAGAGAGGTCTTTGTTCAGCAAGGATGGGGTGTCTGAGCAAGGCACATTTTCAAGAATAAGGCACGTTCTGGAAAATAAAAAAAGCACAAGCATTTAAAGAGGTACAGTACTGTGTTTGCCATCTACTTTTCCACTGCTAAATGGTGATGAATTGGGGTAGATCAATGGTGGTGGATGGGGGTAGACCACGGCCAACTTGGAGGAATAAGGAAACACAAAGAGTAACCAACATGAAAGGGAAAAAAAGAAAAGGGAAGAAAGCCAACCCACGTCTGAGATTAATAACATGCCAGATCCCACAGAGGAGGTAGAAAGGAGTATTCCCAGAAAAGCAGAGAGGAAAGCTGTCCTGATTTGGGCCAGGACAGAACCGATTTTCTTTTAGTAACTTTGCTTTTTAGTTAAGTCTCTTCTGAGAAGCTGCACTCTCTGAAANATGAAGATTGCACTGCACCCACTGAGAGATAATAACATGTCATTCCCAATATGTAAGATAAAAGAGGTCAACTCAAAAGAGTCAGTAGTAACTCACAGAAAGTACAGACAAGTTGGCAATAGCAGAGGCAGTGATAACAGAATATGTAAATTAATTGCTTACTTTCCTGATCATATAGGAAGATGAGGAACTGATGTCAAAGAAATTTAATTTTAATTTTTAGGAAGAGACAGTAGGAAGTAGGACAAGCCAGGCTAGTAGCAAAAAAACTAAGGAAAACACTGGGCCCCAACAAACTTCACCACAGATTCTGGCAGAGGCCAGAGCAGAAATGCTTTTACAACCGGGAATAACCCGAGTGTGTGACAAAAATTCCTACTACATGATGCTGAGCGAAGGACCTACAGACTTAAAAACGTAAAATTTGATCTCTGGCTGTGGAGACAATATCAATTAAAGCAACAAGATGGACTCTAATATACAACTTAGTCTGAAAAAAATATATGTTTTAAATGGATTTATGAAATAAGACACGTCAAACTAAATCTGGTAGTGCTTAAGAGCAAAGTGTTAATTAAGGTCACAGCAGAGCCTGTGTGGGACTTTACTTCGTACCCTGAGCTAGAGATCAGAAAATAGGTTCTGATCCCAGATCGATCGCTGACCCTTGAGGGATCACATATGTCAAACCTCTGCTCTGTGTCTTATTTCATTTATTCGCAAGCAAACTCTTTGGGGCCAGTGCTGTTCCTCACACTCCGCAGGCAGCATACCTCCATTACAGACCCACAACCTAACTCGCTCAGGTGTGTCACATAAAGGCAATGAAATCCAGAGACAATAGGGCATGAAATAAAGCAGCAGATGACTTAGTGACTAGAGGAAAATCCTGGAAACACCTTTAATTGAAGAGCAAGCACAAGAGTAAGCGCTGGAGAAGAACCATGGGAGAGAGCAACAAAGGCTGCAGATGTTATCGCAGCACAGGATGTTTCAACAGTGAGCTGTAGTAAATGACTGGGATGTGTAGAAGACAGAAGAGAGAAATCAAATTCAGAAGAGCATGGGAAGACTAGCAACACCAGTAGATACAGGCTGCATAATGTACAGCCTGATGTACAAGAATATTCATGTGTCCCTGTTGGGGCAAATGTCACACACGCTTTAGGCTATCCATTTGCTGCCAGATGAAATTCTCTGATTGCTTCTTGACATAGGTAAGCATTTCATAGAAACTTTCCACACTGTTCTACCAGTGGGTGCAAAGTTCTTACACAGTGTTTCTGTTTTCCAGCCACGTAAACATAGCCCCTAAACAGGTTTCCTCTGTCAACAGGTATTCCCCAATCTTTTTTTTAAATTATGCACTTTCAATTATTTTCCTTCTAGTAATCTTAGAAAAGAAAAGGAGCAAACAAAGCAGAACAAATGCACTTTAAAACATGTAAGTATCAGTGAAATAATTTTCAGTTAGGTAGGGGGAAAAACACGGGTACATTACATGTATCTCTTCTGTAAGCTGCAGCACTGTATAGAGCAACCCAAGCTCATTTTAAAGGAGTTACCTTAGGTCTTGCAAGCCCTCCACCAGCCTGGCGCACAGTGTAGGGTAATTCTCCTGCTGGCAGCAGAAGTGGAACCTGTCTGCTTTGAGATCCCAGTTACTTCCTTCAGGGTGTGAGGAGATAAACTGCCTTGGCTGCCAGTAGTCCAAATTGACACCGGGTCAAGCTCAGTGGTCACAGGAAATTTTTTTATGCTTTTAGTGTGAACAATGATAGGTGAGTGGTTGAGCGAGTGATGAGATAATTCACTGAGTCGGTGGAAGTAAGAGGCTGGTGGTCTCCACCGGTGTTGAGGAGGAGTTTCATTGCTGTTTATAAGCAGTGGGAAAAGATTTCTCCCAGCTAAGCATCAGCTGGAGCCTTCCAACCCTGCTCAATCAAAACTTGTCATATCTGGGTTACATCGCACAGGACACGATGGACATGCCCCAAATCTCCGTTGTGCAAAAACCTATGTACTTCCAAAAGCAAGAGGTATCTTGCAGTATTTCTTGAGCATTAACATTAACTAGAAGAGTCTTTAACCTAAAATTGCGTTTTTCCTTCCCGGTCCGTGCTAAGGGGCCCATGGGAGTGGCAACCGCAAGCTCCCTCTCTCCAGTGAGCTGGGTGCTCACCAGGGTTCACCCTTTCACGGCCCCGGTGACACAGACCAAAGCAGGCACTCAGCCACGCAAGAGGGAGCATGCACAGGTCAGACCATGATTCCTCTATCATACCTGCACAAAATCTCTGTTCCAAGCTGAACTACTGAAGTTTTCCTTTTTCCCACAGAAAATGTGTGAAATTGTTTTCCCAGTAGATTTAAGAACTCCATGTTCCTTAGGAGGGCTTAAAGCACATTCAGTCATTCCTGGCATACTTTAACCAGCATATCTACATTAGAATAACATCCTATTTAAAATAAAAAATGGCTATAACTTGCAGATATACCTCTGAAAAAATAAGAATAGTGCTGAAACCATCGTTACAGGATAGCGTGCTGGCTAATGTCATAAAATGGTGTTGTCACATTTTGAAGCATTTGCTCACCCCTGGCTGCCCTATTAAGGATGAGAAATAAAGAAGTCGGAGAAAAATCCAGTGAAAGATGCTGATTTAGAAAGCTTAGCTGTACAGAAAGTCCCAACAACTCTAGCTCCATATCATCCCCTCATGAGGGAGCAAAAAGTTGACCTTGTAATGATATGCAGTGTTCTGAAAAGAGTAAAAATTTCCTTACAGAGAAGAATTTATGTCACGGACTACAGACAAAAATACGGAAAGGGTTAGGTTGTCAAGGAAGTTTAGTAAAACAACCTTTTGTGGAGACCAGCTAATCTCCTATGCTGGTAAGTTTGCAAAGGCTGACAGGTAATTTTGGCAAGCAAGGATGAAGCGGGAGCACTACTGCCAAGCTGAAGACCAGAGGCCTTACCTAGCATTTGGATGTTTTCTAGTTATTATGATTTTAGATCTCATGTCTCTAGCTGAGAGAAGCCATGGGTTGTCTTTTTTTTTTTTCACTCTTTTTTTCCCCCTTTTTAAATATTTTATTTCTATCTAGCTGCAACCAGATTTAATACCATGATCAGATGTGAAGGCTTTCAGGGAGAGGTTTCTGTATTAAATAAGCTAGTCTAATGCTAAAACAAATAAGCACAGAGAATCAATCTGAGGTGCCGTCCCATATATCAGAGGCTTGATGGACTGCACTTTTGATTATTAAATCTGCCTGAGGGTTGAACAAGATGGTTTTGTTTAAAAAATTAGCCCACAGCCTTAAGCATCTTGCATATTTTGGTATCTTTTTTTTTTCCAAAGTCAGTTTCCCTTCCACACTGACCACGTGGGAATTCCTCCTCATCACTCCCATAAATCTTTGAAATTATGACAACATTGTAGTGCAATGGCATGTAGAAATCACAGCTTCAACCACAGCCTCATTGCAGCAATCATAGCATATTCACAAAGCTTAAAATATTCCTTGTTATAGCTAAATATAGGAAAGAAGGAGAAAGGAGAAATAAATCATCTCGTTTTTCAGCCAAGGAATCGAAGCTCCAGGACCTTCAGAATCAGCCCCACAAAGCCAGTTAACATTTTTAACAGTCTTCAAACAAGACTCTGGCTTCTGTGATAAAATACCCAAAGCCTGCAGTTCAATTTTTAGACATTTCTGCCCCACCTAAATCAAAGCCACTCACAGAGTCCCTGAGCTGAGCACCACGTTAAACACCTTTTCACTGCCTCAACCCTATCCAGTATATTAACCACAAACTGGTTTCCCCAGTATTTGGCATAGCTGATATCATTGGGATCGCACAAAGAATAGATCCTATATCCTACAATAGCCTCCAGTGTGCCATGAGAAACAACTAGAAGAAATAATCAACTAAAATTTTAAAAACCTCTACCTTAAATTTTTTTCCTTCTGCTTTTCCCTTTTCATTTTCAGGAGGTCTGTTAACTTGCCCAGATTCATCTATCAGCCCTTCAGTCTTCAAATCAGCAAAACATCAGTTTGTCTCTGTTTCTATCCCTATTCAACCAAGCAGAGAGACACACATTTCACATTAATGGTTTGCTTAAATCCCACAGGCCTCAATACCTCCGGAATGTGTTAGACAAGGAATAAGGCCTTAACTTTTTTCCTCGTTAATGACAGATAGTTGATGAAAGATGATGACTAGTAAATAAGTACATCACAAAAATTCCTCCTCTTTTTATCAGTACTAGAAGTGATGATGCCTCACTCTCCTTATTAAAAGGCTTTCCTTGACACACAAATTAATTTAATGTAAAGCACTGGAGATTAAGCTGCTGGACGGCTTTTTGAATGCAACAAGAATGATGATGTTCTTTAGCATAAGCCTGAGCAGGGGGAAAGAAACATTGCTTTGTTATTTTAAGTTTTACTGAGAAGCCTCTGCGATTCAACGCAATCACGCATCGTTTGAAGGATGGTATTATGAATTTTCAGAGATTATTCCAGTATTTGGCCATGCCTTTGCCACTCTGGCAAAATATTCTATTAACTTGGCTAATAACACATCTCTGAATACAATAACTTAGACATGTTGTATACAGAGAGAGTTTGGCAGCCACATTCCCTAAGTATATTATTTACTCTTGGCTTACTCTGTTATAGGCTTGCAAAAGAAAATCGAGCTTTCCTACCTGTGTTTTCTCCAAAGCACAAAGTGTTGCATAGTCACGGGAGGAGCTGAGACAGCGCGACTAGGAACACAGGCACGTCAGGATGCTGGAAGGGTCTCCAGCATTATCAAGGCTGTTGCTGCCAGGCAGCGGTATAAACAATTCTGTAGCTGACCAACCTCTGTCTCAATAATAGTTTTTCCTCCACTGCCCTTACAGAATGTTTACTTCAAAATCTTATTTGTCTGACAGCTGGATACCTTCTAATTTTCAGCCAGAGCACACGTATAGTTAACAAACACCTATTACTTTTTGCATTACTCCTCTATCAGTGCAAACAGCTCTTTTCCAGCCTGCAGCCTGCTACTCCTCCATCCCCGAACAGATAAACGCTCCGAATTTTGTGCCAGCAAGCAAATTCCACTAAGGCATTCTTACTTTTTCTGCCTGTATCACTAAATAGAATGTTAAATAAAAATAATTACAAAAGCAACAAATGAAGTCCAACCAGCACGTTTCCTTTCAAAACACCCTGTTACCTCCCCACTCCTGTTTTCTCCAGGACACCATCACAAGAACGTACCCGGATTGCCTTCTCCCTTACATCTGTGCGCCAATCCTTAAGGCCTATTTGCATCCTGGGGCTTCCTCCCCAACAGTGAAATTACACAACATTGCTCAGTGTTATACAAGTACTTTGAGCAACCACCGACTCCATTGCACAATCTTGCTGATAAACTGTAACGGCTTTGGAAAGTAATGTACCTTTGGCATTGCAAGACATCTTTTCTCAAGTCCAAACCATTCCTTAGAGATAAACATTTGTGTGTGCCTGCGTACATTCCGTCCACAGGCCAAGAAATTAGCAACTCTTCCAAGTGTCACTGATTACGTACACGTCCACTGGTCAGAGATTTATTAATCGTATTATACCTATAGTTTCAGGAATGTCATCAGCTAGCTAGCTAGCAACTGTGAACATCACAGGGTCAGATAATTTGTGCTGATCAGATACACAATCAGCTGATTAGCTTCAATTAGTTTGGAGTTTGGTTTCTTAATTTTTCAGCCACCTGTTCTCAGGGAGATTTCAACACTCTTCGTGTTCCTCAACAAGAAATAGCTCACCTAATATCACTGCATTTTGCATCAATACCTTCCTTTCAGAAATTGAGATCTGTACTGCTCATTATACATACGGGAGGAAGATAAAAATAAAAAAATCCATGTGCAAGAGTCCTTGGACACAGGAAAACCTCTTGGAGGAACTGCAATATAGTGAATGCTGCAGCAGCACATGACATTCCTGTGCACAGCGAGTAGAAAATGTTCAACAGTATAATTTTTAATCAGTAATTTTTCATCCCCTGCATTTGACCAGGAAGAAGCACTGCATTTATGAATTTGCCCAAACACTGTTTTGCCATGCTTTGCATTCAGAAACAAACACTGGTTTAGTTTTGTTTTAACTTTCCTTATCATTGCCTATCTTTCCAGTGGAAACAATAATGATTTCTGCAGGCAATGTTTCAAAGTTACAGCAGAGAAGTAAAAATGTGCAAAGAAGCCAGAGAAGCATTAGAAGATTGACATGCTTTGTCCTCTTCTTCAAACACCTGAAAAGAAGCGTAATCAATTCAAACTCTGTGCGGTCCAATAAACTGCCAACAATCAAATGGTCACAAATTCCCACAATTACGATTCCAAATTTTGCACTGTTCCTCCCATTGAGCTCTGTATTGCCTTTCAGCAACAAGTCACGTGGGTGAGGAAGGAGGGACGTTTCATTGCACTGAATTCACTCAAGACTCAGAGGATTCAGCTACCAACTCCTGATGAGCCGNATTTTGCACTGTTCCTCCCCTTGAGCTCTGTATTGCCTTTCAGCAACAAGTCACGTGGGTGAGGAAGGAGGGACGTTTCATTGCACTGAATTCACTCAAGACTCAGAGGATTCAGCTACCAACTCCTGATGAGCCGCTGCTGATAACGTGCAAACTGCAGGAGTCCGGACAAGCTCGGAGCGTAGTCTTGGTACGGCACTTCTCAGCATTCGATGTTAAACCATCACGTCACGCTGCGCGAGGCTGAACGTCTCGAGTAAACAGATGTAAGGGGAGAAAGCATCCAAGAAAAAGCAAAACGTTCTCTTCTTACCTCATTCTTGAGAACAGCAACATTCTTTTTACTGAAACTTTCCCACAGGGCTGAGAGAGGGGCTGACACCAGCCTTGGGAACCATCCCCACCAGCAACCACAACCTAACAAGGCTGTGACCAGCCTAAAGCAGAGCCCACACAGAGATACGCCGACAGCTTCGCGTCCAGTTGGCACTACCTGCTCTAGCTAGTACGTGTACCTAACAGTTAATTGAAACCATTTATAGTAAAGGGAATACATTGGGAAGTAGGCTTTGCCAACAGAGCCCCAGTGGTGAAAGTTTTTAAGATACGTCAAGCATCCAGATCATTTTTCTCGGGATTGTACCTCACTTGGTCATTAATGCAACCGACTCGCTGGTTTTTTAACAGCAACCCTGTGCTAACACCTAAGTTTTCCACATCACGCAATCTACTCCCTTTCAGTTTGTCACCCAGCAGGGAAGCACCGAGACCCTTCAACTTTCCACTTGCCGCCAGAGAAGTCAAAAGCTGGCTGCAGACCCCACAAGAAGAAACACAAAAAGAGGAGTAGGAAAAATTAGACATATCGCTGTCAACATCGCCCCTGTCCTGTGAGAAGACAGCACTCAGAGCCCCTGCTACTTGCAATCAACAAAAGATGTTTTTAAAAGTTATATGGGGAAATGGATGGACATTTATTTCATTCTCAGAGTGGCAGAAGAGGGCGTACATGATGCCCTGCAAAAGATGTGGAGATTAAGGGAATCTAAAGGTATGAATACGACACTCACATAGAATATAGATGTTTAGGTACCTACGTAAAAATCGTTCATTGATATGGTTTTGCTTTGGGTCATGGTAATTTCAGAGTTTGGCAGAGGCTGGGATTTGTAAGCCACCGTCTTTCACAGGTGTGAGAGGCCACCAATTTCCTGCCTGGTTGCATCTTGCTTCATGTCTCTTGCTACATTCCTAAAAATAGCCCTCAATCTTTTTCTTTTTTACCTGAAACAATTAGGAGTATTGTGATGTTCACAGCATACCTCTGTGGAGCATCCTGTTTTCAGCTGCCTGTGCATACAGATGCCCGTAAAAGTAATTCAGGAGGGCAGAGTGAGCAAACGTTTGCTTAAAGAGATCCCGTTAAAACTCTTCTTTTATTAAAATAACACAGCGTAAAAGTTTACCACAAAATGTAAGCGCCTTAGTCATAAATACACGTGTACGCCAAAAACACCACCTATACATGAAGATCACCAGCTGCACGCCATTAACAGACCCTTGATAACACATACACCTGAAAACAGAGGGCTTATTCCTGCTAGCTCAGGGACAAAAAAAAGCCTTTCATCATGAGTGGCAGCCTTGCCTGTGCTCACCGCTCAGGCAAGTGCATGTCGGAGACCTTTGTGGAGCTGACCTTGTGTTATTCCCATCATATGGACTCTTCCCTGCTTGCTGCCGATAGGAAACATGACAATGCTCCTACTTAAAAACGTGTTTGATTGTGCCGTGTGTAGTAAGGATCATGCACTAACTGTCCTCCGCAACAAATATTGTCCTAATTAATGTGTAAACGCTATAATAATTTCAAATAATAGTCTAGTCTTCAAATCTCTTGATTTTTAAAATATATTAATGCTAATGCAAAATACACTATCTCCGAGTACTGACTTCTCCCAGTAAACAATGAACGCACACAAAACAAGTCCACATTTATTACACCTTTGGGATCAAAGCATGCTAGACCTTCAAGTAACTGTGATATTTGCACGGAAAAGAAACAAAAGCATATACGGTTTTAAAAAGGTCTGTCATTTGGCTCAGGAAGAAATTACACACTCTGAGAAAAACACGTGATAAGAGCTCCCAAGTCTAAGGGCTTCTGAATGAAAAAATAGTCACAACTCAATTCTTTCTTCAAATCCCTTGTCAAGCCGTACAGCAGCATAGTGACAGGCCCTGCTTTCATGCCATAGTCACAGGCAGTGTGTGTGCAGCAGTTTCTGCAAACAAAGGCTGAGCCGGGAGGTCAGAGAAACAACTCGCAGTTACAACCCCCGTTCACGCTGCTAGCTGCAAGGGAAATGCATCCATCTCCCTGATTACTAAAACATTCAGCTCTTCTGTCACTAAAATTAGGTTTTAAGTGTTCGTAAGTAAGTGAGGTATTCACTCACCAGCTACGTTTTCAGACTTGCAAGGCTTTCCCTCTCTCTCCTGTCTTTTCCACCTCTAACACCACATATACCCTCCAGTCAGAAACCAAAGGTTGTGGGGAGTAGGGTCCCTCTTAGGACCCCCCTCACCTTCAGCTCTCCAAAGTCCTGAAGCAAAGCCGTGAAAGAAGCACACGGTTCCTAAAATTACCACAGCGTAAAATTGAACATTACTGTTCGCAAAGTGGTTTTAGCTGTCTGAAGGCATAATCCAGCCAATGTTGGATTACCTCTAAGATGGAGGTACCACCACCACCACCATAGGCAACCTCATGCCTATTTGTGCTTCCATTAGAAAGGAAGTTAGGAGAGGGATATAGAAATATAAATATTTTCTGACTTCTTGCCAGTTAAACGCATGAGGACATTTCAAATACATTTTTGGAAAAGAACTCCTGCAATATTGTGGGAGGACTTGAAGGCAGATGACTGCTACCCTTTATTTCATTTTAGGAAAAACATATGCTAAATTGTAGGAATTAATTTTCCCAGCTAATATTTTGACATTTCTACAATATGGTCAAATTAAAATGATAATAACTGTGTTCAGCTTGTTTAACCTGCACCGATGACTGAAAGTATACTGAAAGGGGGGGCTGTATGTTAATTAGTGCTAATTTGCATGAGATGAAAGCATCGGTTGTGTAGAAGCCATGAGGTACAGCTTAGAATCTTCTTACCAGTCTGATTTTTAATTCATCCAGATTAACTAAACAGTTGTGTGTGTCACTAAGACACTGACTGAAAGCATAACAACTCCATCCGCATCCAGAGTTACATGAACTCACTTTGGCGTTGATGCACACAACTATGCATCTCATGAGGAAACACGGACCCACACCCTGACAGCATCTACAGCTCAATAAAGGCAGCTGAACCTTAAAGGGAGGTTCTGCTCCCTAGATGGTGGCCATTTCACCCACTTGTGCAGAACATCTACATATTTTCACCAAAGGAAGTACGTTCTCTTCTAATTTCTAGCCCTGCACGTACAGACTTGGGTATGGAAGTCAAATGGCAATCCTTCCTCACGGTAAATTAGAGGCTTTTTTGTATGCATGCATACAACCACCAGACTAAATCTCCAGCTTTGACCCAGGCGGAATGGCGCAACAGCTTCAGGACAAGGTTCAGCCTGCTGCTAACACTAGTCTTTCATACAGGATTGTTTCAAATTATTGCTCTGGCTATTTTTCCCTCCTTGATTTATTGACTCAGCAGGTGTCGTCTCTGCTAAGAGTATACTCTGTCGACCTTACTTATGCAAATAACCTGTGATTCCAGTGGTTTAATTAAAAACAAGGTCANGTTCAGCCTGGTGCTAACACTAGTCTTTCATACAGGATTGTTTCAAATTATTGCTCTGGCTATTTTTCCCTCCTTGATTTATTGACTCAGCAGGTGTCGTCTCTGCTAAGAGTATACTCTGTCGACCTTACTTATGCAAATAACCTGTGATTCCAGTGGTTTAATTAAAAACAAGGTCACAGATTAGAAGAGAAAATTCGTAACAGGACAAAGTAAGCGCCAAAAATACCTCCACGAGCACCGATCCCGTTCCTTCTGAAGCCTACAGAAATGTTAATTCAAACATTACAGAAAAACAGTATCTCGGTCATGTACCCTAATTTGAGAGAATCTGCTCAGCTTCTCTAGAGTGCTGCAAAAGTGGCATGCTTTTATCTTTACATCCTATAAATCTGACTGGCATGAGATGCTATCTGTTGTCTCCACACAGAAATCTGTACAACGTCTTGAGGAGATTATCACCTTTTCTTCAGAAACTCTCAGGTCTCTTTTCCCATGTGCATTTGGGATTCTCCTTTATTGGACACATTTTAAAAGTTACTTTAAAAAGAAGCGTACAGGACTGAGGCCCATCCCAACATCTTTCAAAATAGCAGCCCTAGCTGGGACCACCACAGTCTGTTTTCTAGCTAGTTTTACCCAATAGCCAGGGCTTTGCGTACCAGCATTACTGGATAAAGGTTGTAATCTGATGCCCACTCAATGTGCTTTTAAAGATTGTACCACTTACTCACAAAACTAATTCTACCCTATATCCACTCATAATTAGGTTGAGACTAAAATTCATAAATATATCACGTAACTCACTTTCTTCAACCGGTTTTGTTCCACAGGGCCTAAAGAAATAAGCAGCAATAACAAGAATGAGTTTCCATTGCTGACACTAGAAGACACACCTCCGACAACACAACATCCATTGACGAAGGGAATGTCATATTTTACCATGCAGCCTGCAGACCTTTTAAATACTACGCGGATGCCAGACTAAAGCAAAAGGTGCAGTAGAAATTAAATTCTGCAAGTATTGAATTATGTCTCCTGACTGCCCGCCAGCTGCCGCTTATTTTCAGATTAATAGGCAGTATGGCAATGCTCAGGCATCCAACCACGAGCGAAAACCAAACGAAACAAATTTTGTCCAGCAGCTGAGCGAAGGAAACGTGCGTGTTGTGAGTTTTAATTCATTTTTTTGCAAGCGACTTAGAAGATGCTATACTCGTCGCTCATGAATTCAGAGGGTGCACACATTTTCAGCTATCAGTTCACACCCTTTCATACCGTATGAACAGCTGCAGTGTGTTATAACCACTCCTTAAGTTAAACATCCACTGAGAAACAAAGGATAGCTCAGATCACCACAGCACATTGCAAATGAGATTCTAAACTGGCAACTGGCAATTAACAATTCATATAACACATCTTAATAAACAATCTGCTCGACCTAAGTGATCCATAAGGACCTGGAAGCATGCTAATTCCAACGTTTTGTCTCGTGTGATTATAAATATGCCTTGTTCTTCTAACTTAAGCCCAATTCTTTTTTAAAATTTACCAAAATATCATGTGAGGGCATGAACATTGATGGGTGAATGTCAACATTTACTCTTTCTAAAACTTCTGGCAACAGTATTTCTTGTAAACGGCAAGCATTTTGTTCTTTAGAAGATCATTTAGCAAAATCCTAGCGCAGAACTAACTATACCCAGGACAGTAAATTATATTTTTTTCCATTCCATAAAGTTAAAAGCAAGTATTAAATCCAGGTCGCCACTTCAAAAGATGTTAAGTTCACTATCAGCTCTGATTCGATGTCTCAGGTAGAGTCTCCCTGATTGCACACAGTCTTAATCCATTTTCATCAAAAAATTGCTTTAAATATTTTCCATATTGCCTCAAGCTAACAGTTTCCTAACAGAATGATAGTCTTATGTTTAGTGCATAAAAGAAATATCAGGAGATACGCTCCTTCTCCTTCGTTGTCTCTCGGGAGTGTGACTTCCAAGTGACTCCAAGCCATTTGAAAAGCTGCACACAGCCACAGACAGCTGCGGTGGAGGAGGCTTTTACACTTGGTCGGAGCCTTTTAAAAGTAATTATCTCAAATCATTGAAGAGCTGGCTGAGGCACGTTTTAGGTCAGCATCTTAATGCTTTGACTCCTGCCAGAATTCACTAAAAGCTTCCTTTAAGTCTGATATTTTAAATCCCACCAAACCGGTCTCCTGTCCCAGCCGCGGGGCGGGCTGATGGGCAGAGCACCCACTTTGCTCCCTGGCACTGTGCCTCTCTGGGGCTCCCATTTATTAGAGGCAGCTCAGGGGGGTGCAGCCCCCATCTCCAAGCTCACCAGCTCCTGGCACCATAGAAATGGCCGGGCAGGGACTAACGAGTAGCTGGCGCAAACCCAGCCAGGGTCTGAGTGGCCAGGCACAGGATTTATATGAGAAGTGTTAGCGTTAGGATCAGAGAGAGCAGAGGCAAAGGAAATGAAAAGAGCTGTCACACAACTCTCTGAGGGGTAATGAAACAAATTGATTCCTCTGGGAAAGCGGCTGAGTGTTTATGCCAACACGTGATCCTCTAAAGCTGTCAGTCCCAAAGGCTCCAGACATGTCGGAGAGATGCTGTATGGCAGGTTCACAGCATCCGAAGCAAGGCAGTGCTAACAGAGGGTCGTCCACTGCCAGTGCCTCAGGTAAACCTGGCCACAGACAGCAGAACAGGGTAGGAAAATGTTCAAAGGAAAATACCAGAGCTGAGGAAAACACGCTAACGTCTAAAGCATATTTTTTTCTTATGAGATGCAGTATGAGCAGCAGCTAACTAATATTATTTGTTTTAAAACTAGTAGCATAAGGAAGTAGATTCTATTAGCCTCAACTCAGTTGAGTAATCCTTATCCCAGTGAAATTAATTATTCTTTTCAGACAGCAAGATGTTTCTTTACAAGGAAAGCCAGACTCAAAACCCCAGTAATTTTCAGACACTGTACGTGGACACACACTATCATCTGCCCTGGCATTAAAAGAATTCAAAAAAAAAAAAAAAGAAATGGATTAACAGTGAGATTAATCAGAAAACGTGTTTGTTTGCCACGGACAACATAATCAGATGAGAGGGAAGAAGGCAACTGCTAACACTTCTTAGCTGCATCACAAGGTAAAAAATGCTTGGCAGCAGAATACGGCATTGTCACAGTCAAAGCAGTAATTCTCTTTATCTATCCCCCAGGAAAAAAAACATTTGCTGTAAGGGATGCAGTAAACGTAGTAAATGATGATATGATAATGATAAGGTGAGAATCACCGAGAAGGCAGACCAACCTGCAAAGTTAATACTTTGTCTCTAATTGAAAAGCTAAAGAATACCAGGTAGTCACGAAGCCCTGCAATTTAAATAAAGCTGCAGGTTGTGAACGTTATCCGATACCAATTGTTGACAAAGGGGCAGCGGAGGTTCACAGAAGGAAAAACTCTATTAGATGCATTTCAGCATGAAAAATCAGATGAGTCAATATCTAATTTGGTATTTAATATACCATTTGAACATTATAAATGTAAGCGGATGCTGGCATTCCGGGATGATAGTGGCGAATGAAAGTAAAAATTCCTTGTAAAAGAATGCTTCTAATTTGCACATCATTAATCTTCATGCCCCATAATTCAAATGCATAATAAGAGTAGTCTCTCCCCATGTCTCAGCAACAGCTGAATAATGGTGCTGTAATCTAACATTATGCATTCAATTCTCTTGGAGGCAGGGCTGATAATACCAACTATTACTGAAATTGCTTAGTATTGCCTGCACAGAGTTGCAGTTGCTTATGGAACTGTGCCTCGCATTAGCTGTCTAGATAGATGTTGGATGCCTTCCTTAAAGGAGATTTTTAAAGGAGATTTTTTTTTTTTTCAGACTAAAAACTTGAGACAAGATAATTTACTTGCTTCTGAATACGTGGGCTTGTGAATGGGAAATGTGTTCTTCCCTGCTGATCTTTTTGGAAAACTGCTACTTTCTGCGTTAGCGTGGCAGCTTTAACAGGGCAGTAGGTGCTTCTTCATGATCCCATATTGTTCTTGCCATCAGTAGAACAGCTACGATGTGAGAGCTAAAAAATTACCAAAGGCTGTGCCTCATCACGTCTCATGGAGTTTCCAGGGCTGAGCAGCCAACACGTGCACCGTATGCTTGGTGCCACCAAGCGTGTTCCCACCTCGACAAGGCTTTATGCCTGTAAGGCTTTATGCCTGTTGGCGGAGGACAGGCAGGCTGTGTAGATCCCAAATGTGAAGTTCGGGATCTGGAGCCTGAGGTGGGCTAGGTAGGACCAAGACCATCACTGGGAAGGCAGAGATGGACCAAAACAGGGACAAGTGACAGGCAACAGCAGACAGGACCAAACCACTGGGGAAGACTAAAGCACAGGTGCTCATTAGACAACATTCCCTCCAGCACGAGAGGTGGAAGCGTAAGTCTCAGACTCGTTGTTTTCCAGTAAAGCATACCTCATCCCTCACTGGTTTTACTTCACATAAGGCGTAACCACACGGCTCTGCTACCCTTCGTTACCACTGCATCATTAGCACTACAGCTCTCTGCGGTGCACCCGCAGCCCTGCTGGTGGTCTGCATCAGCATCGTGCTGAGGTTGCACGAAGGAAACAGTTTCATTTCCTTTACCACAAATTCAGATAATACACACAAACGTACTAAGAAGAATACGATAAAAGTCAAAGAAGCAGGCAGCCAGCAGTTGAGACGTGTAAAACTGAAGGCATAGAGGGGGATCTGAATTCATCTCCCTTACACAAATACATGAAGATGCAGTCTTTAAATATCTGATCGCACGCAGGTTTTCCACAGGGCACCTTTAAAGGCCTCTGTCTGTACTCAGGAGACCCTGCACGACAGCCCTCCTGCTTCCACTGTCCCCAGCTCTATTTACTGCCCACTGCTCACAGTTTCTTCTGAAATCAGAGCAGTTAGCTTCCATATAGAGTCTCCATGACATTATTGCCAATGGTAGTGTATCTATTTTTAAATAAATAGCCTCTGTTTGGTGAACGAATACAAAAATTAATATACACACAGAGTAGCCTGACTCCAGCCATGCTCAGTGTATCTGCAAATCCAGATACTAGGGTCTCAGATGAGGACATAATTAGTGATCACCCCAAAAAGTTGGCTTTACATGATCAAGTATCAGATAGGAACAGACCTGGGCAAGGAACAGCTGTTTGGTTTTTATTATTGTTATTACTATCATTATTACTATTACTACAACTACTATTATTACACCTTAGCGACCAGAGATAGATTTTATATATATATAGATCAATATTGTTTGGTTTATCCAGAAAGATATACTAAATTTTTCACCAAGAAAAAAAAAAAAAGAATTTCCAGTCAATCATCTGCACTATTTCTTTCACATAGAAACAACCTGTTTTATTTTCTGTCAATCGGGATAATTGTTTTACAGACCTTTTAATTGTTGTTTAGCAGATGTCAACATTTAAATGAAAATACCATTTCATACTAAGAAGTCAGTAAGTTTAATTTCAAATATCATGGAAACAAAGCTCTTACAGAGTTTTCCCATGGGAAAGGCCAGAATCCATACATCCAGGGCAGAAATACACTGTCCTGATTAGGCAATCACCTGTTCATTCACTACCCAACAAATGCACCAGGGGCACATGCACAGTAACTTCTTTTGCTGCAGTTCTAAAGCAGGGGGGGAAACGCTTACGTGATGGTGATAGCCTTTCCGTAGTTTGTATGCAGAAGCCAGCATGCTAATTGATCATGCTTTCTAAACAATGGCACTCCCTGGCTTTGAAGCTTGAAGGGCTTTTGTTCTTAAGCCCAGTTGGGTGCGTACATTGCTCTGCCCAATAAGTCTCAGCTTTCTGATGAACTCTGCTATTTCTCATAAAGAGTCTTGACTAGCTCGATTTTGAAGCAATTTTTGATTCTATGGGTACAATTTAAATGTGAAACTCTCAAGACGGAAGAAAAAAAAATTATCACAGTTCCCAACAAAACCGCAACACAAGAAAGCAGCATTATCTCAACGCCTCCATCAAAGGATGCTACTCATCCTTCAGCACAGGTTTCTGATACTCAGATTCTCTTCTGTGCTGACTCAGTTGACCACAGACTTGGTACACAGGTGGCCAGGGAAAACAACGATTAGATGCAACTATAAAAACCGAAGCCAAAAGCCTCTTACATTCTACCGAGCTGAATATCACTGCCTCTTTTTGAACCTCTGTAACCTAACACACCTCACCTGTTACAAAATTTCACTACTTTCACTGATTTTTTTTCAGAAAAATATCACATTGATTTTATGTATAAGACACCAATTTTATGTATTTACACACACATATGTATAAAATACATATGTGTAAAATACAAGCATGCATGCATACATAAATAAATAAAAACCCATGTTTGGTCACACACAAATTGCATGAAGGGTATGCCACGGATTAAGTGTCACGTTCACCCCAGCCTCTGGATTAGGAACATGGTCGTCTGAATGACCGTCAGGATTCACCAAGCAATCTGTCATACTGACTAGGAGTGCCTGAGATTTCTACTGATCATTACAGTGGTGAGGAGATCCTGAGAATTCAGGGTGAGAAAAGACACCAAGGCCACCTTCTGATGCCGGGGGCTCCCTGTTTGGAGCTTCTGAGATTGTAATGATATTTGTCAGTATTCAAAAGTTTCATTCCTCCTTCCAAGCCATTTCTGTGCAAAACTGAGTCAGAAGAGAGAGCTTAACCAAGATATTATTTCGGCAGCACGTTTATAAATACTCAACTCCATAAGACATCAGATTCAGAAAGCACTCCAAAGGATTGTCCTCGTTAAGACATAAGGCATCATCATGGAAATACGCCTTTTGCTGTTGAAGTGATTTCCCTGGATTACAACTGAGTGTACGCCAACGAGTTGGAAGGGTTCCCACAGCATGGGAGTGAAGTGTTTGCGGCATGCAAAGTTATGCTTTAGCACATGTTCCTGCTTAAATATACCCCTCAAAGGGAGTTCTTTCGGAGCTGGGGAGAGTGTGTTATTGATAGTACTGCAGTGATAGTAAGTAATCATCATTTGTTGCATACCAGCAATACCTTTCACTCTTACTCGTTATACAAAAATTAGAAACCTACAAACAAACAAAAAGTGAACTGAATGTAAATAGTTTCTGTAGTTACCTGGAAAAACTCCAAAAAAGTCAGAAGTAGCAACTCAAACTGCTAGCACATGTCTGAAGGCAGATCAGTTCATCTGTTTTGCAAGATAAGCAAAGTTAAGTACTTGAGGGTTTTTTGCTATTTTACTACAAATTAGCAAAGGAACTGGACAGAACTTGGTCCCTAAGCCCTTGAGAGTGAACAGGCTTTGAGAAAGGCCTTTTATTATTACCTCGCTCACTATGGAGGCTGAGCACCAGAGAAAACAGAACCAAACCGGCAGAATCCTCAGGAAATCAGCTTTGATTATGTCCAGATCCTTTTTACTCTCGTCTCCACTAACGCTGTAGTCAATAAGTGTGGAAGACTATCCTAAACAGGTATTGGAGAAAATACCTATTTGCATGAGAAATTTGATGAAGTATCATGATTAGTTCTGCTGTAATAAGTGATTATGATTCCAGGCACATTTCAGCCTCACTGCCAGGGTGATTTTTCTCTACAGAACAGATTTATTATTCTGTTGCACTAACAACACCAAAAAAAACCTGAACAGAAATGAGTAAAGGATTAAGCTACTGTAAGGACTTGAGGTGTCTTACAGCAATCATCTACTTCAAAATCTCATTTCCAGTTAAAATAGCTGTAATTTCATAATTAAATAGTCAATCACAGAATTTCATTAAAAAGAAACATTCCCCTAAAATATTTTTTTTCCTTTCTTTTTAACACTCCCAGTCATCTCTCTTTCATTTATGGGCTGTTCTCCATCAGTTGGTAGATGACATTGACGCACACAGGGTTTGAATTTCTTTCCCGCTGTGCAAAGTCTTTAACACCATGTCTGTGTGCAGATTTGAACCACCCAACCAGCTTACGTACCACAAGCGGCTGTCTTCCATTGCACAACCCAGACCCCTCTCGTGAGTATCACTGGGTGCAACACATGAATAATCACCATGGTGCTCACAGCTCCCTCAGATCTGTATTGCACCATGCCGCCTATGACAGCTCTAGCAGGTGTTCGGAGCAATTCTTGTCCCGTGATTTAATTGAGTATTTCCAATCACTCTTCACTATTCTGAGAATACACGTTTTATAACTCCTCACCTCTTAGACATCTCACTTGAAGCACAAAGTCTCCTGTGAAGTATCAATGAAATCACAGCAATGGAGTTTTGGAGAAAGGGGCAACAGCAAGTTAAAGTCCTGATGAGAATGGTTTCTTAAGAAAAATTAAGCTAGCTAAATGTGTTGCGCTAAAAAAACTAAAAAGCATATAAAATAACATTAAGATAAACAGTGGGGAACTGTGAAGAGGAGTATCACCAGAGGAAGTGGAATGGAACAGAGTAAAAGAAAAATTTCATAAAATATCAAATTACAACAGAACAGCGGTGCCATTTGCCCCATGGAATGGCTCTGCCCAGCTGCCTCAAACGTCTAGCACAGAGCAGCTCAATAGGCTGTGTCAGGGAACAATTCTGTCATGGCAGGGTGTAATATATATCCATATGTGTATATACATATGGGGGGAGAGGGTTGTATAATTTCATTCTGATGTTAAATCCTCTAATCAGGCCATGTTCAGAGGTGAAAAGCCCTGGAATAAGCTCAGTGAGTAAAAGGTAGGTGTTCTAAGCATCTCTCCTTAAAAAAAAATGGGTAGGGTACATTATCAGTATAACTTGAATAAAAGGTAGAGGGAGAAGTAGATACAATAATCCTCTGTCTTCAACAGGTTGTTAATAAATAACACGGACATAATATTCATGACCTACCTTATGGAAAAACTGTGCAGATCAGTTAACTGGCGTTTCTGAAGCACTTTAGGGGCCTCAGAAAAATGGGATTTGTTATGTAAAGTGCCTGCGTTTGGGAATTACTAAACGAATATAAATGATAATAGGGAGTTTGGCAGTGGTTAGCCACTCCAGGGAGTCCTCAGTCCTTGCCATTTGGATACTGAAAACAAAGACTGTAAATGGGAGCAAATGAACACAGTTGTAATAGAAGAGGAAAATGCATAGGGTAATGAGCCAGAAAAGTCTCAGCAAAGCCAAGGGAAGCAGTGATGTGCGGCTCGGTGACTGCCACAGCATGGCAGGAAAATTGGCCCCATACTATGCCAGCAGGAACCAACTCTCCAGAGCTGCCATGGGCCCCAGAAAAAGGAGAGTATTGCTGCGTAATTAATAGAGGTAGCTCTCATTCCACATGGAGGATTTGGATTGGTAGGGGAAGCTCTGTGAGTCCCCAGCAGTCCTCTGGCAGTAAAATGTGCTAAAAGAAGAGTTACTGTAATCCCTTGCTGGTGGTAACTTGTTCTCTGGGATTCTTCCCTCTATCCAGCAAGGTATTGGAGCCATATTCCACGTCCTTCGTCCTTGTGGGCTTGGGAACCTGACTCTGAAACAGGTACACAGAGCGACGTTGCCTTTTCTGTTGCTCTTTAAATAAGGTAAAGCCAAACAAACATAAGGCGGCCTAACGCAAACAGAGCGGTCAGACTGCACCTTCCTCTCACTTCATTATCTCCATGTTCACTTGATGCAGCCACTCCTCAGCATCAGCTGTCCCTCAGCCCCACAGACAAACTGTGTCCCACCTCTTTATTGTGACTTTCCTGGGCAGGCCGTCCTTGCTCTCGCTCCAGTGGGGATGCTCCAGCAGCTGCGGAAGCACCGCCTTTCCTAGGACACGTTGCAGACCGTTCTGATGATTCACTTGTTGATAAAAACCACACTCTCTCAGAAAAGCCCCTAAAGTATGGCTTTAGCAAACTGTGAGTAAAAATTACAGTTTCCAGCATACACTCATTTTCTTTCCAGCCCTGGAGACCTTGGGCTGCCAGCAAACCACTCACCAGCTAGCGGAAGGTCATCTGCTGTGTTTCTGCCCACTTGTTCCCACTCCATGCTACGCAGGTATATCAGCAGTAGGCTTGGCTGTGGTCACGGAGAGTGACACTGGTGCAGCTGAGGCGGCCCTCGTTCGCTTCATGGTGCATTTAGCTCTTATGTCTCAGTCCTATACAAGAATAAGGAAATGAAGATGAACACTAATAGGGACTAGCTATAGTCCCTTGTCCAAACTGTAGCATTTCAGGAGCATTAATCCATCTAGAAAGCAGTTCACCTTGCAGGCTGTATGGGAGGCTCAGAACAAGCGCCCCAGCACTGCCCAAGCTTCAACAACAAGCGGTGAATCTGGGGACTACGGACGCACACCAGGAAAAATCAGGACTCCGTGTACAACCTGTCTCTTCCGCACTCCCTGTGTCACACAGGGCCTGCCCTTCACACGCGTGCGGTGTGAAGGAAGCTGGCATCCCCACCGCGCAGCCGTTTTTGACCAGAAGCTTCTGTTTTTTTAAAGAAGAACAGTCACAACCGAGCCGTGTTCTTCCTGCTTGCCCTTCTCCTAGCGCTCGTCTCTTCTGGAGTACCAGGTTTTTGTACTGCCAAGCTGCAAAAGCCTGAAAGTCTACTAGAAACAAGAACCACGCAGACCTAAGCCTCTGCCTCCTTTGCCTGCTTTGAAGTCTCATTCTGCAATGCCACGCTCCACCACGCTTGGCCGCGAAGTTCAGGTACGTGCATCTAGACAAGATTCTTGCTCTTGTCTCCTCAGAGCTACGGCACTCTTTCCCTCTCCTATTTTTATGCTTAATCAGCAAAGAACAGCTATGTATGTGTTTAACAGCTGCAGGAGCAGCAGCCTCCTAGCCCCTTCCTCAGGCATCACCAGCCATCACTGGCGTTTCTGCTCCCTCTCAATACTTGTCAGCTGCCAAGTCCCTTCAGACATGCTGAGAAATCAGATGTGCCCCTTCCACATTGCCATTTCACTACTGGAACTGGCCCAGAAACTTTTATTTTCCCCACAAAAATCCCCATTAGAACAATTTTTGACCAAGAGTTTAAAAACACTTTAAAAATAATTATTTTATCTTCTTTAAACCTCCTCCTTTCACGGAGGAGAGGGGGCTGCAAATATAAAACTTAAGTTCCCTTTACTGAACACCGGAGTCATGAAGGGAAGTGGCGGTGAGGGAAGAGATTTTTATTCGTCTCCAGGGAAAGAAAGTGGAGGAGCAGGGGTGTGGGGCGAAGAGGAAGGAGACGAGTGAGCAAAGGTAAAAATAAAGCTGTTTTGCATGATTTTTATATTAATTTTCTTTTAAAAGGCAACACATAGCATTTCAAAGTAAGTTTTCCTTCAGAAGCTCTTCATTAAGAACAGCCATATTTCTGTGACGCTGCCTGTAAAGAGGTTTTTTCTTTTCCAATGATTTATAGCTAGTTTATTTATTTGTGATACAGCAGTTCAGTTTGCTATGCTCAATTACACCGGCTTGCGGCTTCGTTCGTTTGGATTTTATAGCTCTAGCCTCAACTGATCTAGAAAGCATTGGCAACAGGAGGGTAAAGGAGCAAGTTACAGCCTAAAAAGAAGCCAAATAAACCATTTAATATCCACCCATAAATAGGAGAATAGCCGTCCTTTCCACACCCGTGCTGTAAAATGGAAATATTCCTTACTACCAGCTATTGACCACAAAAGGTGCACTTTGGGTTCAGGCTCCCTGCTTTTCTGAAGTATTGGCGTGACAGCATCCTTTTGCTTCACCACATCCGCTCATGTACCAGACCTCTGCCAGTGCACTCATTTTTCTGATCCAGAAACAATTTTCCAGCGTAATTACAAGATGTTCTCCATTAGAAAGATATATGTGTATGATCAGTTCCAGATATATTGGCTTTTCTTTTTATGTGCAAACAAGCACAGCTATACAAATTCCAAAGATAAATCACCTTGTGGGCAGCCATCCTCTGAAGCTTGCTGCACAAAGCATTACTCACCACTACCTTCTAAGAGACACAGCCACATGTTTCAGGCTTCAGCCAGCTTGGGAAAAAAAACCCAAAAAGGCACATGGGAAGAGGGCTGCTAGGTGAATGTGTGCTAGGCTGCTTCTGTTGCAGTTTGTGTATCTACTTGTTTCCTTTGCAGAGAAACTCTGGCACTCTCTTGTCATGAAACATCAGTCCCATGCTGATGTCTCTCTTGCAGGGTTTTCGTTCTGCGGGGCAACGCTGCGATCCGTACACTTCCCGGAAAGAATTCAGTAGCAGTAAGCAAGGCCTCTGGTGCTGTCTATGAAATGCCAGGCACCGCCCTCAGACCTGTGCGTGGTCAGGACTGGGGTAAAGGAGGTAAACTTACTACGCGTTTCCTCCTCAAAAAGACTGCTTCATCATAAGATGTCTTTGCCTATTTTAATTGATGACACTTTTGCAGAATAAAGGGATATTAATGCTGATGTCATTTTGACCTCATGGCAAAGAGGTCAGGAAGTACAGTCAGACTATGTATTTAATGCAGTGGAAATATTCCTGTATAATGTGAACCGCATCATAAAAAAATGTTGCGCTTTGGCAACACCTGGCTGACATGGTTAAATTCTTTTTTAACTAAATAGTTCATTACTGGAAAGACCTACTGAAAACTGGGTCCAACTCCAGGCAGTATCTTTAAGAGTCTTTAAAAAAGGCAGTAACTCCATTAAATTACAAGTGCTTCTGTCCTTCTTGGGTAATAAAGTGCAAATCTCTTCCAGCTGAATCTTCTTTCTCCTTCAGATCTAGGGAAGAAAAGTTGCAGAGCATCTTCCAGCGTTCTGAAGAAGAAAAACGTTTGGGAAAAACAACACACATCCCTGCCTTAAAGCTAGAGATAGGTCTAAAAAAGGCCAATTCTAGTCAAACCACCTGTTGCTGACGTGAAGCACAAACTGATAGGTAGCAAAATCTTGGGCCTTTCATGGAGTTGGTACCAACGCACAACCAGCCAGTACGGAACAGCCTTGTAATGTACTTGTGAGGAGACACTCAGCCGAAGCCGTAGGCCGTCCTGCTCCTCACGCCACGTAAGCAACACCAGAGGCCAAGGAGAATTCACTCGGAGGACGTACGCGAGACAGGGGCAACTTTGGTGGCTGTGCTCTTGCAAACACAGGTGCACGCACAGCTCCAGGGCTAAACTCAAGCACCTGAGACTGGACCCTATGCCCAAGATGGATACCAACACAACTACATCCTTCCGCCAAGCTACTTTATATATCATTACCAGAGGATTGTCATTTTAAAAATAAAGGCAGAAATTCTCAGGAAGTCCTTTCACATCTTCTCATCATGTTTGAGCACTTACAGCGCTTATAGCAGTTTCCAATACTGGCAAGTTTGAATTCTCATACTGAGACTAAACCCAGCATCCATAACTTGCACCAAGAATATCAAGCTGGGTTGTTGGACTACAAAAAACTAACTAAGCCCTCACTGATGCTCTTCCTGCTTTATGGAATATTTCTATGTTACTTCATTCTCTAGTGTGAGTGCTAAAATGCGATGTTTTGCTTCAGTGTTTTAAATCTTAGCTGCTCAGTACCAACAAGACACAAAACTTCAGCCTTTCATCTGTAACAACTTCCTCAGCAAAGCTGCAAGCTACAAAGCTACCATTGTAGAACATAACCATTCTCTTGCATGATTTTTTGATTATTAACTGTCTTCAGATTATTTATAAAGCTGTTTCATTTCCCAATTCCACTTCCCACAAGCAAAGTGTCAAGAGAGCGCCAGGATGAAAGCAGGGGAACAGAACCCCTTGTTCTAGCGGCACCACAACACCTGGGGTTGAAAATGCTCTGAAGGAGGGACAATTCTCTCTCTAAAATACTGACAGAGGCACAAAGGAAGCAAGGTGTCTCTCTCTGGCCCCACAAAAGCTCTGGGAGTAGTTCAGGAGGACAGCGGCAACATCAGAGATCCCTCTTTTTGCATCCCCGCTTCTCATGCTTTCCCTGCCCCCAGCCCTGCATAGCACCTGAGAGGGAGGGACAAGACAAAGCCAGGCAAAATAAAAAATCTGTAGCTGGATTCTGCATCTTAGTGTATTTATTGACATGGTCTAGAATTAGGTGCAAAGCTTAAAGGTGGGGGGGGAGGGAGGTATTGAAAAAGGGGGGAAAAACCACACACAAAAGACTTTATAATGGCATTATACACTGAGTGGGAAAGAAAGGTTAGCAGCTTTTGTCCCCTCCACACCTCTTTTACAAAATTCAATCACCACTTCAAAGGCTTGTTCTTGGCTTTTTTTTTTTTTTGAGAATACAAAGCTACCACTATCACAATGGCTCTTCCCATGATAATTATCAGAATATACCTCAGACACTGGAATCTGGAAAACAGAAGAAAGGCTGGAAGCATGACCACTGAGCCTTAAAAAAAAATAATGTTCATATAGGAACTGCCTCAATCGGCTGGCTTAGACTTCACAGTATTTCCAACCTTACGAATTTCCCAGGCTTGAAAACATTTAACTCAGCACGTTGCAGAGATTTCCACTTCTTTCTCAATTACGTATCGTTGGACTGTCTCCCTTTCTGGTTTGCCGCAGGTCGCTTTCATAGGCGACCACTGTTTTGAAAGATTCATGATCTTCCATGTGCCACTGCACAAGCCATCACAGCACTGAAGAGTACGAGGGGATTTCACCCAAACGTAGCTGTCCTCCAAGCGCCTAACGCAGTCACTGCAAAGCAACTCTGTTAGACATATTATTCTACATTAGTACTTTTTTCTTTTTCTTTGCAAATAAAAAGGGTGTCTCTACCTTGAGTTGTAATCATGGAGAGATGTGGATTTGCAACTAAATATAATCTTTACGGTAAACTTGGTATCACTCCCCCGCCCGCAAGAAAAATTCTTTCATTTGGCATGTGTTTGTTCAGATTCGCACTTCACATATCAGAAAATGATTACTGAAATTTCTTATTTACTGGATTATTCACAACTTAGTCATTATGTTCATTTAGGCGCTTTGAAATGGGATTTTGTATGGAATTTAGCATGCAGAAAGCCAGATGAGTGCACATGCATGCACCCTCCATACACACCGTCAGACACTACCACGAAAGAATATTTTTAAATGAAAAATAACAGAGCCTAAAACACAAAATCTAAAAAAGAAGTTATTTATTTGACCTGTTTCTGTGCGCACCCATCAAGACTCCCGAGCTGATGGATGTCCCCCACGCCATGTACCAGGAAAACTCACATCCCAGCCGGATAAACCCCCCAGGCTGGCTCCCTAGGAGCATGCTCAACATGCAGAGCCACAGTGGCTCTGTCTAGGAGAGTTGGTTATGTTCTGAAATGGCTTCACGTTCACCGTGTTCCAGGGACACGCCAGTGGCTTTATAGCAGATACCTTCACCCCAGCCAAGCCTCAGAAGACGTCCGAACCTCAGTGGCCGCTTGTTGCAGAGCAAAACAAATGCTGGCTTGTGTGCCAAAGGTAGAGGCTTTCAGAAAAGCCAGAATTAAAAGAAATAAAAAATAAACCAAGGGAAAAACAATAACTTCAAGAGCTGTTTCAAAAGTGGAGAGAGTTGCAGGCATTTTATCCCAGGTCTCCAAACCAGCAGAGGTGCTCCCCGGAGCAGGAGAACAAGGATATTTCCTTATCTTCCCTATGACCAGAGCCAGCAATGTTAATCGCATGCCTCCACGAACACGCGCTCCTGGTCAGAAATGAGCCTGCTTACACGAGGAAGACGATGACAGCCGCTCAGGGAGGTGACCGGCCAAGGAACGGTGGTGAGAGGGCTGCTCCCCAGGCCTCCCTCCACCCATCCCCAGCAAACACCACCGTTAATCAGTTCCCAAGTCAGAAAGCCATACCAGGTCATCCTGGCCAAAACCAAGTAAGGCTTGGGCAGCACAGTGCCCAAGGGACACGCTAACCATGCTCACACCTTCCTCTCCAGCCGCTCTCGCCCCAGCGCCCGCTCCTCTTCCCCCATCCCCACCCACAGCCGAGCCCGCAGGGATCCCCAGAGCAGTAGCATCTCCCCATAGTCACCTTCCCCAACGCAGGAGCAGAACGTGGCTCCCACTGTGGGGCTGCGACGGCACGCTTTCCTGCAGAGACCACTGCCAGCCGTACCTGGCTTGCAGCACACGGCAGTTCCCCCCCACCACTGCCTGGCAGGACACAAGGATCACCTCATCCAGAAACACTGGGTTTTCTTTCTATGAAATCAATCTAGTTTGCAAAGCACTTTCTTTCTAAAAAAACTAAAAACTGAAAACTAAATCTTTTCAAAAAAATAAAAACCCTTATTGGAGGGTGGCAAGCCAAAGCAACCGTTAAAACACATCCTCACAGAAAGATAAATATGAAATTAGACTCGCAGCAATTGGATTACTAGAGCTGTCAAATCACAGAAAGAATAATTTCGGAGAGGAGCCTACCTCCAGCTATTGGTTAATTTTCCAGTACACTAAGTCAGGCTGAAATCCTGATGGATTTTGCCATGTTTGATTATCCATCAGTTACAAACCAAGCCGCTTCGCTGGGAAGTTCGGTGGTCCACAGTCATTTCTCCAAAGATAATGAGAGGACGATTTCCATAAACTGCTTGCTTCGGCTCCCCGATAGACAATTAATTCTTAAACCACTAATACTGTATTTCCTTCTGCGCTCAGATGAGAGTAAATCCGAGATACCGGAATGTAATAAGGAAATATCCTTGTTCATGCTCAAATACTTTGCTACATGCAAATATGGCTAAGTATGCGAAGAGGCTGCTGCTGAAAAGTCAGCACAAATGTCTGCAGTTAATCAAAAATAGCTTATGAGAAAAATTGAACTGAACACTTCCTGCTGCTACTAGGATTGCAAAGGAGCGTTTCTTGATTGGGCTGGCTCCAGGCCAGCAAACAATGGATTTTCTAGAGCCGTCAAGTTTATAATAGATTTTGTTCCAGAGGAAGGTTGTGAGCAGGAGGTGGGATCAGCTCCAACACCTATGTCCGTAGCTCTCCCCGCAACAGGTCAGCGCCCATGTGCCCACACTCATCCCACCCTTGCTGCCATTTGCATCCCACGGGTGCAGCCTGTCACTCAAGCACCCGGCGATGATCATGCTTGGCCTGGGAGCTGCTCTGGAAGGCGTACAGGCAACATCCCCACAAATAGCAGACTACGTATTTTGAAAAGGATTTTCCGAAATCCTCTAATTTGGCTTAACTCCCACCAAAGTCACAGTTAAGTCAATGATGGGAGGCTTGGAAAAAACCATCCATGGGACCCAGAAAGCAAAAATTTTGGACAGTGTCAATGCTTCCTCTGGGTAGAGGGGCTAGGAGGCAAGGCATCGCCTGCCCCAGCACACGCTCCATCTCTCCCTGTACACGATCGCCTCCGAGAGACCTTCTTCTCTTCTGCCCTCAATACCGTGTGGTCACTCCTGTGCAAAGCTGCCTATGTATTACCGCTGTTATGTGCTGGCAGCACTTCACACTCAGTTTCTGTAAGAATAAACTCAAAAGGAGCAAGGCAGTGAGAAGACAGAGAATAGAGAATTTCCCAGTATGCTCAGTAAGGTTGTTTGCTGATGGATTTTGATATGCTTGATTACCAACCAGTTAAAAAATTTCTTTGGAAGTACTGGCTGCCCTCCATCCTTTCCCCAAATTACGTTGTCGTAAGCGCATTATGTAAGTGCCGGCTTGTATACGGTAGGGCTCCAGCAAACACTCGGGTCTGAAACCACCTTTCTCTGGCTCTGCAGCAGCAGAAGCAGGACCAGATTAGACCTCACTAGCTGACAGAAGGTGACATTAAATCAGACTGTGCTCAGCCTGTTGGTCACTGAGCCCTTTGCTCTAAGGGACCCAAGCTTGAAGGTTCCCAGCCACCCAGCTTGCTCCTTGGGCGGGTTTTCTGCCTGTATTACTGTGTCCTCTTGCAGTCACCATCTCCTTTGAAGGTAAGACATGAAGAACTGTGACACTACTGAGAAAATGTGAATCTTCCCTGTGCACCTTCCAGCTTCCTCCTTCAGTCCCAGCCAAGTCTCTTCTTCCTCCAGGCTACCTGTGCCCCCTTACTCTCCCGCTGCAGGTAATACACTCCTTTCCAATGCCTTGCAGCCCTTAAGTCCACTTCCCTCATTGCCCTGCCATGACTCACGTCAGTCTTCGGGTTTTTGCTGCTCCTCACAGGTCATAAGCTCACAGAGATGAGATTCTGGAGAAGAGAAGACTGAGAGGGGATCTGATCAATGCTTATAAATATCTAAAGGGCAGGTGTCAAGAGGATGGAGACAGACTCTTCTCAGGGGTGCCCAGCGATAGGACAAGGGGCAATGGGCACAAACTGGAACACAGGCTGTTCCTCCTGAACATGAGGAAGAACTTCTTTACTGTGAGGGTAACAGAGCACTGGCACAGGCTGCCCAGGGAGGCTGTGGAGTCTCCTTCTCTGGAGAGATTCAAAACCCGCCTGGACGCGTTCCTGTGCACCCTGCTCTGGGGGCACCTGCTTTAGCAGGGGGGTTGGACTGGATGATCTCCAGAGGGCCCTTCTGACCCCTGCCCTTCTGTGAGTCTGTGATCACTTCCCCTCACCCAGAGAGCTGTAGACTCCAGGCAGGTTTCACTCTCTCTGGAAACCCTAAGAGATAGCAATTACCATAGCAAAGAGGTACAGAAAATGGCAGTCCCCTTGCCCCACCTGGGGCACCAGCAGCTCCACTGGTGATAATGAGAAGCAGCAGTCAGGCTGAGCAAGAGAAAATTGGCAAATTGTTATTGTGACTAATAACAAAGTCATTATAAAACCATGCCAACTGGCAACAGCGGTGTCTGTCAGCAGGCTGGACTTGCAGGGAGGGAACATGTCGCCGTCTGTGTCTTGAAAAACTTGGGAGACCTGTAGGAATTATGCATACTGAGGATGCCAGCACACTCCTCCTTCTCCCACCCTCATCCTTGCCAACACAAGTCTCACCTTGCACCTACACACAAGTCATAGCATCTGACACAGTGCTGGCTACCACTTTGGCCAAGGGAGTGACTGGACAAGTGGTCTGCAGAAGGAAAAACAGGAGTTTTTAGGGCTCGCACCGAAGAACTCACTAATATTACTGACTCTCATCCTCTTGAGTTTGGCACAGATGGGTTCACAGAAGACACACCTTGGCAAATAGGTTTCACGTGCAAGATGTGCAACAAGGGAATGCAATGTGGAAGATGCATAGTGATTCACAGCTACAGATACGATAATTTTTAAAGAAGTGAATTTTAAAGACGTGCATTTTAAAGACATCACTACCCCATGGGATCACATACAACCACAGTCTGCAGGAATTTAAGCGCCTCAGATATTACTTGTAAACACTATCCTGTGACCCAGTCTTTGGGATGCTCAATATATTAGCTCAGCTTAACGGCAAGCAGGTAACTTGACAGTAGTTTCAGATTGTCACCCATCCAACAGAACTAGAAGAGCACTGCAAGAGCAAGTCACTTGGACATAAAGCCTTGACCTGTTTGCTGAACATACCAGACCAGTCCAGGTGACAGTTAACTAAGTACTTTTGCCTAGATTACGATACGATGTTTTCAAGAAACTGTTTCAGAGAAGAGAAAAACATGCCACGATATACAGAGAGAGACCTGAAGAAGCTAGTCCTTCTAGGATCCCTTCACAATATGATCATGCTTAATATGATCAAGCTGTACACAGATATCTTTATTAGTAGTTTAACATCCATGTTTGTGTACGCTCAGCTCTTGTTGTTAAGATTAAACAATACTTTGGTGTATTGAATCTGTCTGACCATAGCTGGTACCAAATCTAATAGACTGTTCTTTGTAGATGTTAAAAGTTCGTAGAAACTTTATTTTTTTGCAATGAATTCTGAGAATTTGATGTTTCTCCCATTCCAAAATAAAGGGAGGAATTATTACAGAAAGTATATTAAGAAGAGAATGAAAATATAATTTTGTACCAACTGGAAGGCAATTGTGGCTTCGGAATATGAATAAGTTTCATGGATTTCAGATTGCTTTTTCTACTCACACACTCAAGACTCCTTTCCCCACCTCCGCTCAAGAGAACCAGTAGGGACACAACTTCTAACATTTTTTTTTATTATTTAAGAAACTTTTGGTATAGCAGATGACATAAAATGTGTTAGTTGCCTACTTTTGCAGAAATGCGCAGTGAACTTCAGTAACATGCTACGGGCTGAATTAAATTGTCTGCCAAAAGCAAGCAAACTTTTCTAGACAATCTGTTATTTGACACACTGCAACCAGTAAAGCCTGTTATACCATCTGCTCTGTATAAAGTGCATGGTACATGTTTTACATGGTTTCTAAACTTAGCAGCGAGCCAGAGTCAACATTTCTACGGTGGGGATCCCCTATAAGAAATTCCACGCAGCTCTTGCCCTTTTGGCTTCACGTCCAAGATCCTAGAAAATCCCTTTCCCTGGGGACTCCTTTGCCCTTCCAGACAGATGCTACGTCGTCAGGAGACGATCGTCTTTTCAAAACATATCCTGCTGGTGATCTCATGAGTAACTTTAAGGACTAAGAAAGCACTGAGATCAAACCTGTGGCTCTTAAAAGTTCCATAACACTACTAGGATGCAAGCTTTACAGGTATTTGCGTATAGAATTTACATGCTTAATTTTCTCTTATCTAAAATACACTAATTTGGAAGAGTCCTGGGGTGGGAGCTGTACTCTTCCTGTCTGTGCTGCAATTGCCCCAAAAACAACCTCCAAGCTTCGCCTTAGGAGACGTCCAGCCTTCTGTCGCTGTTTGCTACTGGTGAAGGCCATCATCGTGACAGTGTATCTTTATATAGAAGTTCGTGAACAAAACCTGCGGACTGCACGCAGAGAAAACCTGAGGTGACTCAACTACAGGTATGTTCTACACATACCTAATTCTACTTGCACACTGCAAACCCTCTGCTGTTCAGGGGAAGTTAACACTGCTATACGTGACAATACAGCAGAGGGTACATTCCCACCAGTTCCAAGTGGGAGACCGGTATCCAGAAATCCCACACACGGCCACAGAAAATCCCAGCGTACAACAACTGCATCAGAGGAGTCCGATCTGCTGGAGTTCTCAAACATTCAGAAATTTTTGAAACCTCCCTATTCAACAGTTTCCTGCCAGAAAGGGAACACATCCAGGAAAACTACACACAGACACACATCGCACATATATCCTAGCTGCCTTGCATAAAAAGTTAAAATGGGGATAGAAAATCAGCTCATTACTGTGATCTGGATGTACTTCTACATCCCTAACATACTGGGTCAGTCAAAACACTATCTTCTATCTTTCATATTTTTTCTTACGTTGGAGGAAGGACAAAGGAATTCTTCTTGCATACCAGCGAGAAACATTTTAAATTCTTATACACAGCAGCCAGCTGGTGTTTCCAGACTTTTTTTTCACAGCTTTTTTGCATTGCAAATATGAGTTCTCTAGAAGATGCCTTCCCAGCGACACCCCGGCAGCTCTGAGCACGGAGAGGGGACAGAGCAGGCGCTGCAGAAAGGCAGCTGTTTGACCACCTGGGCCAGCAGCACGAGGCGGGCACAAGAAGGAGGAAAACCGGTGGCGAGCAAGGAGTCAGAACACCAAAGTACTGAAATACGCAGGGGAAAGAATACGTAGAAAAGCCGGGTTCTAGAAGGAGGCCAGAAACTGAGGTTGATTCATTTCGTGCATCACTTCAGTCGGTGTGTCTGTAGATTAACCTGACAAAATACATAGATCTGATGCCACTAAGACTTCTTTATATTACCATGACAGTACCGTAACTTAACGTGGTCCAAACTATCTAAGCTCTTTTCTATTTCATAACAGAATTGCAGTATTTAGGTGCATTTAGGGTCATACCGTATGCTTGCAATAGTATTTCTAGTAAAAATATCCACAACAAGAACTGCTTTGAAACTTGTGGCTTTTTTACTCTGTACATCTTATTTTTCCTGGCTTTTGGCCCCTGAAAGCCTGACTAGAGCTGTGCTTACAGACTTTAAAATATTTATTATGTACTGGCCTGGGGCTGGCAAATGGATTATGCGACAGGTGGTCCTGAAAGACATCCAAGCCCAGGGACAAATCGGACCCCACCGCTCCCCTGGACAGTGCGCTGAAAGTACGCTCTCCAGTTTACAATCCCGAGACAGACTGCCCTGGCATGAAAGTGGTGATTGGATGTGATCGTTGACATTTTGCATTAAAATAAAATGCTTCCCCAATGGGAAAATAGGGCTTTAAATGGAAAAAAAAAGAAAGGAGGGAGGGGGAGTTAAGCTGGGAAAAGATGAAAAAAAGATGGAAAAAGAACCCGTTTGCATTCCACCACAGGCACTCCAGTCCATGTATTTCAACTTGCACTTTGCCATCATGGGCACAGCTCCACAGCCGAGCTCCATTTCCCAAAAGAAAACTAAACCACCCAACTGCCGTGGAGCACACGTTCCCCAAAGCACGAGGACGATCCCAGCACAGACTGCAGCTCTCTGTAGGAGATAAAGCCTGACGGGCACCTGGAACACAGGTGCAGGGGACACCATGAAGCACCTGNAAAAAAGGAGGGAGGGGGAGTTAAGCCGGGAAAAGATGAAAAGAAGATGGAAAAAGAACCCATTTGCATTCCACCACAGGCACTCCAGTCCATGTATTTCAACTTGCACTTTGCCATCATGGGCACAGCTCCACAGCCGAGCTCCATTTCCCAAAAGAAAACTAAACCACCCAACTGCCGTGGAGCACACGTTCCCCAAAGCACGAGGACGATCCCAGCACAGACTGCAGCTCTCTGTAGGAGATAAAGCCTGACGGGCACCTGGAACACAGGTGCAGGGGACACCATGAAGCACCTGAACTGCAATCCCCCAGCATTTCACGACAGCAAGATTTTAGGAGCCAGATTTAGATAGCTCTCATCCAAGCAGCCAGCCGTTTTTCTCCAGATAAAATTCGTCTGTTTTGACCAAGCTCCTCCCTTCTCCTCTAACATTTATCTCTTATTATATCTATATAGATATATATAGATATATAGATATAGAAATATATAGATATATAAAAATAATATCTATTATTTCATATTATTTTATTGGCTGAGGTGTGTGAAATTCGTTAAGCGCAGCCTGAGAAAGGACATCAGTAGATAAAGTCCTTAAAAACTTTAATTCTAGCCAGTGGCTGGAGCAGAATGGCTTAGGCGTCTCCAGCTGTAATGGAACGAATTGGAGGGAAAAGGCTTAGAAACCTGGAGGCGCTAAAGGAAAAAGTCAAACGTACCCTGATGTACTTTGTTCAAATCAAAATGCCAAAGAAAGAGAGGTGGTCTGTTGTGGGGTTTTTATTTATTTTAATATTCCAGAAAGTACAACCTGCTGATGGAGAGGATAGGGAGCGGGTGGACAGGGACATTCCGGCCTACAGTACAGCCCTCTCGATTTGATTATCTCTAGTCTCAAAACTCATCTCTCCATATCTTACTCTTTGTGTCCTGTTCAGATTGTCGCCACACTAGAAAATTTTGAGTAGCACAGGAAACCCATCCGTCTCCACAGCAAGCAGGAGGGCCCATGTACACTATTTTGTTTCCTCCAAAGTAACATTTTAAACTATTCTTTATTATAATATTAATTGACTAGGAAAAAAAAAATCACTTGTGTAAAAACTGACAACGGCTTTTCTTCTTTGGGGAAATTTTAGAAGCCTGTAAGAGAAAGAACAGCAAGATCCAGCGACACGGACACAAACACGCATACACCCCCTTTGGGCTCGTGGAGAAGACGAATTTGAATTAGCTGCATTGATGGTCTGAAAGCCTAATTGCCAGAGAGACTTTCAGAAGTGACTGTGAGGATGTCTCCCTGCAAGAAACAACACAACAGAATCACAGCGAAAGAATAAGGGAAGGGAAGAAATGAGAAGAAAAGGATAGACACTAAGAACAGGCACCACCTCAGAGGTGTATAGGTGCTGCTCCCAGGCACCAAGTGCCCTTGGGGGCCGCCAGCTTTTTCCCTCTGGAGCTTAACTGGCCTGTTCCAGCAAGGTCCCAGTTAGAGGGCTGTAGTCACACGAGGTTGTGGAAAAATGGCAGTGTATTAGTACAGGAGGTACCTCCTAAGGAGGAGAAGGGGTTTAGACCACAGGGACACATCTCCAGTTTGCCCTCCCAGGCTTTACAGCCAGTATCCGTCTCAGTCCCTTGAGCCCATTAACGAAAACTTTCGTGCATCCACTGCCTCCTTTAAAGCCATCGTGGTAACTCTGCCCCTTCCACCTGTGCTTCTCTCCACAGCCCCTTGCCACTCAACCTCTGGAAAGACATCGTTATAGTTACAAGGCTGTGTATTTTGGAAAGACAGGACAACAGAAAAATGAAACAGCATCTGTTTCATGTCCCGGCTGTTGCCTTGCCGCGATACCACCACGCCACTTATCATTGAGACAAGGATAATAACAGCCCTGTAGGGCTCTTCTCTGGCTCAGAAATTCTTGGCCCATTTACCGGTTATTTAAAAGATAAACAGACTACATACTCTTCCTTGGAAACAGAGTATGATACAGTCAGTCAGTGACTCCGTTGGAAACGTGAACAGTCACCACAGTTAAACTTGCATACCTAGCTACGGCACATGATAAAAAAACCCAACACCTTAATAGTCCACCACGCTTTTCCATCACAAACAGCTTACCACCTAGGATTTAAACATGAAAACTGTAAACTTAATGATGTGTCAATAAACAAGCTTGCTTAGTTTATTCAAAATATCATAGTTCATTTGACAGCTTAAACAGTAAGCGGCTTTGGTTTTCATTAACTCATAAGAAAAAAAGGGAAACGGGTTATCTTGATGTAAGGCAAAAGTAGTATCTGAGAACAATAATATATATTTCTTATTTCCCCAGTTTCATGCTGTTGGAATATCCTTTTTAGCTCTGTCACTTCGTATTTACTATTAAAACTATGCCAAGTCTGTGACTACATCTCAAATGTAAACAGTGCACTTGTATATTTTACACTAATTTATGGAGTGGCTGCCTGTATGATGGATTAGTTAAATTCTGTAGCGTGTCTCAGGATCAAACACAGGCTCTTTATCAAAGTGTTCAGAAACATCAAGCGTGTTATAAATTGGCTCACAGCACAAAAAACAGATTAAAACATTCATTTTTTTTTGTCTTGCTATATTTTTGAATCAAGCACATTAGCTGTCATTTTTTCCCCTCTATGTTTTCAAAAGAATGAATTGTTCGTAACAGGTTTAGGCAAGCTGATGTTGGGAAGGGAACATGATCCCTTCATTTATTAAATACCAAGAACCAGACTTCCCCTGCCAGGAGTCTGCAGAAGTACAAGCACTGGATTTACTTACGCTGGAGGAGTGAACTACAAAACTCAGAACACGCGGAGAAAAACCCAGCTCTTTCCTTGAGCAGCAACAACCACCTCACCAGGGCAGCACCAGCTAATCCCACCACCACTGACTTTTTCATAGCTTCTACGTTATGCCTGAAGTCACACACTGGAAATCACTTCTGGTCACCAGCACGGAGGGAGGAATCCAGGTTGGATTCCTTGGTGGAAAGGGCCACTCTGCCACCGTACCACGGAATGTCCTCCTGCTCTCCACAAGCCACATCCCGGTTGTATCTGCTCAATAATGATTTATGCTACAATCCGCTCACCGTGTTACAGCAACGGTGGCAGGGATCTGTGAAGCAAGAACAAACATCTCAGGTCTCCCTGTCAATTGTCTGAAGCCCACTAAGGAATAAAGCAAGATGCCTATGGAGACTTGCGCGTGAAAAACCAAGTATTTCTGCCTTAAATAATTCGAAACAGCACAAGCTGCTCTTCTTGTAGCTCATTGGCACCACACATTGGAATTTGCTCTGTAAAAACATAACAAGGCAATTATTGGTGCGAAAAGGATTAGGCTCAGGGCAGTTTGCAAAATTATTTCCTCCAGCAGCTGTGCAGTATTACCATTTTCAAAGGGAGGACTCGAAGACTTATCAGCATTGCTATCTATGGATTTTTCTTAGGCTGTGTGATCCAGAAGTAGACACAACAAATTCTCATCTGTAAATGTCAGCACTCGCTCTATGCGAGCTTCGGTTTCCCCTTAGCACACAGATGGAGGATCAGATTAGAGATCAAATGTCAGAGTCGCCGATGACAGGAAATTAAATCAGGTTTGATGGAACCAAAAATAATATCAAAACATCTTTTTTTAAGATTTTAATTAGATCTCAAGCCTTACGCAACACAAGCATGACATAATTTTAAGGTCAAGGGAGTAGATGGAGGTTTCGAAGGAACTCTGATTTAAGACCCCCGAGAAAGACGGAGGGTGACAGGGTGACGGCCAGAGGGGCTGCTGGGATGCTTGGAGATGTTCATTGGACAAATTCAGCTAAGAGAATCTCGGAGGCGTTTGAGAGTCCCCACAGCATGAGTACACTGTCGGAAGTGGCAGAAGCTGAGAGTTTCGCTATTCCCGTCCATGATGGCCTCTAATTCTACTGGCTGCAGAGGAAGCCAGCATCTATCCACCTCTTACTGGAGAGAAAGCGCGGTCATGTTAGTCGCTTGTATAACCTGCTTGACACAGGAATCGGCATTCCCACTAGTCACATGTTACATTAGGGCTGCAACAGGCTGGAGCTGGCCACAGCTGGGCATTAGCTTAGCAAGGAAATAAGGACATCCTCTCACAGCTGTGCAGGACACTCCTCTGTTAAAGCACACTTTCACGTCAGCATGTCATTCTGGGTCCCTTTTCCATATTCAAGCAGGCAAATGATGGACCTTTCATCATCAAACACTTGGTAAGTTCAGATTTCATTTCTGCTACCTATTCATTCGGCATCCAATTCATATCCTCTTGTCTGACCACAGCTGGCCACCTGTTTGAACTTGAGCTTCAAGCGTGCCTGCAATCTTCCCAGAGGTGCCGTGGTGGGTCTTCCACCTCTCTAGTTTCCAGAGTGAATCAGAAACAGGGAAGTGGGGAGGTTGCAATAATGGCTTCCAAATTCATCTCCAGAAGCAAAGAATCCAGAGTCTAGAATACACACACATTGCACTTATTTGCAGCATTAGGGGCGCTCAGAGAGAACAAGAGACAGCGTCTGGAGCAAGGGCTACAGCCACAGAATTACCCAGTACGCTGGCCCTTTGTCACGCACGTACTTACGGTTACTTGGGCTGTAGATGTGAAACCTTGCATGAATACATACTTGCATACACAATGTTAACGCAGCAAGTGCCAAACACAAGTGCATGGACATAAACACTGGCAAGCAGAGCCGGGAATCCATAAATCAGACCATGACATGCTAGAAAGAAAAGAAAAAAAAGGGGAAAAAAGCCCAAGCTCTCGGCCTTGCTCTTCATGTTTCTTTGGTCTTGTATTTGGAATACAAGCAATACAGGATCCGCATTGTAGTCTTCATATCTCCATTCACAATATCTGTGGATACACAAACCAGAAACAACAAAACCAGATGGGAAATATTAGCAATCCCTGGAACAGAAATAGACCGCAACTGCCAAAGACAATCTTCCACCTTTCCCCATTTATAACACAAACTTGGACAATCTAATTGTAACGAGAAGCAAAACAGGAACTACAGAGCTAGCCAGTTGTTTATTTATTAAATTAACTTAAGGAAAAGGGACCTTCGCTGCACTAGCATGCTGGAACACAGGATAAATAATGCATAGTAAGAAATAATTCTTCACTAGGAGTCAACAGAGTAGATAATTTAATAGGACTTTACATCTTTAGTTTTTTATGATTCTTCTACGGCAGGAATCACGCTGGGAATTACCTGACACTTTATTGTTTGGTTGTAGTCTTTCCATCATGTTTTACTGCTGTTGGCTGTTTTCTTTTTTTCATTTAGTTTTCAGCTTCTGTGTTCTTGGCTAAACAAACTTTTGTATTTAATAATTGCAACAGAAGAGAGTAACTGATTTACAGTGCTGAAAATCACCGGGAGAAAGACTAAATGAAACACTAGTAAATGAGATCCTCGAACAGTCTAAATAGTGTAGCTGTATTACATCCTTAAATCATATTCAATTCAATCACTAGCTGAGGATCTTCCCAGTGAAGTTAAAGGACCTGCAGATGTTGGCATCAATATTTCTCACACTGATCAACTCTGTATTCGAGGCAGCGCAGAATAACCAGAGGGAAGGAAAGCAAGCATGGGTTTAAACTCCTTTCATACAAAAGGCAGATCTCAGCACGGAGACCTGAGGTGACACAGACTACTCTTTTCGAAGTTAACATAAATAGCTTTCCAAACTCCTAGTTCTGTGCAATATGGCAAGAAGCCCACAATTCATGCATGCCTGTCATGCAAACTGCCAACATCACCAAAGCATTAGTGGAAAAAGAAAGCAAAAAAAATCCCCAAAGAAATTCCTAAATTCTGTCCTTCCCTCTCCATGATTCCACGGGTTATGTACGAAGCACGTGCACTCCCTTGTTTACAAATAACTAACAGGGGAAGAGATAATGCTTTCTATTTTTAATAAAGATTTTATTTCCTTGTTCAACAACAAGCTTTTGAGCTTGATGGAGGAATGACGGGGTGAGCTTATGTGCCCTGCAACAGGTCAGACTAAGCAGTCACAGCACCATCCATTAATGCAGCCACATCCCTCACCCCACCAGGAGCAGGCCAAAAATTTTTCTGTGGAGCATTTTTTTAATTGGAAAATTGGGCTCATCCAAAGGGAACTCTTTTTTTTTGTGGTGGGGCAAGAGAGAGGAACATGCACGTACATTGACTCAGCGATGAAAGCATTCTGTTGTATGCAGGAGATTAAGATTCAGCTCCCAGGCCTGAACTAGGCAGAACAGCCACTCAAAGCCTATGAATTTCCCATTCAGGAGACCAACCCATCAGCTCCTCTGGGTTTGAATAGAGAGGTCAGTGTTTCTGACTTCCAGGACATTTTCTGCAAGGTATCTTCCCGTATGAAACAAGCTTGTTTTAATGCACTAAAGCTTTTTATCAGATAGATAGGAAAACAGCTTTCTCTCCAGCTCAGATGCTGTAATTTCCCTGGGAGCTGCCGCTGCTTTGAGTCTTTAACAAATACTGACATACCAAACAGTTCAAGTTTAGTGTAAAGTTACTAAACTTATAACAATCCAACATTTTTAGTATAGAAATAAAGATTATTCAAAACAATTCTCAGCTGAACTACTGTTCATTCTGAATGAGTAGCTATTGGGCAGCACACGATGCAATGCGTCAGTGTCACACGGCAGAACCTACTTTCTTCAATTACCCTAACTCTTGCTAAGCTGGGATATTAGCAGCTCTATTCCAGACAAGTTTGCATGTCACGGCTCACCTTCAGAGTTCACAGAAAAATTCAGAAGACCTCCATCTGTTAACAAGTCCAATGCAAGGTTAACATTGTGAAGCTGTTGAGAGACAGACAGATCAATGTAACAGAAAATATTTTCCACCCAACTGTGCAGTGGCCAGGATGCTTTAAGAAGCACTTCTTCAGTGGCTGAAGCAAGATACTGATTCATAAATATGTACTTAAATTCATCTCCTTAGTTTTGACCAAGTGCTCTTCAGAATTTCTACCAATTATCACATAAAATTGGATGTAAAACCTATCACCAACAAAACATATCCACGAGGTTGCCAGAAGAATCCATTTATTTAAAAATAGACCTTGCATGTGAAAGTCTTGTGTTAATGGATGTTTCCACCAGGGAAAGAGGCTAGGTACATAACTGGATCTAATAGACGCATGGAATTTATTTCTCTTCTTTTAACAATGCCAATATGCTTACCGCATTTGGAACAAACAAAAACTACATAAGGAAGAAGTTGTCTACATTTCATTCAGAACTACAAAGATTGGAAATCTTCCGATCAGCTATAGTTTTCAGCTAGAAGGTTAAGCTTTAATGTATAAAGATGTCTATACGTGGTAACAGCAACGATGATATCCTTAATATTACTCTTGAGAAATTAAGCACACGTCCATGAACGAAGGCAGGGGGGTTTTCCCTGATTTTTTCCTCACTTGTTTTTCTCTCCCTTTCCCACATAAAAGCAGCATCGCGAGCATATGCGGTTGTCATGAATGATTTTTTGAAGTAACGTAACATCCCATTACTAGCTTCTTACAGCTTAAGGGCAGTTGTTTACCTGGCTGGTAATTAGCAAGCTCCTTTCCTCTAATGAAGCGACAAGACCTGAACAAACTTCAAATTGTTTCCTCGCACATTCCCTAGGCTACCGAGCAATTTGTCTTTTGGGAGGCAGATCATAACCGCTGCCATGCTGTTCCCTGTTATCTTCTGACAATAAGCACAGGGGACTCCCACACATAAGCCAAGAAAAAACTGTGTCCTCTGAAGTGAAGCAATAGATTTATGTTTTACCTGGGTCTCTGATTTACAAGTAACTGATACTGACAGTTTCGATTCAGGCTTGTTTTCTTCCTCTGACCGCCAGCAGACAGGAGAGCTTAAGCTCATACAGATCTACACAATTTTCTGATCAGAATGAACAAATCGGATGTTTCCATAATGAACCACTATAAGTAAAATGGCCGCATTTCCTTCTCTGTAACGTGTACGAGATTTGCAAGGAACGATAACGTGCACATTTCAAAACAGATCTTCAGAAAAATCTACTGATAATTACCAAAGAAAGGCAACCTAGTAAAGTAAGTTGTCTCATGAAGCTGCGCTTCCAGACTCAAAAGAGCTGGACAATTCTCTAGGAGTTACAACCAGAGGTCTGGACGTTTTGGGGTATTTCAGCCTGTTTTGGCAAAAGTACTGGGTTCACACAGTTTTGATAAGCACAAGGGCCCTCCTTCATCATCTTCTTTATCTCCTGACCGCACGAGTTCACTCCTAATTTTGGGGGTTGTTGAGCCTGGAGAAAAGAAGGTTCCAGGGCGACCTTATTGCGGCCTTTCAGTACTTCAGTATAAAGGGGCCTATAAGAAAGATGGGGACAAACTTTTTAGCAGGGCCTGTAGTGATACGACAAGACGTAATGGTTTAAAACTAAAAGAGAGTAGATTTAGACTAGATATAAGGAAGAAATTTTTTACAGCGAGGGTGGTGAGACACTGGAACAGATTCCCCAGAGAGGTGGCAGATGCCCCATCCCTGGAAGCATTCAAGGTCAAGCTGGACGGGGCTCTGAGCATCCGTGTTCATTGCAGCGGGAGTTGGACCAGATGACCTTTAAAGGTCCCGTCCAACCCAAACTGTTCTATGATTCTATGATAATTTCAGCCTGATCCATTTCATGGTTATATTCTTTGCCTTCAAATACACAGTATTCTACACACACGAGCACCCAGAGCTGGACTTTCTTTAGAGTTACTTGTAAACCTCATTTTTTGGAAACAAACACCCAGAAAACCAGCACGAAACCCACCCACGCACAGTGTCGTCTTCTTACACCTCCCGAATTCCTGCTCCTGCTTTCCTCACTCCTCCTGTCCCTCAAACAAGGGCTCCTGCCCTCCCTATTTCTTGTTTCTATTTCCCCCTCACTATCACTGCTTCCATCCCGATTTCCCCTCCTTGTGATTCATGAGGCGTACGTACCAGCTTTGAACCTCAAGCTTTCCGCTTGAATGAAATCTGATGCACCACACCGATCATAACGGTGCATGTGGTTGTCACCGTTTTTATAACACAAACGTGTTTTAAATCTCAGCAAAGGTTACGTTTTCATACTTTGCTGTACCAATTAACGTCTAAAATGACAGGGAGTTAGAAAGCACAGGGGAATTGAAAGATGTATTTTACATACAAGTGACAGTTGAACTATGGTCACTCAGTATTTTTAGTTATATTGTCACCCTGCTTTTCATCTTGTAAAGAACATCAGAGGAGAAACAAATGGTAAACATCACTCTGGCAAATCATTCAGCAACAACTCCAGTATCTGGAAGTAACTTTGCTAAAATGCTAAAATCGCTAGGATGCAGAGAATTGTACTGAACCAGTACACAACCCCGTCATATACTTCTCTGAGGCCAGTGACCAGCACGTGCAGAGAAACAACCAGAAAGTCTGAGCTCTGGTTTGTATCTAAAATGTAGGGGTATCTCATTTCTTGAAAAATATCTGTGAGGATTTAATAGGGTTGATCCAAAAAGAAAAAGGTTATCTATGAAAATTTAAATTAAAAAAAAATATATTCATTGGCTTCCTCTAAATAAAGAGAATGCAAATGTTAAAAAATTATTCCCAAGTCAATGGACTGGAGCAAATAATTTTGAAAACTGAGTGGAGGAGGAGAAAGGGAAGAAAAACAACCGCAAGAAAATGCTTTCATTTTGTTTGATTCAACCCCTCCAAATGCATTTTCCCCATTCTGAATCATCTTAGGTTTTTAAAAGTCAGAGTTTTCCTCCTAAACAGTCATCAACTGACAGCAATTAATTTTCGACAAAATTTCAACCTAGGCCTCAGACAATTGTGCTTTTAAATGTTTTGATGAAAAGCTCCACAGGAGTGTTTATTAATTAAAATGGGAACTCTAAGAATTTTCATTACAAATAAATATTGCCCAGGGAGATTAACTGCAGCGAGGTCAGAAATCAGACGAAAGCCTTGTCTGCGCGGGGAAGTCGTAACGCAAACCACGCCAGAGGGGAGATTCCCTTCTCAGGCGGCTCTCAAGCAAAAAGGATCTGACACGTTTCACCTTCAGAGATCTAACTGAATATAATCCAGGAAAAATAGCTACGGTTTCAAGATTTTCAGAGCTATTCAGTGACTCAAATGAAAAACCCCTGCCCACACCAGAGACAATTTGAAAATACCTCAAATATTTCAAAATATTTCAACATCCTAGACGTGTGGAGGAGGCATTTACACTGGCAGCCCAGCACGCGCGCTACCTTCTGGCTGATGCCACCTTTTCCTTTTAAAGCACTGATGAAATCTGCCTGGCAGAGGTTGAAAAAAAGGCATCAAGCAAGTCTGGCCAGGTAGGTTACAGCTCCCAGCCTTGGGGCAGGAAAAGATGTAAATTCTCAAGAGCTTCCTAAGCACAGAGGGGGCTTTAAAACCGTTCTGATCATGTCTTGATTAAAGTATATTTTTAGGACAGTGTAAGGAAACCCACAGGGATCCAGCTCTGCTATGCCAGAGGCATCAACCACTTGAAAATGTTGTTTGCAGGACGGACTTGTAGGAGATGATAGCATACCAATTCCCCGCCACACAGACCTTCTGTATTTCACTGGAAGGCATCAGAAGCATCTGCCTAACAAATGCAAGTAACAATAGTTTGTCCCCCATGAGACAATAATTAATTTTGAGGACACTGACCCGTTCCAAGGTATTTTTACAGCACCAAGTGCCTGCATTTGTACTGTCCCACCACCATCCTGCAAACGCTGTGCATGCATATGACTTCATACGCAGCAGCTAAAGCAAGGGGCAGAGCTCTTCACTGACATACAGAAGCATTAGATACACAAGATGTTTGAAGCCTCAGCTCTAAGTAATTAAATAACTACCTACCATCTCCGTGGTGCTGGCTGGAGTCAGGAAGAAATCCCTTAAATTCAGAAAGTAACCCTCCAGTTGTCCAATTAACAGAAGTAAGATCACTCCATCTGCAAACTGGATGAAGAACGATCTGAATATTATTTATTACGTTGGCTTTCAGTAAATTACTCAAATAAATGCCATTCTTGCGATAAAGGAATTTAAATTATACTCTGGCAAGCAGGCAGCCTAATGACTCAGCTCCCTCGACTACTTCTACAGTGAACTTTGTATTTAGTTACATAAGACTCCCAAGTTCATATTAGTAAAAATACAACCTTGTAAAAGGATAGCTATTAAAACAAACTATTCCAGATGTTAAGAGACTTCAGACAACCAAAAGCGACAAATGCTTAACTATAAATAAAAGAAAACTGTGCCTAGTGCCTGAGATTTATGACAAAACACTTGCAAAACTTCCTTTCTCACAGTTGCCCACCAGGAAAACCCAGAATAGCACCGGAGCACAGCTCCACTTTTCATCTGCGCGGCATAAATCGCAGGGTTCGCCACTGCACTGAGGTTTTGAATGCCTGGAGCAAAGCAAGATCTGTGGGCTGATTTCTCCCGCAGTTACTCCATGCGTGCCTGCAGAAGCAAGGAAAGAAAAAGCCACGGGGGACGGCCCTGAGCTCATTTCCCATTGCTGGCTCTCTCCCTGGAGAGGCGCGGGGAGGATGCTGCAGCTCCCTGGCTCTGAGCGAGCCATCGTCCGCTCTCCTCGGAGGCAGCGGCAGCAGAGAGGACAGTGGAGGTGCGGTTGTGCCTCTCTTCGCCGGCACCCAGGGAGGTGATCCCAACGTGCCCAACGAGCGCTTCTCTTGCAATTTCACGGACTCTAAAGAAGCTCGATGTTCAGAGAATGGGACTTTGAAATGTAATGAAAATCAGCCCTTCCTACCGTGAAGCAAACCCAGCACTAAAAATCACTAAGCACCGGCAACCACCTTGGCTTTCAGTTTAGTTGTCAGAACACCTTTATTTCCATCCCAACAGAAAGAGCATCCATGGGAGTGGGGCAGGCTCTGAAAATTACTCCCTGTAGCATTACAAGGTCAGCATTCAATAAAAAGCTCTGGTTTTTCATTACGTATTAGCTTCCGAAACTTCAGAGACTGAAGCCTGATATCTTAACCTGAAGCTAGGAATCACTGCTATGTTGCCAAGTTTCAAATTACTACAGCAAAAAGGAGGAACCCTAATGGTGAGAGGAAACATTCAAATGGCTGACAAAACATGGTTAACACGCAGCTTAGAGCAGGCTACCTGAGATTCGATGTCTTTCACGTTTAAGCCTAGTTTTCCAACATGCTGGTTGACAAATTGCAAAAATACCTAAAGAAAACAGAAGGGGAGGTGTGGAAGAAAAGATCACTTTTTTCAGTGACGTCATGAATTATGTTTTACCTTACAAATTTTGATGTCTACTTAAAAATTAAATTACCTTTTTTACAGCATCCAGTTTATCCGGAGCACGGCTAAATAATTCATCAAAGGCATCATCTTCTGTATCAAAACAACATTAATTGGTATTATTTGGAATAACTGTCAGATCAGAGGTTTAAAGTGGCTCCAGAAGGAGAAAGGTGTTCACACTTTATAAGCCGAGGACGAAAAGAGTCGTAGGGAGACGGGGGAAAAACCCTGCTTTTGTATTTATCAGAGGACAGGGCGACAGGCTTCCCTTCAGCCTGACTACATCAGAGGAAACAATTTACTTCATTCAGCTTTGCAATTTTCACCTCCAGAGGTTCTCAAGATTTGTGCTGCCACCAGTCTGATCAATGGCAAAGTTTTGCATTTCTACAGTTTATCTCTTTTCAGTTATGTCTTTTTAAGCCCTGAACCACTGGGATAAAATATTGTAAGTGGAGAAGAGCAGCTATACATTTTACTACTTTTTTTGGGGGGGAAGCAAAGTCAGGTACATCAGATTTGCAGAAAAACAGCCTCCTTCCTTTAAAAAAACCACAAACTAGATATTGGGAGACACTGTCCTTCCTCTGAAAATTCACGGCCCTCAGAAATGACCAGCACTGCCACCCGGTTTAAAGGAAGGCACTGAGCCGGTGCCAGCAGTGCTGCGCCAGAGAACGAGCACGAGTTTAAAGATTTCTGAGGAAATGAGGTTCGTCAAAGTCCCTGTGCATGCCCACCCTCAGCTCCATATTCTGCCCAGGTTTATGCTGCCCAGAGCAGGATACGTGTCCCCATGCTAACCTGGCCACCAGACTGCTCTGGTTCAAGCGCGAACAAAGCATGCATAACACCTTTAAAAATCAAGGGCACTCTGGCAGCATATCTGAACGGAGAACCGATTTCTAGGGTGCAGGAGAGAAGCCGTGGCTTTGCGTAAGGGAGATTCCTCCCAAAAGCTGGCGGCAGAGAAGCTTCCTCTGCAAAAGGGTTTCCTCGGGCTTCTCTGTTCTCCCTGTTACGGGGCTGCTGCAGGAGCAACGCCAGGGAATAAGTGAATCCGTCNCCCAAAAGCTAGCGGCAGAGAAGCTTCCTCTGCAAAAGGGTTTCCTCGGGCTTCTCTGTTCTCCCTGTTACGGGGCTGCTGCAGGAGCAACGCCAGGGAATAAGTGAATCCGTCAAACAACGAATCACTGAGCAACAGCCTCAAACCTGCGGCAGTCTCACAAACCAGAGAGCCCTCTTCTGGAGCCACGCTTTGGGATTTCTCTCTTTGTTAAGCAAGCTGTGTCAAAAATAGAGCGAGCGAGCATTTTGAAGAGTGAATTGCAGATTTCTCTTCCCAGCAGAACCAGCCCAGTGGAAGAAACACCTAATTACAGGGCTGGGATATATATGTCTGTGTGTCTGTGTCACAATTTCAGCCCGCACTAGAGACCACTCAGTGGAATAACTGATCAATATGTACTAAATGATAAAGCTTGCACTCTGCAAAGGATGAAACGCTAACATAAAGGGCACGGCAGATAATTAAAACAGTTGCCTTGATTCAGTGGGGATGCAACGCACTCCTTCACAGCAAGGAAGAGCACCTCGCACAGAAGCCAGAGCGGTGCCCAGACCTTCTGCGGGCTCTGCGCACGTGGACACTTCACATCTCAAGTGTTTGACAGCCCTCAAAAGCCCTAAGGGTAAAAACTCTGCGGATGTTGGTTTTACCGAGCTGCAGTCCATAATCGAGCACCAGCAGATTTCAAAACCTCATTTGCAAACTGCAGAAAGGAAACCGCCTTGAAACTGGGAGCAACAAGAAGCCATCAAGCTCATAAACAGTTCCAACAGCGAATGAGGTCAATGCATAAATCCAAGACATACTTTGCCCCCAGCCCAGTCATCTCTGTTAGGTCACCAACCCACTGTTTCATTTCTTGTCTCACCTCCCATCTGTCGCTTGTAGTCCGCGGGCAAAGCGACCACCCAATTCCCAAACTATACCGTGTTGATATGAACACACATTAACACAACACATTTGGAGAAAATCACTAGGAGAAATCCGTGAATCTCCATTAACTCTAGTGGGCGCACACTGATTTTATCATGGGGTAAACACGTGTGTAATAGCACGTAATAGTGAAACACTGGATTTGGCAATGCCAGTACTTACTCGACTGCGCTTCTAAATTCTCTCTAAAAATGCAATAAAAAGCAAGAATTAGAAAAAGCATTCAGCAGAGCTAATCTTATTCATAAGCAAAGCTTATCTGGGCTATCAGCTTTCTTGTAAAGCAGGAGATACAGTACAAAGCACCGTTAACTTTATGTCAGAGTAACTTTCCAAAGGACATTTTTAAGTACATGGTATATCTGCATAGGCTTTTGCAAGTATGTGAGATTTTAACTGGTCACAGACCAGCAAACATTTATTTTATAAGCACAATCCGTAATATCCTCTTCCAAGAAGCTGCTCATGTTAGCGTTTGAAGATGTTCTAGCATGCAAAAAGATGATAGTAGGAAAATTTGTTTCTAGTTCTTGGAATGAAGTCCGTATTTTCTCAGTATATAAATGGTATCTTACTACTTAACTCCTTTAATAATGACAGTTCCTGACAATCTCAGCAAGCTCAAACCTTTCTTTCACGAAGTAAAACCAGAAAAAAACTGCCTCTTTTCTCTTTCTTTAATGAAACAACAGCAATAAATTAAAAGTAGATTTAAACCACTGTGGCTTTAGAAAATTTCCAGTTTAGTCTGGGAGAGGTAAATTTACAGTACTCAATTTTTATTATTATATTTGTTATTATATTCCATGGCAATGACAAACACTAAGCCTCAGAAATAGTCATATACATTATTTTACAGAAGTTTATATAAAGAATAAAGAAGGTATTATAATACTGAATCTGAAGAGGAAAAAAAAAAGGAAAGAAATCAGAGAAACAGTTCACATGCATATGCATGCCTGAGTTTACACTTTTTGTCATCATCACGATCCCAGCTATTTTTTCTAAAGGGGAAAACACCCACAATATTTCCTGTCTGATTGACAGCGTAAAAACCAGATATATCCCCTCTTACTTGTTTTCTGTTATATATTCCACCGCATTCGCTGTCTTTATTCCTCTGGAGGTGTTCTGTTGAAAAGACAATAAATATTCTTGGGTTTGTCACACAAAAAACCTGTAAGCATTAATGAGGCTTTCATGACCTGTTTGCTGCCTTAAATGATTACCAGAGGGCATTTATTCAAGAAGTCCAGTACAATTGGGACAGGCACTTTGAGAGGTTGCTGTTCCCTTCTGCTCTCTTCACTCTTCACCCAGAAGTTACCTGCTTCCCCATCAGAGGAAGCCCGAGGAGCAGCACGCGGCCCCTCAGCTGGCAAAGTTCAGAGGCTGGCATGTTCCCCTGGAGACGTGACGAACGCATCAAGCTGCTTTGGGCAGGCAACGATTTCCTTGCGCACCTCACTGCATTAAGGGCTCTTCAGTTTTACAGCGCTGAGGGTTGTCACCTCTGCCTTATAGTAACCTCACGCCACGGCCTGCCACCCATTGACGAATCTGCCCCGCAGAGGACTTAGGTTTGGTGGATTGCTTAGATTTGGGCTGGCAATTCTTACTGTTTCTGAAGCCACCTGGGATCTTTGCTTATGTCCTTGTATCTTTGCTCCTCTATATAAATCTTAGTACTCCACAAAACATCAAAAAAACCAGTGCTTCAACCCAACTGACGGTCTGAAGAGATAGGAGAGGATGGGCATGCCTGCTGCTTTATTCAGGCGCCTTGCAAATATCTCTTATTGCAGAAAAGTCTTTGGTGTTCGATGGTCTCTCCTGTTAGGCAGTGAAAAACACCCTCTGTTTACATATTGAGTCAACTCCTTTGGGTCAACTCATCGCTGAAGGGGAGCACGCCCAGCCCCAGCAGGGCAAAGGCAGGTCCTTCCTGCAGAAAGGCCAGGTCTTCTCCTTTGGGCTTCCTCAACATTTGTCCTTTCCTGCCCTCGACCCCTCTTGCGAGCTGTGCCTTCATGGGCTTTCCTCGCTTTTGACCTGACGACTGCAGTTCCCACCAGGGCCACTGATTTCTCCTACTCAGCTCACTACCACAACCCCATTACCTCCATCGCCACTCCTCTCTCTCTCTCTCAGGGTTAACAGCCCTTACCTTTGCCCGTGGTTTCACAGAGAATCCCTCCCAATGTCTGTGCAGCTGAGGCACTCGCAGCCCCACAACGCACTAGATGAAGAACTGCTTTCCTCAGAGCCTGGGTTGTCACTGATCAGACCCGCACGACAGCAGCGTGGGCAGCAATGCACAACTTGGACTCCCATTAGGTAACAGAGAGACCGCTCCTCTGCTGAAGTGCTCAGCTGGGACGGGGCCACACCGGCTACCTTGGCAGAACCAAGCCCCAGAAGAAGCTGTCCCTCCAGGACACTTTTAAACCTCCTAAAGTGACACACGTAGCTCAAGGGCATTCTTCGTTTCAGTGCCAGTCTTGATCCTCGGAAGAGAGGCGAGTGCTAGGTCATGCTAATACAGACCGTGTGCTGGGCTCCCAGCGCCACTGAATTGCAAACCCTCTGTGAAAACTGTAACGCAGCGCTGCTGGTTTTTGCAATTATAGCCAAAATTGCAGGATATTTGATGTTCTCCTGAAGTCCCAGAGTGGACTTTAAGAAACAAAATAGAGGAGGAAAGCATGTAGATCTCATCTTGTAGAGAAAAATACCAAAATGTGACCCCAGTAGAAGGGGAGTAAAAACTACCCTTCCCCTAAAGAAATAAATCCTCAGCATTAAACCAGTGTCATGATTTACAAGTGCAGGATTCTATTTTAAAACACTTACAGATAGTAACAGCAGAATTTCTTCTTTACAGAGATCCACAGCTGTTTTCAGTTTAGACCATTCCTTTTTTTGGTCAAGTAGAAAAAACAGGATGGTGTTTCTACCCTTTTAAAGATACAGCATCCAAACTGAGAACAAAATGATAGTCTAGACCAGCAAACCTAGAAATTAAAAGGCACAGTCCACAGAAAATACAAGTATCTCCTTCACAGCTGCACACGCATTTCTCCCTAATTCTAAGCAAATTAGTTTTGTGAAAGGTCTCTAGGATTTACTGCAACAAATACTGAAACCGTAATTACCTCAACGGTGATTGTTTCCACTTGAACATTTGGAGGCATGGCCAGGTTGGGCTCGAAGTGCTTTGCTATTGCAACCAGAAGATGCAGTGTGCTCAGTAAGTCCTTTGTCAAGATAGCTATTCCATATAAAGAAAGAAAAGAATGTTTAGTGTGCGAAACAAGTAAACCTCACTCTAATACCATAAATTCTCCCTGTGCAGAAGATCTCAAAGTCAGGGAGGGCCATAACACAGGTGGCATATCAGATTGGCGTTTATATAATATCACAATTCAGCAATACCGCACCTTGAAAGTCCTTTTCGTGAGACATATACACAGATGCTGTTAAAGGGTCCACAAGCCACACGCTCAGAGGGTGCAGCTTGCATGACCCAGTCAGGGTCAGATATTCCCGTCTCACTTCTGACCCCATACTCTTTTGGCACCCCTTTGCTTCATAGCAGCCTTATAGTAGAGGAAGCCCTGCGACGGATAATTTTCTCCAATTTCACTTCTGCACCTACATTCCACGCTCCATTTCAGCTGACTTTCTTCCAGTTGCAAACACTTAGCCACAGCTTCCAGAATCACAGAGAGTTTCTGTCGCTGTTTTTTTTCTGTTAATGCGATCTTGTCAACATCCAGCTTGAGAGATCCTAGGTTTTCTTTGCCAGAGAGTCCACAGGAAGGAGAAGATTGTATTTCAACACCACCACAGGAAAAAAAAATAAAAATTAATCAGAAACATAAAATGTCAGCAAAGCACACTAAGTCTTGTTTTAAATGTTCGGTACCACTTAACAGCATCCTCAAACCCACACCCCACGGCTGTATGCCTTGCTAAACTCCTGCGCTCTCTGAAAGCCTCAGTTAAAATCAGTGAAGCTCCACAAAAGCGAGAGGACCCAAGTCATTTCTTGCAGCATCATCCCCCAACTCTAGCACTCCACATTCCTCCTTTTCTTAGTAGGAACTACAGGAATCCAATGATTGAATCTTTCCTGTAGATAGTGTACAAAGGCAATATCAATTCACATACACAGAAGAAATCCCAGCTCACTGCTCAGGCAAGTAACTACGAAAATAAGCCAATCCTGTTCACGCTGCTTCCCTCAGCCTTGGTGAAAAGGAGATAAGATTTGAAAGACATCCCCAAAGAGACTGAAAGGGAAAAGTGAAGTAGGAACAGGAGAGGTGGAGAAATAGAAACAGAACAACAGTCTGTTCCAAGTGGTCACATCTTTATACAAGCCCCTCGTGGTGTAGAGAGCCTCTTAGATTGTCACCAGTTCCAGTTCCAGCCCAGTGCTCTGGATCTGGAATTTTTATTTTTTTTTTTTTTTAAAGCAGGAAAACATATACATTATAGTGCTGATTTCACCCAATGTTTCTGATGGCATCACAAGTCACATTTGTGATCCTAGCTTATGAAGCCTCCCTTTTCAGAGGCACTGTGATTTCACACTTCAAAGTTAACCTTTTTATTATGTTGAGTCGCAGGCAAAAAGACTTTCTTAGAAGAAAAATAATTATATAGAAACAACAGTGGATTATCAGGCACTTGTTCAGCATTGTAATTATTACATATGGTTCACAGCGCAGTGCTTTCTCCGTTAGCGAGAAGCGAGACTCCGGCAGATCACTGCGATTCACGAGGTCTGTTCTCTGATCTGAAAATTCCTCCGTGATGTGTTTCTGAGGTACACTCAAAGCAGCAGCTCACCCAAAAGATGATGAAGCACCAGCCCATCGAACAGATCTTCCTCCAGACTTTTAACTACTATGTGTTCCTCTTTCAGAGTCGTGTTAATCCAGTCAACCAGGAACTGCGGAAGAAAACAAAGCAGCTGGCAATGATATTCTTGTTGTTTAGACAGTATAGCATTCAGCGCTATGTTGTGTTTCACCTTTCTCTTTAGTCTCTTATCTCACATCTTGGTTTATTCTTCCTTTGGTTGTTTTTTAAAGGGAAGTTAAGTATCAGTTAGTTCTCCCTAATTTTCAAGTGAGATAGACGCCTCACAAGTTGTATTCCCAGTAATTTTGTAGAAATAGTTACACGGGTGGAGAGAGAGAGACCCCGTATTCCCACTTCCATCAGGGAACAGGCTGCAGAGTACACTTCCCAACCCCTGCCTTCATTAGACTTTACAGAATTCACACAAATTCCACCGTCAGAAAAAGAGTTTGTAAGAAAAGAGGCTTCGCTCATTCTGTTGGTTGTTTCTTGTAGCCATCCATGTTACTAGCACTCCTCCCTTTCCTCTCCGATTTGTTTTCTTTCTCTTTCTGCAATTTTGTACTAATCTGTCTCCAAATACCTTTTGTGGCGGGAAAAAAAAGCATTTTGTTTATTTTGCTTTCTTACATGGCAGTCCTCCTATCTCCCTTTCCAGTACCCTTCCTGCCTTTGCAAGGGGAAGCTGCTCAGGAAGCCAAGGGCTGGCTACAACTGGAAGCCACCCACGTTCTCCGTCACACCCCCCCGGCCCTGCAGCCCCTTCCTCGAGCACTGTGCTCCTGCACAGGAGACCAAAGGCGCTCCTCGGCAATTCCCCAAGCACATGTTTTATGCACATATGTTGATAGAAAGGGAAGGCGATCTGCTGAAGCAGAACTGAAAAGCAGTAGCTCCAGCTGGCTGTTGACAAGAGCCTCTCGAAAGAGGGATGGGTATTGCTTGTATCGCTATTATTGCTACAAGCAAGTGGAGTTTGTTGTGTGGATAATACCCTTCTCACTTGCTGTAAACAGAGGAGAAAATCCACAGCAGATCCCCATAAGTTAGCCAACGTTGACAAAAATATAAAAAGCAGATTGAAAAAAAAAAAGATCTCTGAGATGCTTGAAACCACACAAGAAAAAAAATGCCTGGTGCTGACACTTGCCTGAACTGAGACGCTGTCAAAGTGTAATGTACTTCCTCAGCTAAGTAACAGGAATTTTCTAGAGCAGAAAGCTCAGCCAATGCTTGCAGGTTAAGACCTGGCGATGCTTCAGATGTGTGAGGGATAGAGCGGTACCCCAAATGTAACCGTACAACCAGACGGAAGCCAGAAAAGCAGAAAGCACTGCTGAGCACACATCTACAAGATCCCTCGTTTGCTGTCTCAGCTCTAGACAGCCACATCCACAGCCTGCAGCTCACGCAACTCTGCTTTCAGTCCAGTTGTTGGGACCCCACTCAGCAGCAGAGCAGAGCATTGTGTCTAAAAATGAGCGAATAGGGAAAGGAGAAAAGGAATACTTCAAGAAGTTTGCTACTGGCTTTCAAATGTAACCATCTTCTACTTTACATGCAGTTCGATATTTATAGTAGCTACAGCGAGCCATTTCACATTCCTTAGTGCCCCCAAAGCCACCTCAGAATGGAAATGCAGTGGAACAGAGCCTTTCTCCCCAGTGAGTTTCTTTGCTTCTTTTCTTCTTCCCTTGAAGATACCTCCCTGTCCCCTGCTCCATCCTAATCTCTTGTCTAGAGGAGCCATGAACTCTTTAAATTAAGAAGGCGATCAATGGCACCAACGAGCACCCAGAGGACGGCCCCCCTTGAGGCCCAGTTTCCACCTCCTCATCATTCAAAGAAGAGAAATTAGACAGTGAAGAACATTGTTTCAGGAGTCTCTGAAGGGAAATGGATTAAGCACTGAAGCTCACAGAAATCTTCATAAACTGAGGAAAGCTCTTCATTTTTGGCAATCTGGAAAGAACAAATTCACTGTCTCTGCAGACAACATAATTGCATTTTGCAGCACCACCTTTCAGATTTTCTCTTTTGTATAAAAACATCGTGAAAGCCTGACACAGAAATTAAATATTTTTGATCAAATGTGCATGAAGGTTTAAGGAAACGTAATATAGAAATGCACATATTTATGGATTTATGAATGCCATATAACACACACATCAGCACATAGCCTAAGCTCGTTTTCATAATATTTATAACAATTGTAGTATCTCCATAATGCAAGAATTGCTGGTCTCATAAGAGACATGCCACTTTTCTTCCAGGAAACTTCAGTATGCTAGCCTTCCCCTGGGCTGTGCCATTAGAGAAACACGGTGATTGAATGCACAGGGGAGATTTTCAAAATTACTTGGAAATAACGTACTTTCCCGTGAAATAGGATTCATCCTTCACAGTTACCTCAAGCAGATAATGTACCATACAACAACTTGAAAGCTTTCCTCCTGAATTCTTGGTGACTTGCATACCCTTCATCCCTTCTCCCTCTGCTCTGTGCTACCCTCATCAGGGTGCAGCGCGGCAGATCCAGCTGCCACCAGAGGTAGAAGACAAGACAGAAGACTGTTGCAAATCAGCACAGCAATCCCTAAACTCGTTATCATGGGATCAGGGCTGCAAACCTGCACTTATCCGAACGTCTCTCTTTAGTCACAGCAAATGCTGACGTGGGTTTGCTTTCGGTCGCGATCCACTGTTCCAGCTGGATTCTCATTGCTAGTACACTACCATTACAATGAAGTAGCAACTGGGTGCTTCTGGTATGGCTCATCCGCGCATCTCAAGTTAGGAGAGGTATCATATCATTTCAAGAAGAAACTCAGTTTTTAAATCTGCACTCCACTTTACACACAGCAGTGACCTCCCTTGGGTGATGCAGGCATTTGAAGCTTGGTCCTGTACAGCCCCAGCCATCCAGGCACTGTGCTTAAGCAAAAGCTCTGGTGTGGGCCCCAAGCGCCAAAAGCAGAGCTCATCCCCATCCACAAAAAGCGGGGGACAGGGGCCAAAGAGTTGGGTAATTTACAGGGCTGAGCATTAACACAACAGGTTAAAACAGCTGGAGGTGAGAGTTAAACATTACAGTAAAAGAAATGGTACCAGTTTTAATTCTTCCAATTTGGGATTGTTGCTTGAGGTCGGTTTTATGAGTTTCTTCTTCTCACCTATGAAAGGAAGCAAACAAGATCCATTACAATTATCAGATACGACTAACGCAAGCCCGCTGTAAAATCTGCTATCAGTTTAATATTACCCAATACCAGTAATTGCCATACGCAGAAACACTGCCATTTTCTATTTTAACCGATGCCTTGTGAGCGAGAAAATGGTATATCAGACTATTATGCTGGAAATTATGCTTCAGTGTAATTCAAATCAGTAAGATCTAGACGAACAACTCCGGAAACAGGAAAACAAACTTGGTCAGATCCTTATGTATGAAATTTAAATTTCAGTTAAAGAACCAGCTAGAATGTGTGTCGCTTCTTCATGATCTGCCTCTAGAGAGCCAGCAGCCAAACGACACACACAGAGCTTATTCGCTGCTGATAAAACCATGGGACCACTGCTGAAAAACACACAACTCATTTGTACGGCACATTCTCTGCTGGGTTCTTGAGGTCATTCTTCGAACTTTTTTCTGTCCCGGTTCACAAAGTACATACCTTGAGCGATGACATTCTCAGCTAGGACTTGATTTAGTGCAGCAGGCTGTGTAAATACATTTAAAAAGTCTGGATCCATGGTCTTTTCTCACTCCAGGCAAACTGGTAAAAAAATATGGGGGGAAAAGGAACATGAGTAAAGGCACGTAAAGATCAAAATCAGTGCGAAGAAGAAAACAAACGAACAAACTGAAAGGGTTTTTTGAGATACTATTTCATGACTGGTGGGTTGTTTTTTTAAAAAAATCTCAAAATGTATTTAAATGTATGTAAAGAAAAGATGCTAAAAAGAACTTTCCTTTTTTCTGTTAATCACCAAAATGCAGGAAAAAAGCCCTGAAGTACTAAAACTTGCCTTAATTCCACATAATTCTGTTTCATCTGAATTAGATTAGTAAAATCCTATTTCAGCTGAAATGAAAAAGCTTTCAGTTCCTAGTATCAATGGATATCTGCTATAAAATTGACCAATACTAAAAGAAGTATTAAATCAAGAATACAGTAGTTAAATTACTGAGAGAAGCTTGTAAATATAAGCAGTTTCCTTTATGAGACCAGCTGGTATAGCTGTGGGGGAACAATGACACATTTCTGGGTAGGCAACCCCACCTTCATGTTAGATTAAGCTGCACGGCTTCTCAAATATTTTTTTATTTATTTTAAACACAGATTGGAGAATGACTTTCCTTCCCACCCTAGATGTCCTCGAATGAAAGCAGGATGACAATACACAATATAGTGGTGAAAATACCTTATCAACAAACACAAAACTCCAGGCAAAGTTTTCCAAAACACCCAGGAGTCGTGCTGGAGGACAGCAGAATTCAGAGAAAGAAATGCGGGTTTTGGAGCTGGACGGAGAGGCTGCGTAGCCATCTATGTGCGTTGTCCTACCAAACACCCGGCTGAAGCTCATCTCTGTCACCAGCAACTATCTACGAATAAGAGGCTGGCAATGATATCTCCACTCTTCTAGAAGCCATGACTCAAACCACAGTGCAAGCAGAGATGAGTCTGATTTTCTAACCATGGGTATGTAAAGCTGTGCCCTGCTGCCTACACAGACCACACAAAAGATACAGCCAGGCTCTACAGGTAGGGAAGCTTACATGGTAGGAAATGTTCAGTTTTAAATGCTTGCCTTTGCAATCTTAATGTTCACATGAAGGTTCTTCAGTCAAGTCCGTAAGACTAAAAAAACTAGGATGCTTCATCTTGGTAAAGACTAAAACTCAATAAAAAGTTACAGATAGTAAAATCTAAATAGCCTCTTTTACAAACAGTATTATAGAATCATAGGATCGTTTAGGTTGGAAAACACCTTTAAGATCGAGTCCAACCATTCACCTAGCACTGCCAAGTCTACCACTAAACCATGTCCCTAAGCACCACGCCTGCACGTCTTTTAAATACCTCCAGGGATGGTGACTCAACCATTTCCCTGGGCAGCCTGTTCCAGTGCTGGACAACCCCTCCAGTGAAGAAATTTTTCCTAATATCCAATCTAAACCTCCCCTGCCACAACTTGAGGCCATTTCCTCTCATCCTATTGCTTGTTACTTAAGACAAGAGACCAACACTGACCTCGCTACAACCTCCTTTCAGGTAGCTGTAGAGAGTGGCAAGGTCTCCCCTCAGCCTCCTTTTCTCCAGGCTAAACAACCCCAGTTCTCTCAGCTGCTCCTTACAGCACTTACTCTTCAGACCCTACCAGCTTTGTTGCCCTTCTCCAGGCACGCTCCAGCACCTCAACGTCTTTCTTGTGGTGAGGGGCCCAAAGCTGAACACAGTACTCGAGGTGCAGCCTCACCAGTGCTGAGCACAGGGGGACGATCACTTCCCCAGCCCTGCTGGCCACACTATTTCTGATACGAGCCAGGACACTGTTGGCCTTCTTGGCCGCCTGTGCACACTGCCGGCTCATATCCAGCCAGCTGTTGACCAACACCTCCAGCTCCTTTTCCGCTGGGCAGCTTTCCAGCCACTCTTCCCCAAGCCTGCAGCATTGCACGGAGTTGTTGCGACCGAAGTCGCCACTTGTGCCCGGCCGTCAACTGGCTTTAACTCCATTGGCCACAACCCTTTGGGCCTGGCCATCCAGCCATGCGAGAAGTAAGATGGCTGTTTATTAAACCAAGTGTATGTTGATTTAAGTGCAAGAAATCAGAGTTACGTACTGCAACTGTACAAATAAATGGTTGTCTGTAGAGGTGAAGGAAAATACAGAAGGATCACGGCTCAGAGCCCTGAACAATCATGGCAACATACGGTTTGTATCGCGGCAGCATATGCACTAGCGTGAGTAAGAGATTTCATCTTTCCTGACAGCCCTAAAATCTATGAAAGCCAGAGCAGAGGAGACAACAATACGATGACCAGGAAGCCTTTTTACACTGCCCTGAGTCATCAGATCCCAGCTGCTGCTAGACGCAGGGTACCCGGCGGGATGGACTCCTGCTCTGCTCTCTAATTGGGAGTGCTAGCTGTTTGTGGATGGAAAATGCCCTCCCTTCTCTCTGAATGTCAGTGCTGCAGGGTCACTGTAGGAGAGGGGAGGCTGACTCTTTTTGTTCTTTTTTAACAGAAGGTGAGATGTCCCACGTTAGAGGTTCCCACAAGAGAGGCCTCCTACGGTCCACCCGAGATGCCCGTGTTAGGAGCCCTGTCTCTCAAGGCTCCCTGTGTAATGAGCAGACACGGCACTTTTAAAGAGCAATCCAGAGCATTTAAAGGAAGGTCTACCCTGGCTTGCGTTTTTCAGTTACTACCTCCGTTCTGTTACCAAAGAAACAGCCTCAGCTGCTACTGCAGGTGCCTGAAGTGAGATGCTACGACGACCCAGCCCCAGACGCACAGTGGAGCAAGGCAGTTACCGCAAATGCTGTTGCACACTGCCCCCAGAAGATCTCCAAAGCAACGTTTATCTCCTTGATAGCTTTACAGGCCAAACAGCATGGTGCTGCTTTGGAGGCTCTCCCTCACATATTTATTAAAGGCTGCAGTCGAAGTGCATTATGAACGTGTACTTTCACACGGATTTTGCCAAGCCAAGAATATTGGTAGAAAATAGTGATGTGATGCTTTTGCACATCGGTCTGGTAAAACAAACGAAGTACAAAATTCCCAGCAAGCCACTAGGGGAAAGGGTAACGAGAGAATTAGTTTCGCTATGGTGTCTGCAAAACTGAATGCTGTCTCTAAAAAGGTGCTTGGTAAAATAAAGATAGGAGAAATTGAGTCATTTAGTGCCCAAGGAACAAATGAACTATCTGAGATAAGGCTGTCCAGATGAAATGGAGAGAGAAACGTTAATGAATACAAAGCAACCTAAGGATGACTTACTTTTAAATTAGGTTTCTGACAGCTGTTGTACCTTGGGAAGTCCTGCTCATAAGCCTTCTGTAATCATCTGTGTAAACCACAACTTACACTAACTCAGCTTTGCTGCAATACTCAACTTGTGTATCTCTTACTTCCTTTGAGTATTTACACATCAGGGTGATGTGTACCGTCTGCCGCATCCTTGGTCTCTGTTTGGCCAAGGAATGCAAACATCAGAAGCCACTCTTTAAAATTCGGAAATCCATAAGAAAAGGCCTGAAATTAAGAATTTGCAATAGCGTAAGTTAATATCCTCTAAGACCTCGGTCCTGTGTGTCCTACTCAGTCAGTGTTAAAACTGCTATACTGGGTAAGATTCGCTTGCTTCATATCCAGTCCCTTACAGCACCCAAAACCAGAAGCTTAAGGGGAAAAAAAAACCATAAACAGAGCAAGCATATATATATATATAGTTCCCTAAAACACTTCAACAGGCTGCAGCTCAGCCTTCCTAAATCACAACTGGGGTCCTGGAAATTAGAAGCTGTCAACACATTTACTTCCCATGAATTGCCCATTCACCCCTTGAATACGTGCACCTCCCACCATTCAGCAGTGAGGAGCCAAAGAGCGTGGCTTTACCTTCCATGAAGCACCACCTCCTGTCGCTTGCTCCGACCTGCCACCTGCCAGCTTCTCCCAAAGCACCCCACTACGCACAGTGCAAAGGAGACCAGCTGATTCACATTCTTCACGTTGCTGTGTTACTACTACATGTTACTACTATATCCTACACCCTCAACTGTCATCTCTTCCCCAAACTGAGGAAGCACAGCCTACATCTTGGGCGCTCTTCACAGGGAAACCACTCCGTCGTACCTTTGATCATCCTGGCTGCCCTTTCCTGAACCTTCTCGAGTGCTATCACAGCCTTTTGGAAGCGCTGGGAACCAGACCCGCCTAGATTTAGAGAGGTGCACCATAGCGTTCTCCAATCCTCGCCTCCTAATACCTAACACTGTTTGCTTTGTTGATCACCGCTGAGCATCGAGCCGACAATTTAATGGAACTATCTATTATATGCCCAAGATCTTATTCCTAAATAGTAACACACCACTCGGAGCCCATCGCTTATCTGTAGAGCTAGTATTGGTTTCCCCCCCATGTGTTTCACCTCACATTTATCGACATTGATTTCCCACAGCCATTTCAGAGCCTCAGAACTGCAGTTCCTTAGCATTTAATAGACTCGTTGCTTATTACTAATAATTAGCACTTGTGAGCAGTCCTTCACGTGGCAAGCTGCATGTCTGTGAGGCTTGGTCCTAGACAGTAGCCTTTCAAAGAATAACATACCGCAGAAACAACATAAAACGGAGTATGACTGGGTTTGGACACCTTTCTTGGGGTTAGCTGTTTAATAGGAAATAGGAAGAGATGGAAGACTTCATTCTCACACGCAAGCTTCCATGTTTGCTGCAACCAGCCTCTGCAGTCCATCGCTCAAATCTGCTATTGAGAGCTGTGACCGAGATGCTGTTTTTTCCAGCCTCCGTCCTCCTGCACGCCTTGTTTATCAGTACTTGGAGAAGACATCATTGCAAGAGACAACTGCTCGAATACTGACTGTAGAAGCATTTCGTGATGAGATTTTTAAATAAAATTGAGGTTTAATTATTGACTATTCAAATGAAATGGCCTAATTTGGTCCTTCATTCTCTGAGAACGTCACAGACGTACAGGCTTGTCTGTTTTTAAGTCAAGAGGTGGGGTTTTTCTCCTGTGTCACCTGCTGAGGCAGCCAACAAGTGATTTTTTTCTTACACCAAGAGCTAGACTATTGCACAATGTTGCAAGGCCACAACTACCTAGAAAACAGCCAGTTCTCTAATTGGGTCAGATCAACTCACTTTTCCTCCAGGAGTCCTTACAGTCTGGCTCCCAGATATCCCTGACACACGATATAAAGCATTAATGAGCTACCAGTGGTCTCTGGCATACAAACTAGCTGTAGAATATACACGAGGCACTTACCGATGTTACAAAATTGTTTCGACTGCTTTATTTCCTGTTTGAAAAGACAAAAGCCCTACTCCGCGTTAGCGCAAACAAATTTCCTAGGAACAGTTGTCTAAGTAGATCACAGAAAGGAGGGAACGATAACCAAGTGGGAATGTTAACGTTAATATTTCTGCCTTCAGAAAACCAGAATTGAAAAATAAATAAGAAAAAAAAAGAGAATATGCATTGTGTGCCCAGTTTCAAAGGTACTTTCACTTCCTTGTTTAGCACAAGACCTTTCAAGAGCCGTTTTTGCTCATGAGCATCAGAAGCGATGTGATCTTAGCAAGAACAATCCACGCAGACACAGAAACTCTTAAGAGTTACAAAAAATAAAGATTTAAAAAGCACCCAAGAGAGTCCATTTTCCCAAACTTACTGTACTCTCCTTCAGGAACTCTCCAGAAGCTCCTCCAAGATCGTCTCACAGCAGGTGCGATGAAATTTATGGGGAGAAGGGGACCGACCCCCGGGCTCGGAGAATCCTGCGCCAAAGCCGCAGCCCCCCACGCGGGGCAGCGCGAAGCACGCAGAGTATGTGAGAGGGAAGTTGTGCCGCGCGGTACTGACTACTCTTTAAAAACGAAACCACGGTCGTATCCGGAACTTAATTGTCTATGTGCTTGGTCCCCGCTGGAGACTAAAATAAACAGAAATACAAATGCAGGAAACATGCAACCCCACAACTCCTGAAACACCAGAAAGTATTACAAAGATACGCTCATTCTTCCATGGTACCGCATGGCACGACTGTTGGCTAGTCTGCCTCTGGGGCAACTCACACTGCACTTTTTCTCAGCGTATAATAATGAAACAGCCAACAACAGAAAAAAATCATCATGCTACATTACACGTTTTACTCATGGTCCTTTGAGCATTTTATAAAGCAGATCAGCACCACTCTACCTAGGCAGAAGGAGATAAACTCATTTGTCCTTAGAGAGCTCGTTAGCCACATCAGGGCCCAAAACGCTCATCTGACACAAGGGTTATCTCCACTAGGCAGTGCTGCTGCTCTTCTTTCCCTTTTCCATCACTGATTAAAAGAGGGAAAGCTCCCTATAGCAACCACTTTCCCCGGACATTTCCTTCAGGTACGAGTTACATTTGTTAATTCTTCTGAAAAGCAAAAGCAACTCTGCAGTCCTCCATGAAATCCCAGAATGAGAGAGCAGCCAGCCACACTAATTAAGCTGCTCTGGTTTAACACTGTTAAGGGACTGACTCCTGCGTTCCGCTCCATGCCATAGACAGGAACGGATAGTTCGGCATGAACTAAATGGGATAAAGGAAAGTGGGTTGAAAACACATTTCCAGCTGCCATGAATTCTTAGTAACTGAGAACTTAACCCAAAATCCTTAGTCAAAGGGCAAAATTAACTGTATTTTCTAAGCAGGTAACAAGCACAACAATACATCAAATTAGCAAAGACCCAGAGTACCTTCTTGCCTATGCAGAAGTGTATGCCACAGCCTAGAAATGTAGTAAGCAAAAGAACAAAAAAGAAGGTATAGTTGGAGATGCTATCGGGAACTTTGGACAAATCCAGTTTCGTATCAGCAGGCAGAGGGAGTAGGAAGAATTAAATGCTGGGAAACCCATCTAATTACTGTGTCTCTCCCTACTTTAACTAGCAACTCAAAGGACTTCTTTCTTGAAAGCCTCATTCACAATACAGCGCATTAGTGCTAAAAGAACAAGTCTGAAACACACATCATGGACAAACATTTTTTTTTTCCTTCAAAAACTGATGTTGCCACCAGCGCATGTAGTATCCAGTCCTCTGTAGAACAGCACTAGTAAATTCTGTATCACAGTTATATTTGATTTCATGCCCATCTCCCCCTCTGGAGTCTGTCTGTACCTTCCCAAAGCACACCTCATGCATGCACAAACACACACACACACACACCTGGCCCTCACATAAAAACAGCCACTGAAGAACAATTCAAGGAATCAACAGCACTCCCACTGATAACGCGTTTTCCTGCTTCTCTACATGGCCTTGCTTTATTGGAGAGCCACTCCACGCTCTCTCCACACCAGAGCAAAGGGAAGCACACAGGCACTTTTGATGTCACTCCAGACTTAGTTGGTCATCCGGCTTCCCAAGTGCTCTGTAGACACATATAGGGCCACCTTGGCATGCCAGGCTCCCCTCCCGCACCGCTACAGAAGAACTGGACCCTAAGCCTCCTAAAGGAGAGTGTAATTCAGTTTCTTTTCCCTTCTGGAAGGAAAAANGTTGGTCATTCGGCTTCCCAAGTGCTCTGTAGACACATATAGGGCCACCTTGGCATGCCAGGCTCCCCTCCCGCACCGCTACAGAAGAACTGGACCCTAAGCCTCCTAAAGGAGAGTGTAATTCAGTTTCTTTTCCCTTCTGGAAGGAAAAAGGTAAACAACTTGATCAGGTCCAGCAGCTGAGCAATATTTAAAAAAAAAACAAAAGGCAGCTGATGAAACCTACAGAAGAGCTCATTTGTGTCTGCCCATACAATCTCATCATCTGTACTAAGGCCAGAAACCCGAGATCACTGCTTTGCTAGGTCTGCATAGATCATCACATATCTAGGACCCTTGATGAAGACGGCTGAAGCTCAACCTTCAAAAGTTCTCCACACAGGTTTGTCCATTCAGCAAAAAAAAAAAAAACATGTAGAAAACCAAGCGATCGTTATTTATTTATTTGAATAAATAGTACAACTGTCACAAACCATGCATAACACTCCTGATGTGATTTTTAGCAAACACAGCATTGCATTGTCACTTGCTTACAGTACACAACATCTTGTCACAAACTGGATGTCCCCAGCATATGACAAGTCCAGAATTTTATCTGCAAGGCTGGCCTTTAGTTAGAAATCCAGAGTAAACACCGTTAAAAACAGTAGAAAAGACTCTTAAAAAATACACTAATACTGAAAGCACTGGGGTGTGGGGAATAGGGGTAAGAAATCCTATGAGGTTTAAACTGATTTTAAAAAATCTGCCACTGTTGTTTTTTCATCTTGGAAAAACAGGACGCAGCTCAGGGGTATCTGGGCTTCTTCTGTGGCAATATAGCTCACTGGCACCGAGTATGTCAAGCAGATGCACCTAAAAGGCAAGCTGTATGGACTGGAAAAGACAGACATTCATTAAGTACTTACAAATGTGGAAGCTGTAATGTTGCAGAGCATTCAGCATTCCAGATGAACTCAACGGAATTCAGATCTACCCCACTGACACACAGGGAACAGATCTAAAACTCCAGTAACACAAAGTGTTCATGAATAACATTTTTAACAATGACTTATCTTTTTGAGAGGAAAAGAAGTAAGTATCATGCATATGTAACAGAAAGGCACAACAAAAGCAGGTGTTTAGAGAAGCTTTACCTACATTGCTCTTCCTGGAAACCAGACTGATTGGGATGAAGCTCCAGTTCAGTTAAATCCACCCTGCTCACTCAATTCGTTTAACAATAAATAAAGTGTGTACAGGAAGAGTGACCTGGCTAGACAGCAAGGAGCCAAGGAACGAAAAATTTATTTTCCCTGTGCAACATTTACCAACAGTCTTAAAAACATAACAAAACAAGGTATGACACCTGCCCCCAACCTTTTCAGGGCATCAAGCCTGCAGCCTTGACTGACAGCAGTATTAATGTACAGAAAGCTAAAATGGACCCATGCCTCAGGTTGCAGAGGAGGGACTCAGGTTTCTGCAGAGTGACAAGAAACACGTAACTGAACAAAACAGAGACTCTCTGAAAATCTGGTGGTATGTTCAGATCTGCTCCCATGCAATGAAGACACCAGCTGTATAATCCCATCTCAGAAATAGCCTTTCCCACTCCCAAAGCCAAACTGCTCTTATCAACCTCCTCTTGTTATTTTCTGTTTGCTTTTGATATTAATATTGCTTGCAATTTCAAAAACTAGATTCTCTGGAGGTCTTTCCCAGCAACGCAGAGAATACAAACACCACTGGCACTTCCACATCACCTGAAGGGAGGTGGGTGGAATGACAGCTCTTTAACAGACTTGTTTCCCACAAATAACACTGCATTAAACTAAAAGTTTGAGTGACCGTTCAGTTCAACCACCTTCCAGCCTCGTGATTCCCCTATTTCACAGCACGAAAGTTAGACCAATTTCATTAACTTGGCAGGAGAGCTGACCCACCAAGCCTTAGCGCCTCTGCTAGTCTCCTCTGTAATAACTGCCAGCATTGTGGTAGAGTCTAATGGCCCCATCCAAAATTCAAGTCCAATTGTTCTAGGCTCCGTAAGAACAGCAAGAGGTCAGATCCCTCCTGAAGTACAGGTAAGCAATGACTCCCCACAGAACCTTAGGCAGTAGATGAGATCTGAATTTTTCACGGAAAGAAAGGGCAACTTCCTTCCATCCTTGTCCTGGATGTGTGAGGGGAGGTGACCCAAATAATGCAGGTACTGGAACTCAGAACCCAAAAATATAAAACAAAGAAGCAGAAGCCCATTTCTCTCCCTTTTAGATTAAAATTTGTTTAAGTAGGGAAGGAGAAAACCCTAGTTGTAAAACTGTATCATTCAAACAGCGTGTTTCCTCTTGAACTCAGAAGGGTAAATAATGTTTGGTGTAAGAAATCCATTTTTAGGGAAAGAAGATGCCTATGTACAACAGGACTCAAGTTAGCCCATGGAGGACAGCAATACTACCTGCTTCCTCTTCGGGGCACTCTACGTAAAAGCAGTATCCAAATCTCTCCCCTATGCACTCCAAGGGAAGGAGTGCTATTACATGCATATTCCACAAATAATTTACTCTGGAAATTCCAATCCCATTTCCTTCGCACAGCTCTCCTCAAAAATCTACTCAAACAGCTGATGTTCAAGCACAGCCTCCTTGTACACACTGCTGTACCTAGCACATCACCAGCTAGGAATAGCTCTACAGATGAAACCTGTTAAGTACTATGGGGTAACGAGAGTCTACCAGATAAATCTACAAATCTAGCAATTCTTTTTTTTAAAACAGATTCCCACTAAAATCCATAATATCTTAAAAGACTACAGGAGTAGGCCAGAGACTAGCAGAGTGTTTCTTGGAATGGCACAGGGCAACTCAATGAAATTAGGTTGAAGCATAACTGATCACTGAAGAGCTTCACATTTGAGTGCTAACCATTGGCTTGCACTACATATACCACACGTCTTGCACAGCCCAGTGCAATCCATAAGCACAGGCAAACTCTTATTTATATAGTAATTCAGTTTTACTCTTTAGGAAAGAAAATACATAAAACTCTGTTTATAAAAGCCTGACCCTCAGAACTGTACAGCTGCCAATAACTTCAACAGGAATGAATCTGACCCTGTAACTCAGATATGTGAAATGAAGAGTCAGCCTTTAAACTGCCAAGCTCATTAATCTCCATGTTTGTTTCAGAGAGGACCGGGGGCAAAATGTATTAATCCAGCCTCTGCCTATTTGACCAGTTCCTGACTGACCTGATTCAAGCTGAGTGCTTAACAGATGACAGTGGCTCTAGCAACCAAGTTTCTCCTAGAAAGGAGAGGAAATAAAAAACAGGCATAAAAAGATCAGCTGGTCATCCCATTGCAAGACTTATTCTGTGTAAACACTGAATGGACATAACACTGCGTAGCATGAGGTTAACACAAAAAATGAAGCTTTTGCCATTAGCTTCAGCTAGTGCTTGTAATTCCTCTCAGCTGCATCTGCCCAATAGAACATAGAAAACTAACAGAAAAGGCTCAGCTTCTAAATAAATTCCAATGCTGATTTTCTATTACTAACACTTAAGTCTAGAAAATCATCACGTGCCAGTTGCAATCAAGGAGTACGCAAAAGAAAGTCTATTGCAGAATCAAAGAGTCTCCAGCCACGAGGAAGGTCTCGTTTTTCCCTGCTTATTAGTAAGTGGTATATTTCCTTGATCAAAAGAACATTTGCTGACCATAACAAACAACAGACCCAACAGCATCTTCTGGTAAAAGTGTGAAATATCTACACATTTTCAAGTGACCTAGAGAATACACATGCATTATTTTTAGCGGGATTGTCATACAAACAGCTACAGAGAGACCACATCAACTGTAGGAAGAATGCATGAAGTATAGCATAAGGCACAACGGGAGCGTGCAGAGGGTGTGTTTATTGTAATTTCTGCCTAAGGAGGTTGGAAGGATAAAGACGTCAGCAGCTTCCAGGATCATTCAACATTCTTGTACTTTGTGAACAGGTTGTATAGAACCCTGAGGGTAGACTTCAGATCCAAGTTGACAACATCTGTGGAAGAAAAGGAGAAATCGTTAATTTGCTTTTTGTTCTCCCTCGTTTGTCCTCAAAGGAACAGAAGTCCCCACATCTCTGAGCTGGTGGGATCAGCAACGAAAAACCCCACATAGTTCTGATCTCCCCAAGTCAAGCTTTTTAAATGTCCATATGATGCACTTCAAAACACCTTCACAGTAATACAGACCCAACTAACTTCTCTGGGAAATGGAAGAAAGGTAACTCCCTTCCTCATCTAAAATCGGTTACGGAGGAAGTCTACTTCTGTCTGAGACCTGGGATGAAGGCTTTGGGAAATACCACCGATGACTTCACTGGACACAGAAGCAGCAAACAAGTAGCCACACACCTCATATGAGATACTGAACCTCACACATCCACAACCCTGCAATGATACAGTCCACGAACAAACAAAGCCTGAATTCTCTTAGTAGACTCAAAGCTCTCTATTATCTAATACCCCTTCTTACCATGCTAGGCCAGGGAACAGGTGTGGAACAATCCTCAACAAAAGGCTTTTCTGCTAGCACCTCCCAACCTGTTACCATAATAAAATGCCAGGAAATACCACAGACACGGAAAGCGGGGACTATGGGGGGAGGCACAGCACAGAGAAAGCTGAAGAGATGGAAATAAAGGTTGGATATAAAATGTAAGAAAGGAGGAGGAAGCAAAAAATACACAGTAAACAATAGATATGGAAGCAGAAGTAAGAAAAAACAGATAATTAAAAAAACATTCAAAGAACTAGGAAGCCAGCAAACAGTTAACAGACTTAAGTACAATTAATGTGAGGGCCAGGGGAAACACCTACTGCCTGTTTTGAAGGATCACTGCCAACATCTCTCCACCCTTCCCTCCCACCCCATACTGGGTAACACTCTAACCCCCACACTTCATCTGGTATTTTCGGTAACCTCTCAAACTTTTCTTTCTACCCATTCTCCTGTATCATTTTACGTATTTCATTTATGATTTTGTATTTTGCATTTGCAAAAGAATCTTCTCCTGTGCCAAAGAAAGGAAAGATCCTAACTGCTGTGAAGCAATACACCCTGAAAAAACAATGTCTTATCTGCATAACTGAAAAATGAAACACATTTCTAATATTTCCAGGTATCATAGAAAGTGGCTTACTACCATAGCATTCCCAGTAAGATAACAGCCAGAATCAGCATTGGTTCCTCTGTACCAAAACCCAGTTCCCTCAGAGACAGATTTTAAACGTAAGTTTAGCCACGGCAAGCAACACTTTGCAACAGCCATGCGTTTCTAAAGCTCAGAAATCAAGGCAAGTATCTGGAGAAGAGACAACTACCAGCAGATTCGACCCACTGATGCTGGCAGTCGCTTCTGTTTGCTAAACAATTAAACAAAATAGTGCTGGCATTATGAAAATGCCAAATAACTGGCCCAAACAGTCAACTCTGTAGTGGTCATAGATCGGTAGTGTGTATTTGCCCCATTCCTCCCAAATGGTTTTATTTTCCCCGTGACACCCACTGAAAACAGAATGGGCCTTCTCCCCAAGCCACTGTAACCTCCATCTCAGTTGACACAGCATGAAGCGGTATGATCAAGCCTTGCAGGGTTCGGTTCCTGTCTCTGGCTGACATTACTTCAGAGGCAGGAACCGTCTACGCTATAAACCAAGATCAACGTGCCAGTGGAGAGAAACAGAAACCCAGAGGGTAGAGCAGAAACATCGCTGAAACCCAGAAGCACAGCTACGAAACCAGGGCATGTCCCAAGAAGAGAGAAGCTGGGAGTGAGAGTCAGAGAAGTGCCAGAGTATAGAGCTAAGGGCACCAGAAAGAGCACAAGCAGTTAGGAGCTGGGAGGGGGCTCAGACCTGCAGCACTGTGCTGGGCACGTACCATCCACCTGCCCTCATGGACGCATTTAAGGCTGATTCCTACTGACCTCCAACAGCAATGTGAGCTGCGTACCTGCTGCTGATCACCCCTGGCGATTACCCGGAGGAACTAAAAGAAGGAATGGACCCAGCTCTTTCATTTGGCAGTGTAATGACATGTAAATTTAGGGTCACAAGAAACTATTGTGGTCACATAGTCTGATCTCACGTACAACACAGTCCTTAGAGAATTCTACCTTGTAAATCCTGTATTGAGCTTACAAATCGAACTGTGGCCGAATTAAAATATAAGCTTAACGTTGCATGGTTTTCTTTTTTTTTTTTCTTTTTTACATCTTCCAGTGGTGGTAATTCCGCCTCCATCCCTTGACAATTCAGACCGAAGGTTAATAACCTTCACTGTTGCAGAAGTTATACTATAATTCTAGTTTGACATTTTCCTAACTTTCAGACCTTGTTATGCCTTTGTTTGCTGCATTCGGAAGTACAGTAGTACAAGATGCATCCTCCCTGTGTGGGCGATTACAGTGTTCCTTATTGATCAGTGTCTAACAAGCATTCCTAGGAATAAGCATACTCTCAGCCTCCTGTTTCTTATTTTAGGATGAAGCATGTACAGTCATAACAACAACTAATAAAATGTTAACTGAAAGTGGCCATAAATCACCTAAATAGTTTAAAGTATTCCATTAATTTAAAACTTTCACACTCCGTAACAACCCTGTGCTGTGTTTTAACCTGGCAGGCAGCTAAACACCACACAGTCGTTTGCTCACTCCCCACCCCCCGTAGTGGAATCAGGGAAAAAAAGGTAAAACTCATGAGTTGAAATAAAGACAGTTTAATAGTACAAAAAGGAATGAAAAATAATAATAATGATAATAAAAGAATATACACAACAAGTGATGCACATACAATTGCTCACCACCCGCTGACCGATGCCCAGCCAGTCCCCGAGCAGCCGCCACCACCCCCCTGCCAACTCCCCCCCATTTTATTTGCCCAGTATGTTCAGCATGACGCTATATGGTACGGAATATCCCTTTGGCCAGTTTGGGTCAGCTGTCCTGGCTGTGTCCCCTCCCAGCTCCTTGTGCACCCCCAGCCTCCTCGGTGACAGGGCAGTATGAGAAGCTGAAAAGTCCTTCACCTAGTGAAAGCACTGCTCGGCAACAACTAAAACATCAGTGTGTTAGCAACATTCTTCTCATCCTAAATCCAAAACACAGTATTATACCAGCTACTAGGAAGAAAATTAACTCTATCCCAGCCGAAACCAGGACACCCCATTAGAGGCTAATTAATCCACTACAACATACTTTTGCTGCAATAACTCAGCATCACGTTCTGCTGCTGGCTCAATCTACTGAACTGAGCTGGAAGAACAGAGGAGAGGAGCTGTCCTGTATGTTCCTGTTTTTGTTTATCACCTGTACAAAGACATACTAAACAAGAACTCTTTCTTGCAAGCCCTGCAGAAAGCATGGGCTATAGAAATAAAAGTTGTGATGTTCTGTTCTAGATAATGTTTTACATGAAAATTCTGCAACTAATTCAAGAGGCATTTACTAGCCAATTCACACTAAAGGACATGGATTCACCTAACAGGTTTTCCAGCCTATTTAGGAACGAACAATAGATCAGTATGGCATTAACAGAGTATACTACACACAAAACTTTTTGCACAGCACCAAATTTTATGACAAAATGAGTCCTTGTTCTAAGAAACACGTATTACATGACTATACTGGCCGTCAAGATCCTACAGAGGATTCAATGAAACTACAGTGACAAGCAAAGCCCAAGATGTTCCTGTCCTCTCCAAAGGAGTAGCTTTTCAAGAGCAACTATCAGTTTTACAGTCAATTCCAGGCCACACAGACACCACACGAGCACACTCACTCCAATAGCTGCGAACTACTGCTGCCAGAAATGGGTACACACACAGAAGAGGAAGGAATACAAACAAGAAACCATACATCCTACAGCAGCAAAAAGTGAAAAGGAATGTTCTATGAGCTAATCTGGCTCTCTAACTTCCACTAATAACCTATTTTTCAGTCAGTAAAACAGTTAAACACAATCTGCTGCTTACTGAATCTACACACCTTGTCTGGAGCAAACAGAAGATCCACTATAGTTCTACCACTCATCATAATGTAAGGATATAAGATAGCCTTATGGGAAGGTAATCTACTCTGCTAGAGCAACCGATGAAAACAAGTTAAAAAAAAAAGGACAAGCCTTCAACTAGAGAAGTCTTCTCCTAGGTTTTTAACATTTTTTCCTCTCTCAAAAAAAAGGCTGATCTAGCTTACCTGGTCTCCTACAGCAATCTCTTTAAGCCTTCCACTCAAAAAACTGTCATTCTTCATTGTGCATTTGTATTTCTTCAGTTTCCTTGTCCTCCTCATATACCCACTGACTCAGATCAAATACTCAGAACACTCCTTTACTTTCCCAAGTTAATACCTTGTTTCACCAAATTTTTCAGGAGCACTTTTCATCCCCAGATTTAAAAGAACAGCACTGACAGGATACATATGCATTTAATATTGCCTTTTCCACCACTATAAACAGCTTCACTATTTCTTAATCTATTTACTTTCACCACTTTGTCTCATTTTAAGTCAGACTGAACATTTCTTGGAGGCTCCTAATTTTTCTTTTTTCTGTGAAAGCCTCTAGCACATATGTAGTTCGTTAACAACAGGAATAAAAATTGCTCATTTAGCAGTCAAAGTTTTAATCCCTTTTTTTATCCCTAGTGCAAGCAACAATGCAGATCTCATCATTAATTAATTTCAAGTTTGAGAGACTTTAAAGAAAAAACTCAGTTTTTACACTTTTCAGTTCTCAGTCCTAGGACCACATAAATCAAGAAGAGAGCTTCCTATCACTTCTCAAAAAAACCCCAAAAGCCTTTCAGTTATCTGTCACTGAAATCTGACCACAAGAGTCCAAACTAGTGCTAACTGTAAGAATTATGAGAATTAGACCATGAAAAGCTTCCTGCTTGGATTGTTATTGAGAATACCGACTGAATTTACAATACAGCACTGAAGAGCTGTTGTATCATTCACTAAAGCTAGACTTGTACACCTCGGTGAATCTATTTCAGACAAGTAATACAGGTAAGGATATACCCCGGACACACATAATGAATCCTTTGGAAAACTGTCAAGGGGTGCATTTACCATCTTCAAAGGGAGTTGCAGTTGAAATGCACTTGCTATTATGTCTTTACATACAGTTTAAAGCCACATGGCATGTACACACCTTCAGGGCGAGCTTTTGGTTTCTTCAGTCCTCCATCTTGCATCAGCTCAAAAGCAAAGGAAACATTGTGGACCTGAAAGAGGTAAAGTGTTTAGAATCTCAAAGTTATATAGGTATTAAAAACCTTTAAACAAGTTTTTTAAATGCTTTATTCTCTCTATACTTGACATAGAGAATGATAATCGTTCTCTACATGTATAATGTATCACACTCTCCAATGATAACGTATCGCTCCCCACAACTACCTGAAAGGAGGTTGCAGTGAGGTGCGGGTCAGTCTCTTCTCCCAAGTAGCAAGCCATAGGACGAGAGGAAACAGCCTCAAGTTGTGCTGGGGTAGTTTAGATTGGATATTAGGAAAAAATTCTTCTCCAGAAGGGTTGTCAAGCATTGGAACAGGCAGCCCAGGGAAGTGGCTGAGTCACCACCCCTGGAGGTATTTAAATGACGTGTACATGTGGTGCTCAGGGACATGGGTTAGCAGTGGACTTGGCAGTGCTAGGTTAATGGTTGGACCCGATGATCTTAAAGGTCTTTTCCAACCAAAATGATTCTATGCTTCTATAATTCTATTTAAATCAATATTGAACATTTACAGTTTAAGTGTGGCAGAAAGTACATAAGAGATACTAAAAAATGAAAGCTTGTATCATTATATGGCCAATATTCACTTTTTGATACAATGGAACTAATTTAAGATTTCCAAACTTCAAGTGTAAAAATGCGACTGGGTACCACATGAACCAGGAAACCCCATTAACCCCAATCTCAGTCTCTATCACAGTGGCCAGTGAGTTCCCAGTAACAACTACAACAGAGCTGTATTTTGTTGAGTTCTTCCTGCCTATACCCAAGATCAACATTTCTGACTACAAGGAACGCAACAGGAAGCGACGTAACTGAACAGAGATGAGAAAATACAAATGGGTGTGTAAGAAATAAGGACACGAAATGGAATTATTTTCAAATAACATTAGTCTTTTCTGCATTATTATCAGTTGCATATCAGGCAACATCAGTATCACATCATCAAGGAGCCAGGCTGCTTGTTGCATGACCTTGTGCTAATCCCTTAGCGGCTTGGTGCGTTGGCCTCCTCTACTTGTAAACAGAGATAAAAGTCGAATTAAGTTTCTCTAATGAAGCAAATGCTTGAAAAAATGTTTGGTGGTGGCAGTTCCTAGACAGACTGTGCAGTGAACTTGCAAAACAAGCTAGGCACAATTGTACAGAAAGAGCTTTCTGAACAAGCCACCAAGGATCATACATGAACATAAAGTCAAAGGAAAGAAAATGGTCAAAAAGGAAAAACACAAGAAAGTGGACGTCTTCTTTTAATCTCTCCTTTGAGGAGCAAACATTATGGTTTAAAGACATCTGCATAGCAGCTTTCTTCTCCGTGCTTACTGAAACTTAAGCAAGGTAATTTGGATAATGAATTCTGTGCATTTTTGTTACTGAAAATGACAGTTCTGGAGATACATAGCAAGGGGGGGAGCTTTAATTAAAGCTACTCGTCTTGAAAATCAGGGATTTAAGCATGCAAAGCTCCCCTGCAACAAGGAAGAAAGGCCCCATTCACTGGCACTTATTGCTCAGGACTTTATTAATCTCTTTTTACCTGCTACATTTCCTCCTCATTCACTGTGACAAAATCAATCACTTCCAAGATGAAAATATTTTTTCCTTTCCCAAAAACGCAGAGTCTACCTCTCCTTGTTTGATTTACAAATCCCCTTTTCTCAAGGCAGAGTCTCCACACAAAACAACATTATGTCAGGAATACAGGATAATCTTCATGAATTTGAACGATTAACAACAAAATCATAACTGAACAGGTCTGGCTACAACTCAGCATCTTGCATTTCTACAAGGGCAAAAATTCAAGATACTAGGATATAAAAAAGCAAGATAAAGCTGTAAAGGAGAGCTTGTATAAGACGTAATAGATACCATTTTCCCACTGCTCTATCAAGCTCCTGTGCAGTATGCAACATTCAACATGAACTAATCCCCATCCTATCCACAAACTTAACACCTAAAGAAGCCCCTCTTACCAAAGCATGATTTCCTACCTTCAGGGAGCCCCTTTAAGCTCCCAAACAGCAACTAGTCACCTCCTGAGGAAGTCAACAAACCCTATATAATCCACCGAACCAGCAGGATTGGCACATTAGCCTGGGTCTGTAACTGCGTTCATTTGGTGCAGCTCAATTTGCTCTTGCAATGCTGATATGATCCACCCAGGAAAAGCAGTGTTATGCTACTGATGATGAAGTCCCATCCCTCAGAGAACAGGTACGTTTGCTGAGGGGTTCTTGACAGCAACAATCTGCGCTGAAGTCATTATGAAAAACCTACCATTTTTAACAGCCCTCGCCTTACAAAACATTTGATCTTTTAATTTTTGCCAATGTTTCAACTCCTGACCAAGGCATCTCCTGCTCCAGTTCAGCCAACACAATACTTGCATGCTCTCCGCTGCAGAACCTTGCAGAACTAGCAGGGGGCAGATGCACTACTCCAGCACAACCAGGCTCAGAGTGATATGATATGATATGATATGATATGATATGATATGATATGATATGATACCAGGCACCGAATATACAGATGTGTGTGCATGTCAAGGAACAACTACGGAAAGAGGCAAACTTTTGGTTATGACAAAAAAGTCTGTTAAGTACTCTTCTTATCATTAACACCAGGAAGGACACGGGACAATGGGGCAAGTGTGGGGCTAAAAGCAAGACACTTACTTATTCTCCTTCCATCTCTAATACCCTGATTATGAGTAAGACAATCTAAGACTGTAAAGAATCCACTCTTCTTCCTCAAACCTTGTTTTGTCTGAGACACTGTTAGGCGGCAAGTCATTCACTCCTTACCAAACAGAAAGAAATATCCAAAAAAGACAAACCAGCACATTCTCTCAAAAGTTAAAGTCAGCAAAGTTGGCAATGATCCTGTCGGGAACTGAACACAGAACCAGATGTCTGTGCTCACAAACTGACTTCAGACGGGTGAAATTTTTGTATGCTCCATCCCTGGTAGGATGTGGGCATCTATCTTGGCTTTAGAACAGCTCCAAAACGTGTTACCTGTGAGCACTCAACATACAGTTTCTAACCCCAGATCAACCAAAGATCACTACCCAGGTACCACCTCTTCTACTACAGTATCTCATTTACATATCAAGTAATGACATTTATTCACTTGGTTTGTAGGAACATTAAATAAACAACAGAAAAACAACCAATGGGTATTAGGCAACTGCTACTAATGAGATGAGAGGCCAGTTTTCAGGGATGACATTCTGTGACCTTGGAAAGAAGCTCTATCTCCATGGCAGTCCCAGAGCATAGGATGCGGCAAAAGCAGAGCTTCTCATCTCTCACCTTTTGTCTTTCTTGCGATTTACATAGCACATACTAGGCAAGACCAGGCACCAGCTCTGCTGCCTAGCACAGTAAGGCATTCCTGCACACAAAAACACTTCAGGCAACACTAAAATTTAATAAATCACTTTGATTACGCAAAATACTATACAGTACAAAGCACTTGTTACTGATTTATTCACTCTGGATATTCATGAGCTTTATGTGTCGTTTGATGCTAGTAACAGAGTATCTTTCTTCCTTAACTATGGGGAATTTACCCATTCATTTCACAAGCAACTTTTAGTGGTATTAACTATCAAGTGTCACAGCTAGTGCATCTTTGCTACAGCTCCTGAAGAGAAGAATAGACCACGTTCTGATTCACCGGGCACAAAGAGAAAGGACACAATGATTGGGAAATATCACGTGGTAACAAAGCAAAAAGAATATAACCTGGAGTTTCTACCCACCTTTTGATCAAAACTTTCAGGTGTTAAGTAGAAGTTGTGAAGTGGAACAAAATAGTCTTCAAGGAGACCCATGAGCAAAACCAAGTAAACACCATCTGCAAACTAAATAGAAATACTGATGACATCCCTAGGTGAAAGCATCTGTTTTCAAATAAGCATTCATAAACAAAGAATGCTTCGCCCAAATTACGTACTTTGATTTCTACCACTGTTGTTTGCTACCACAGAAGATGGTTCAGGAGTCACAGACTGCTCATTTCAGGCATAGCAAGGAATTGACAGCAAGCGTAACAAGCATTTCAGGCTGTTTCATCTGCTCCCTGGATTCACCTATACCCTTGCAATCACCAGCGCAGCTGCGCAAGCTAAATCAATCTTTTATTAAGAGTCTGTTGATAAAGCTGCTTTCTTGTCAGTTCTCTAAAGAAAAGAAAAAAAACCCACAGGATACAAGGTTTTCTCCCTACATCTGGTAGCACTGTTTCCCCTACTCTCATTTCCTGAGCAAAACAAGGAAGCCCATTAGCCATCGCTATAGCATTAACCCATGCAAGATCACATGCCAACGACTATTTAAATTACTTACATACAGTAAACAGCTCTAAGCAGAAGAAATTACAAGCAATTCACCTGGGAGATATCTACAATTTGTACTCCTTAGTTGTGCAGTGTATTTGGTCTGAATAGTCAGGGACTGAAAACAAGTTCTCTATCTCCAGCCAGTTACCTATTTACTAGGCTACTGAATACTGCAGGGGGAGGTTAGAGTATGTACGCCTGTTCTTGCTGTTCCCCATGTTCATTTTATTTGCTTGAGGTATCTTGCCAACTTCACTATAGTATTTAACAAAGCTTTTTTGATTTAAAACAAAAAGACTTCCTGTGAAACATGTTTGCACATTACATACTCCCAGGCCTACCACTACGGTACCTGGTCATTTCAACCACAATCCTTCTTAAGCCACGTGTGTTGGACATTCAAACCTCTGCTCTTAATCAGAACTTGAAATTAACTCTTCCCAGTCACAGGTAGGAAGTTTAACTTCACAAAAGATTTTTTTTCCCCCAAGTCTAAATAGGTTGTTTGCAGTTTCGTCTAAATAGGTTGTTTGCAGTTTCAGTAAATACCAAATCATATACTAAGTACTTTCAGCAATACTATTCAGTATTCCTACCAGACAGAACAACTACTTACTGGCTAAGGAGGGTAATGTTATGTATTTCTAACGGAATTCTCACTTGTGATCCTGATATGGCATATGTGACATCCTCTAACATTTTCAAAAATATATTGTTGCATACTTCAAGGCATTAAGCAACAATTTCTTGTGACAGATCAGATCCAGTCACCCATTTATTTTGGCAAAGCTACAAAATAGCAGTGAATGACTGGTATTAAACTAAGCCAGGCTCAAACCAATTACCTATACTCCTGGTACAATTCTCTAGGTGCTGTGCTTATTTTTTTTGCCGGGACAATAAGATAACCATCTCTCCACAGTTCAGTGAACTCCGGAAAGAATATCTGCTTCTGCTTAGCTGAGCCCATGCCTGAAAATTGCTTAATTTTATCTGTAAAGTGAGAACTACCCCACTGACACTGAAATTCACACTTACTTAAGGTTTCCAAGCATATTCTGCACTAGAGACAGAGAACTCCTCAGAGCAGATGGCGGTGGTTTACAGTGACCTCCGCTAGCTTTAAAGAAGCTAACCTGGACACCACCGGCAGTCAAGCCACTGCAGTACAGGAGCTCCGAGCTGTTAATCCACACTGCTGGGAAGCAAGCACAGTGCACGTGCTCACAAGACAGCAAGATAAAGAGGATATGCAGTCTTTGCTGCAACAGCAAAATTGTTCCAGTCCCATTTTGATGTGATCAAAGCTCGCACACTGCAGTCCACGCTCCTCCTGAGAGCCCCAGGCAGCCAGCTATTAAGAGCTTATGCCAGTTCATCATGAACCCTCACAGCTAGAAAAGACACAACCCACCATCCACCCATAACTATAGCAACTGCTTTGCAGCTCTCACTTTGATCCAAGAGACAAGCTGCCCTGAAATCCAGCCATATTCTACAGCCATTAATATGACTCTACTAAATATCCAAGAATTTCAGCTTATAACACAAATCAACAGCAATATGAAGTACGTATAAAAATGAGTAAAAGAAGCAAGCATTAGTGAATGTCATTGCTTCTTAAAAGCCAGAGCCCTGATCCCATAAATTAACATGCCCAAAGGTAAACAGTTCCATAACAAGGTTTTATGGAATTTTTATTTGCAATTTACACAGATTACATACAAAAAGACAAAGTCTCCTACCTGGGTTTCTAACTCCGTTACTTCCAAATTCAGTTTATTCAAGTGTTTGTTCACAAACGTGATCAGAGACTATGAAAGAAAAGACCAGAACCAGCAATGTTAGACACTACAGTCAGTGCCTATATGAAAGGGTTAACATAACCATTTAAGGCATTTTTTAAGCTTAATACATATGCATGCGTGCTATTTGCTTTTGCATAAATAAGTACATAAAACTGAAAACAACTCAGTCGTATAGTCATTTTTGGTGCACCATATGCCAGAAGTCACCAGATGGTGCTATTACATACAGCTTACTAGTTATTTTTCCTAGCACATAAAGCATACTTCAGTGTCGTGGGAAAAAGCTGTGATGACATCGGTTCTTTGTCAAGATGAAGCAAGCAATAGGTGCATTTACTGTCTGCACTAATCTCTTGAGGATCTTGGAGAAGATCTACTGCCTGGGAGCAAGGCATCAGCGGCACTGAGCTAAGACTCACAAGAGAAGATGCCAACAGCACACACCTCTGCTCCTGGAGCGATGTGTGCACACCAATCAGCAAATTACACTCAGGGTGTAACCCAAGTCTGGCATTTCTATTCCTGCAGGAAGCAGATATCCAAGATCCTCCTACGATGAGCCAGATACATGCTAACGTACTGAAGCACAGAGATCTGCCAGCCTGCTTACAACACTTCCAAAGGGGACACAGAGCTGGGTGTTAACACTTCTATTGTGTGGATAGAGTTGAGTTAACTTAATTCTCTATCAACTTTAAAAACACTCTTTAGAAGACATTTCAGACTGGAAGGATAAAATCTTCCAGAGACTTCAAAGCATTGTTTTAAATGCATACATCCTCTGTTTCATATGAAGCAATTGGACAAATTACAACACCAATCTTTGCATACTACTGTTCTAATAAACAGCTTAACAGCCATGTTGGAACTAGTTGACGGAACAAAGCGGAGTCTCTTCCTTATGTGTTCCCTAAAACTGAGAAGAGCTGGCTGAGATCAACAGCTACTTTACCCCTCTGCTCTCCCTAGTACAGAAAACCACGTCAACAACATGTCTGGGTAGGTGTGATTTGCGATGATGCCCAGCCTTGGAGGAGAGACCAGAGGATCATATCAATTAGTGTTAAGCAGAAGAGCCCTGGGACAAAAGCAACTCTTTTATAAAAGCTGTAAAAGCTTTGTATTTAGCAAACTTATTTATGGGTGAATCACATTTCAGGGTGTTGTGGAAGATCATCTTTAGTACAAGAACGAGCAGAAAACCAAACAGCGAGTGCTTCTTGGGGAGACAGAGACTGAAGACACACGCATTACTCCGGCTGCTGTTGAGCCTAGCGAAGAGGTCACCACTGCCAGCCACTCATCAGCCTCCTTGCTGGAGGTCAGCATCTGGGATCTAAAGGCGTGTACGATTGCCCAGTCAGAACGATCTGTACCATTGCGAATACTTTGCGGAGCAGCTTTTTCTAACTTCAATTATTTTGACTGAACCTAGCTATGCTACCTAGAAAAGCCTTGGCCAATAAACCAGAGTAATGAGACAAGCCCAACAAAACCCAATGAATCCAGGCACCACCTGGCTTTGAAACAGTGATCTTTGGGCGATAAACACCCTTTTCACCATTTCAGAATCCTCTTCTGCTATTTTCCAGATCTTTCTGGATATCTTTCCAAAAGCATAAGAAAAAAAGCAATGCAGAAGACAAAACTCGACACTTATTTTTTACCTTTTTGACTACGCTGAGCTTGTCTGGTGCATGATCAAAAAGTGTGTCAAAGGCATCTCGCTCTGGTTTTAGGGGGAAAAAAAAAAAATAAATCAACACATCTTCAACAGCCAAGTACGGGAAGCAGGTTATGTATCCCAAGATTAAAGGTCTTTCTCAGAAAGCCATGTAACAGAGCTTCAAGCTAAAAGTTATCACTCTATTTTGGTGTCTTAAGTGGATGCCAGAGCAAACTCGCCTGGGAATTGTAGAGATAACTGAAAATAAACATACCGTTCACTGATTTCCCTTTTCTGCCATTCATAATTGGTACACAAAACACATAGGAGGAAGAAAAATTATGATGAAACACAAATTTTCACTATGCCTCAATCCTAACTTAAACAATGAGCCACTGAAACATTACCTGGGTTTGGTGTGCTACAGCTACAGGGATAGCTATGGCTGCACCCACTGCTGAGTGTCAAAAACCAGATATTCATCTGTTAATTTAAAATTACTGGTAGTACCCCTGACTTAAAACTGAACACGAGTGAAATCTGATTCAGCAGTGCATGAAGAGCAAAGCTTACATACAATACAAAGATTTAAACTGTGTTTAGACCTTCAAAGCATTGTATAACAATATCTAATCCGATTTAAAATCTACTAAATTGTATATATCAGTAACATTCCACATTGTGGCAGCTTTGGGCTGACTGAAACTTTCCAAACACTGAGTTTTTTGGATGACAACTGTCACCATCAAGAAAAAATCAGGTATCTAACCAATGGCAGCTGCATTAAAAAAAAAAAGCATTAAAAATGCTGGAAAAGCGTACAGGTTTTAAGCTGTTAAAATTTTAAACATAATTTTTAACAGTTTTTCCAAGTTCAAATTATTTTTACTTACAGAACATTTTTTAATAGTTTTCTATGGTTAAATAAACAAACATATTTATTATCCAAATTCCTTTGGTATCTGAAGATTATTTTATTTAGCCCCTGTGGCCCCTCTGACTTTACTTATTTTCCTAGTATCTTACTAATTATTAATGTAGATACTCTGCAAGAGAGGTAATGGTAGTGTTCACATATTATAACTGGGGAACAGAGAAACTAAATGACTTGTTCTTCATCACACACAGTCCTGTACAGGAACCCACGTCTCTTCAGTGAGAAGTGACTTAATGCCACTACCAAAACTAAATGCCAAAAGCGAACAACAGCAGAAACACCAAAAAAATTGCTTTGTCTTTAGAAGACCAGATCAATGGTTTGTAAGGTCAAAACTCCAGAATCTAGTGAACATGGAGGAGATAAGATACTCCACGCAAAGGACTTGGAGAGGGCTGACTGGTCACTGAAAGCAGACAGATAAACAGAGCTTTCTTAGACCTCATACCATACACCTTCGCTTCAGTTACTTTCATGTATCCATTTATATATAAATTAAATGGTCACATTATGAAGAAGGTGTAACTCTTATTGCTAGAGGTTGCAAAGATTTTTACCTGAAAGCCACTAACAACAGTACTAGGAAACATTGCCCTGTGCAGCATTTTCGCTATTCATTACGTAAAAACGAAAACAAATCAACAGAGACCAGTTTAAAGAGCACAAGCAGTATACAGGTGATCTGGTTCTACCCATTATGCTTCACATCTGTGTGGAGTAACAAAACCTGCCCCCGCAATACATTCCAACCCCACAGAATTGCTCAACACATTGTCTTGATCTGCTGAAGGAAAACAGACAAGATTTTTGTGCCTGACATAAATTTTAAAAAATTTCAGAGTCAACTTTGCTACTTACCGAATCTTCCCATCATCATCCTGCAAGTCAGAGCATTCAAAAATATAGGGTTAGTTCATGAATAATCACTTTGAAAAGACAAGACCACGGGCTTAACGGGCTTTTTCCTGCAAGATGCCGAGGGCTAACCACTCCTACCAAGTCAGGAGGCTGAGCAAGTCGCAGACCAGACCCAACGTGCTGCAGGAATGTCCCCACCAGACCACAAGTGATGTCAGGGAGATACGTTTGAAATGAATGGAAATGCGTAATTACATTTTACACATAGTTATGATTTCTTAAGCATAACTATTTTTATGATGAAGAGTACATGAACACATGTACTTCTGTGTACAGTTTCCACAAATATAGTCATCAGACACTACACCACACAGCTCAGAAGGAGCAAGGCTATCTATCTCACTTTCATCTGTTTTCTCTGAAGAAAGAAAACATACACCATATTTGGATATTATATAAATAAAACTGCCACATATGAATTACATTCACAGCCAGTGACATCACCAGGCATATGCAGATGTTTATCAGCTGAGAATCAGGCCCTGATTTGCACAGAGGAATTTGAAAGTATTCAATTAATGTTGGATTCTGCTGATCATCGCATTTTCTGTAGCTATCCTTATATGTAGGCATGGAACACATTAAACAGTAAACCTCTTCATATTGTGTAATATTAAATAACGTAATAAAAATACATGTATAAACACACATGCAAATCTGTAAACATCTTTCCTGCTAAAAAATGTCTAAACCCCACTCCACAGATTACATCTCACAAACCACATCTGAAGGAGAGGACAAGCTAACTACAGTGTTCAAGCGCATAGGAGTGAGGGGAGGAATTCTGGCCCGCAAACCCAAGGCAGAGCTCTGATCCTACAAAAAACACTATGAGATCTTTAATGTCCACACAGCGATGTTATGATCTCATTTTTGAGCGTTTCCATCTGAAAGATCTCCCCCACTGAGTTAGCCACATGGTACTTCATTTATCTTCAAAGTCATGGAAAGCTGAGCCAACTCTACAGGGAGCCAATACCCTGACAAACTGAAGGAGGGCTCATGTAAGCCCCTCTTAGAAGAGTTGCCTTCAGGCCACGCGAAGGAAAATCTCAGCTTTTATTTGCAGCCAAAGTGCATGTCTAGCCTTCTCCTTATAAAAAGGACTGTAAAAATATAAAGCAAAGCAATCTGTTGCAAAAACTGGAGAGCAAAGAGGTTTATTTATTTATTTTTGCTGAGCTCTAGTCCTGAGGTAATATTGAAAACAGAGACCATCTCTCCTTACAATTTTAACAGGGTATCACTTCAGTTTTGAGAAGTGTGTCAAAGAATTGCCTTTTGTCAAACTAGTTCTTCCCAAAAATATCTACACTGGCCTTTCACTTGAGGGAGGCAGCAGCACTGGGCAGAAATTAATTATATACAGCTACCTCCAGAAGGCAGGGCCAAAAAAAGCTGCCTACAAAGGATACTTTCAATGAACTATTTAGTTAAAAGCTTCCGTAACACAAGGATGTCAAGACAACACTTTTTTCCTTTGTAACATAATTCCAGAGACTAAGTTATTTCTATATATATAAAAAAGCACCACATTTAGGGACTTCTTTAATTTAGCAGGCTCAAGGGGAAGATTAAGTCTCTTCATCTTTGTAAATGGCCTCACACTATGCACCTCAGATACACGCTGAAGCTAAAGTGTTTTGTGCTTACTCTGTCGTAGTCGTCAGCTCCTCTGTTACATGAGTGGTCTGAAGGAGGCCTTCACGTTTCTGGAAAGGAAGATGGAGTTAGAAACTGAGATGGCTTTAGTAAAAGGGAAGCTCATTAGGGGTTTTGCAGCATTCAGCATCTTTCAGAATCTCAGAGGAGAAAACTGGATAAAGCATGTTCGCTAAGTTTTGTAGAGGTAGAGGTGAAACAGCTGACACAGGAGGGCTGGCTCCCAGAACAGTGGCATTTATCAGGCTGACAGCCAAAAGGGTGTTTCAGAAATGTATATACATGTATTTGCAGCCAACAAACTCGCTAACAATTCTCCTGAGACCAGAGTCAACATCATGCCTGGAACACAAATTAGAGAGAGTTTGTCAGCCCCATCTTAAATTCTGCAAGGGCACTCGTTCACGTCACAGTGTCAACCAACAATTTGACACAATTGGCAGCTTGGCTCTCCAGAGAGGTCTGAAGCTGAAATAACACAGACGGCTGCCCCCAGGCCAGGGCTCCGGTGTGCCGGCAAAGCTCTCCGGGCACGAGCGCGGCTCTCCCAGAGCAGGCACGGTACTGAGGCCACACATAACACATCCACCAAGGAAACACAGGGAGCATAAAAAGCCCAACTAGTGATTTCACAACAAACAATATTTCCCTGTTACTGGGTTTTCTCTCCTTGGGATAATTTTCTGCATGAATAATGAGACTCAGTTTCAAAAGAGCTTTATAACAGCTTCCTCGGCTCTGTTAAGACACAGCCCCCTGACACAGGTAGGGTCAAAAGTTTCTGAGCCTCTCCAGAGTTTCGGAGACATGGCACACGCCTCTCAGAGGCTGGAAGCGCTTTTACAGGAGTCAAAAACTTCCTTAACATCTCCACTGGTCCCTTCCAAAACGATGGGATACAGCGTTATGCCTGAAAGGAGGAATTACTTTCCTCCCTTCTCTGCCCTTAAAAAGCTGATACAAACAGTTCAAATCTCAGCAGCCATCTAGGAACCGAGTCTGTCAGAATGACTTACGGCAGGGTTAATCAAGCTGCTAGCTCAGGTAAGCAGGTAAACGACCCCTGCAGGCACAAGCTTTGTCTCAACCGTTTTCACCAGCTGAACCCCAAACAAGAACTTACTAGGGAGAACAGCTTTGAAGAGAAACATCCTTCCCCAGGAGCAACCTAAGAGATAAAAATTGGAATCTACAAACCAGTAAGAACTCCTCGTGCCCTTCCACTCCCTACTCAACAAATGAAGGCAGCATTGCTGTCTCAAGCCCCTACCCAGGGAGCCTGGCTGAAAGCACAGCGGCAGCCACTGTCTCCCATCGCTGTGCTGTTACAGCTCCGTGCCTGAGCTGGGCCCTGTGCTGAATGCCGCCAGCTGGCTATGTCTTCGCAGCCCTTCACTTCCCTATCGTGTATACATCTCATCCTGCTCCCCCGAGGGAGCCACGGGAACGGCGCCAGAAGGTTTGGTGAAACAAGCCAGGATGACAGCGTGGATGGAAAAATGGATGGAAATGGAACAGGGCAGTGTTTTCCTGCATACAAAACAATGTTGTCTTTATTCCATCCCACCACGTCTCTGCTTTATTAACACAGGTTTCTGGACCTTCCAGGCAACACGTGCCCCAGGGAGAAGATGCTATAAACTGTGAACAAAAACTCAGTAAGTGGTGACTAGTGAATAATGCCTCCAAATACCTGATGAGAAAGAGGAATAGATGCCAACACTGACTCCCCAATAGGTGGAAACAGCAGAATTTCTGTGTAGCCCCCTCCACGGCAGCTGAGCATGCTGTTTGCACAGCAAGCCTAAGTCCCTTGGCCTTGCAATCGAAAAGCAAATGTCATTCTTTGATAAAACTTTGATTCCTTGCACCACTGCCACCAGACACATTTATTCTTCATCCTGCCTTGCCTCTGACCTTTCAGTCTGCAACTCACACTACAAGAGAATTACTTTAAAAACAGCTCAGATTTCCCAGCAGCACCAAGGTGGGACGTGCTGAAATTTTAAAAGTGCAGATGAGGAAAGCTAAGTGCAAAAGATGGCAACTCCTGAGCCTTGTAAAAATAACCAACAGAGTGAGCCTTAAGAATATTTTTTACACTTATTTATGAGAACATTGTTGTTTTTCTGAATTAAGAGTATATCTTCATCATGCAAGTTAAAATATCAGGCGGTAGAGTCAGCTGGAAGAAAAATCTCAGGATTTTCAGTTCTCACTGGAAGCACGCACTGAAACCACAAAGTGTCTCTCCTCCCCGCCTTCACTGATGAGGACTGAAATGACAGGCACATGCTGAGTGACGCCAGTATTAAAACATGTATCATCTTAGACTCTTAACTCAGCACTTGGAGTAGCTATCAACAGGATCTTAACTAGAAGATCCACCTAAACCCTTGCTCTGCTAGGACAATTCATGGATAACTTAGATGTATATTGTCATGGTTACAAAATCTTCAATTTCACACAAAAATCACCAAGAAAAACAATTCTGGAAGCTGATTTTAAAAAGTTTTGAAAGTAACTAGGTTTCAGGAACTCTACTCTTGAGAGGGGCTACCTCATGGTGTCCATTACAAAATCATATAAACAAAAGCGGTTTTTTGCAGGGTTAGTCTTTAAGTTGTTCTGGGTAATACTGGCAGACAGATAGACAGGTAAAGGTTCTTCTTCCCAAGGAAGCTAAAGCAGAAAGTCCTCTCCAAAAAGCTTGTGGGTTTCTGAGCAAACTATACAGTGCAGGACAAAAAAAGGATGGTGTACTGTTTGACATATGCAGATCCAGCTACAGATTTTTCTCAGACTCTAACTATTTTTAATTACAAAAAATACGGCACCTTAGGAAAGTCTCAGTCTGTTACCTCAAGATGCTTCCTCACCACAAGGAAGGGAAGAATTTAAGGGAAGGACAGACTCATCACCAGTCTGTGGAGATAAGTACTTTGCATGTAGCACAGTGCTGTCATAATATTATTTTATGGAGCAGTGCACTAAAATTTAGAGAAGAAAAAGCCCACAACACTTACACAAGTTAATAGTGTACTCTGCATGGCTCTGGGATGGGCTGTGGAAACGCACACAACTTGGCTAAGCAGTAACTTGCTAAGTCACTGTGACTCTCTTATTTCCATAATGTAATTACAGCCCTTCTGGGCAAGAAGCACCTCACGCACCTACACAGTGCAAGGATGGCTCAATAAAGTTCATAATGATAATCCTAAGTACCAAAGTCACCCATGAAAGTGAGACTTAACTAGTTTCGAAGATTTCAGTGTAGATGTTTTCTTGCACAATACTCCCACATCTTGCAAGGTTTTCTTCCTGTGGGGTCAATTCTGAAAAGCCTACAAAGAAGTCACTTAAACTGTTGATTAATCCCCTTAAATGCATATTCAAGGAAGAAGAGGCATTTAAACTAATACCTCTCAGAGCAGACACCTAATGTTAATTGGGATCCAGTTTGACAGAACCCTAATCATTATTGGGATCTGTAATAAGAGACTATTTAACAATAAACTGGTAATTATAATAATAATAATAATAATCTTCTTAATAAGTTTTCTCACTTGGATTAGAAACA
>VZSC01014419.1:355657-396943 GCA_013398225.1 Steatornis caripensis
TTAGTATAACAAAGACTACATAAAATCCATGTAAAGAGATCTGTGTTACTGTACCAGCATGTATTTTTAAAGTAGATTATGGATGCTGAACTACAAAAATTCAATTTACCAAACTGAAAGGCAAAAGTTACTGTTCCAGAAGAAACATGCTTCAGTTTATACTGTGCCTTGCTTTCCATTTAAATAAACAAAGCTGAAGAGTTGCAAGCTTTTTCTAGCAGTGGGATAGGGGGGCTGAAACAAGCCTCCTCTTGCACGGGGCCTAGCTGAGGTAGGCTCACAGCCAGAAGTTGCCATCACCACCTCCAGGACTCCAGGCTCCAGTTCCAAGAGCAAGAGTTTACAGTCTCTGAAGTTTAAATTAACTCTCATTGTACCACTGCTCTGACACCTTCAGGCACTCCCTTAGGGACACAGGAGTTGCTCTTTCTCTCTTTCTTTCCCCAGTTTCTGTCAGCCTCTGCCTCATCCTGTCTTCACCTCAGCCTCATCTAGTCCGAAGATGCAGGGACTCTGGTGAACCAGATGCTCTCAGTAGTATCAGTATCCCTCCAACAGGAAAAGATGTGAAAACATTTTCTCCACAGCCTTCCCTCTGCTCCAGAGGTGGAGTGTCCTGAAGCTTGAACTAAGGACAAGGAAAGAGAAGCTTTACCTCTTTAACTAAGTTTTTTTTCCCTGACTTGCCAGTTACAGAAGACGCTTCACTGTACTGGGCAGAAGACGACTTCTAGTGTCAGAGGACTGTTTGACCACTTAATATTTACATTTTCCTCCTTGTCTTTCCAAAACAGTCAAAAGAAATTTAAAAAGAAATTGATCTCCTGTTTATGTTCATGTTATGTTATACCTAACTCACCGTTCTTAAAATGAAAGGACTACAGCAGCCTGAAAGCAGTTCAAAATCACCTCTTAAAGATAATACATATATTTACTGTGGGTCAGGGAGTATCCATCACTTACTCATTTACATCACACCCTGTACCTCTAGAGCATTCAGGCAGGCAGCCTGAAAAATGCGATTATTTAAATGTAAAGCAAAATGAGGCTTGCTTAATCAACCACCATACAATTGCATCTTGTAAGGGAATCCATATTTGCAAAACAGAGTCCAAGATTACTTTATTTTCTTTATTCTTTAAAGGAAACCTACTACAGCTGGACAGATCTAACAGCAAATGTCACGTACAGAAAGCACTTCCACAGCCTGCTGCCAGCAGCTAAGCCTGCCTTGCAACAACAGCGCTGCACACCACAGCAAACAGTCATGGCATGATCAGAGTGCCAGCTGGAACGGCTCTGCCTGGTGTTCCAACAGCCATTGAGAAAAGCTGGGTTCACGTGCTACAGACTGTACTGCCACAGGAGCTTCAGCTGGGATAGAATGCGAGATAAAGAGTACATACGCTCCAAAAGTAGAGTCTTTGTAAAGTGAAAGGAAATGGTCAACACCAAGCAGAGACAGGAATAACTAGAGCGATATCTAGGGCAAGAGGGAAGAAGTCAGGGTTCCTCAGGACAGATCTCTTCTCTGTATCTAAGGAAAACTAACAAAAACACAAAGCTGTGAAAGAAATGATGGAAGTCTATTAGCACGCCAAGGAAAACAACATGTCTAAGTCTGCATAGTAAGTCTTTGGGGAAAAACAACATCAGTAAAAGGCTTCCCAGACTAGGGAGATCCTACGTGCTGAAACTCCGTTCTGTGCTGTTTGTGTTTCAATGGCTTCTCTACAAAAAATGCATGGCAAAAACCATTAACTTAAGTGTTAGAAATCACAGGCACAACTCTCTTACACAGAATCCCATCACATGTTTTTAGCTTGATATTGCAGTAGCAAATAGTGGTCTGAAACATATTAAAGATATGATGTTCTTGGGATCACATTTAAGGACACCAAAAATGTATTCCCAGGACTGGGACCCACTAAACAAGTGGGACAAGAATTTTCTAAATGACAAGAAATCGGGAGGCAATGGATGGGAGCAGTCTAATACTGCAAAATCAGAGTGATAAACAATAATTGTTCTGATCAATTTCTCTTACGAGTTCATACTCACCCTTACAACTACAACTTGTACAGACACATGTTCAGGCAGTCGAATGGGGGCCCGGAAATGCATTGCCAAAGCTACCAGAAGGTGAAGAATGGAAATCAGATTCTTGCCATGGATTGCTGCAGGGAACAAGGAAAATGAAGCAAACAAGAGAATCCTGAGGCCTTATTTTAAACAAACAGCTCCAGGGAAAAAGGCAGGAAAAAGGCAGTGAAAAGTGCCTTTGGTGAACACAGTGGTTTTTCTTTTTATCCTTATTCCTTTTTTTTCCTAAATTAACAAGGCCTACAATACAATTTTACAGGTAGCAAAGCCTAGATTCTACCCTTCCTTTAAGTTACATACCTACCTTAGAAGTCCAAACACTTCAGCTTCTTCTCTAGTCAACAAAGACAAGCGGACTCCATCGCTTGCTTTCCACTGCACTGGCGAACATTGGAGAATTCTACTTTTAGCAGACTTCCAAATTGTTAACACAAGCTTTCCTGGCTGTAAGAGATGCTCTCCACTCACTACGTAGGTTAAGGGACTTCTCAAATTCGATTCTCACTTTCGGATTGTAACAGACCATGCTTGAACATAGGGCACTTTCTGCTTAGCGTGTCAGAAGCTCCATCCTCTGGCAGGATGCAGGATCCTTTTACTCTCACTGTGGTGGCCTGAAGGATTAGACCACTCTCTACTACTTGAATGACTAACACATTTCTCATATCTGTAGAGATTCAAATACAGGAAGTAAACAAAAACTTTCTGATGAAAGCATATCCTTAAAGGAACAAACGCCTTCAATTATCCCACAGCCACATACATCTGTCCTTAAACAAAGGCCACAGAAGGTGGTACCAGCTACAATCCATACATGGATGTGGTAACACCCTCTATGCAAATAAATAAATAATTTTTTAAAACACTCTGCATCACAGAGAGTATGATCAACACTGATTATCATACCCTCCCTTGCCTGTGAAGCTGAGACAGAAAGCGTAACAGAGTCCTTACAGTCAACGTTCCACTTGATTGTCCAGCCATGGGGTCGGAGCAAATCATGGACAGCTTCCAGGACCGTCTGCAACTTTTGTTTCTGACCAATTTCCGATTGCGTCACTTCTGCCACGTTCAGTTTACGGTCAGCCAACTTTTCTGTATTTGAAAAAAAGAACAGCAAAAAGAACAGGCAAAATCAGATAAAACAAGGGCCTGGGTGGGAATAACAGGCACGGAGGACTGGGCAGAGCTGGACTCTGCCAGAAATTTTCCAAGAGAACTATTTTCCTCGGAAAGCAAAATATCTGAAAGCAAGCCTTTTATCAAAGTGTGTCAATTCCAATAAAACCTGTGATAGAAAACTGGTAAGGTCTGGCAGAACATGCTCATCAATCAGGTGTCAAAATATATAACAACTTCCAGATAGGCATTGAGTTAGTAATGGTATTTACTGTACCTCCCATTTTCTTTCACTGCTGAAAAACATTTGGCACAACACAGCCTTCACTACACAAGAAATCTGCACAGGTTTAATGGACTTTAATAACAAGTCAATTTAGGACAAAAAAGGGGAAATATCGTGTGAACATTTACTTCAGTTTGATAAGCTTTATTTCAGGATAGCAGAAGGCACGAATTTAAGCTAAAGCAAAGTTTGCCTCCTCAAACCATGAAGAGTCATAGACCCATATGACTCACAGATTTGTGCCGGCTTAGTGGAACTAATTTAAAGAAAGAAGTTAAGTTGGTACAATTTTGTCATGTTGTTATGACATTGTCATATTGTGGTTGATTACTTCCAAAAATGAACTAACGCAGGAAATTTTGTAAAGTGCTATCACTAAAACTTGAATTCTGTTTCTGTCATGTAATTATTTGTTGCCAAAGTCATAGACAAGTCATTCTTCTCTTCCTCTCCATTGTGGCCCTTGCCAAAGAGACAGGAGCTGAATTTCTCTAAAAAAGACAAAAAAGAAGAAAGAGAGCTGAGGAAGGCGAGGTAGAGTCCTCCAGCCACCAGAGCAACGGGAACAGCTTTCCTCCCTCCACAACTGGGGAAAAAAATGGTCAAACTCACTCTGCTGCTGGGACCAGGAGGTCAGGACTGGTTGAACATATTTCAGTTATATATTATTATTCCACTCTTTAAAACAAAAAACCCATACTTCACCAAAACTGTTTTTCCAAAATGGGATGGGCTTCCACTCCAAAGATTTTTTCAGAAACATTTCAGAGCTGTCAAAACCTATTATTCCAATAATGGAAAGATTTATGCTCTCAAGTTCAAGAGTATGTTTCTTCTGGACATTTTACCCAGCTGAAGATATACACATCTATTTTTTTTAAAGTGATACAAATACAGAAATATTTTAATAACCCCAACAGAAGAGACTTGCAGGTTATCAACTCACAAACACTTTGAATATTTTGACTGTTTCTATCAACAGTAGAAAATTTTTATCAATATCTGAATAATATTAATGGGAAAAATGTTCTTTAGCCAGGATGTTTCTAAGTCTTTTTTAATCTGACTACCAAAACATGCAAATATTATTTTAAATTATTTTAGACGTTTTTTAGAAATTATACTACAAGAACCATTTTTTGGTCACATTTTGGTCACTATCTATTCTCAGCCCAGGTTAGCTGCCAGTCAGCAAGAAGAAATCTATTTCCTTTCACCCTGACACCCTGTGTACCAAGCCACTCCAGCCTCTCTGAGTGGCATTACTTGAACCTTGACAAAATCAACTAAACAATGAGCTCCACCTCAATCAGTCAGACAGCCATTTGCTAATCTCTTACTCCAAACTGCTTCAAAACAAGCCCACTGACAAGCTGTTGTCTTTCATCCTTTTTTGTGTCTGCCTATCAAGATGGATCTTGACACGCACACAAGGAATGGTAACTACTACTTGAAGTTTAATGACACTAGTTTGTTAGCCTTCCTGCAGAAAAGACTTGCACAACAGACAGCTGGCTTAATTCTGAGGCCTCGAGCATCAGGAGCTCTTGCCTCTTGCATCAATGAGACAGCATGAAGATGGAAGTCTTGCTGAAGAAACCAAGACACCACTGAAGAACAACACAAGACTGGGGCAGAGTTGTGATAGCTTCAGGTCAGGCAGAAGCATTTGCTCTCCCGTCAGAGGCCCAACAGGAAGAAAATGAGGAAACACCAGCCCAGTTAAAGTCTCAGGCTGCAAGATGTAGATGCCCACCTTTCCTCTTGTAACATATGCTAAGTCCAACTGAGCTACACAAGTACGTATGCATGCACAAATAAGCACTTTGTAAACGTCTGCAGGCCTGAGGGTGGAAACCGTGGTCTCTGCAAGGAGCATGAGAAAGCAGTGGTACCTATGACGAATGGCTACAGTGAAATGTGTTACCACCTGCTGAAACAGCAGTGTATACATGTTAATAAGTACAACTCTACTCACACAAATATTCTCCAGCTAAAATTAACTCTACTCCTCTGCTCCCCACCACGTCCAGAGGGTCCCAGCTGCAGTCTAACCAAGCAGTGTTAAAAGTACTCTTACTTTATTCCTCGAGTTATTTTTGAGGAGTTTTAATTAACACAATTTCTAATCATTGTTAACCTATTTTAAAAGATGTGAATGTTCACCAAAATGCTGAAGACCTGATATTTAAGGGGCATATTCAGAAAATTCAGTCAGCAGCATCCATTAGCACCACTGGAATTAGCACCACTAAGTCCTTTTGCCCCACTCTGATATGTACATCTCACATCCCAGCCCACTCTTGAAAACATGTCATAAGTAAACTGAGAGCACTCTGACTATCTGTCTCCAAGAAACTGTGTGGATTTACAATGGCACTTGAAGCTTCCAGTCTCTCTGTTTGCTAAAACCAGCCCCATAAATCACTGGATCATCATAAGGTTTTCTCCATTGTGCTTCTTGCAGGAACACACACATTGCAAAGATGTAAGGAGGTTGCAAAATCACAATTGCTTAACTGAGTATATCCTTTCATGAATCATTCGCACATAAGTGCACATTATGAGTATGTGCCTACTGCCATGCATTCTCTTTTTCTCTTTTTTTCCCCCTAAATTCTATCAGGACCTCAAAAAAAGCTCTCAGTCCAAAAGCTTTCAGAAGCAAACTACACAAGACAAAATTTTGGACCCCATGGCTTCTGCTTCATCCTCCACTGTAAACAAGAATCTCTTCCCATTTTTTCTGACACATATTTCAGCTGTCTAGGCTATACTTACTCCATGAAACAGATACCTAGGAATCATCTGGATTTCCTCCCCTTTCAGCAGACAGCCTGAGAAGAACAGATGGAGAAGCTGACACTGTAGCTATCAGTGAAACAAAACGTACTGGTGAGACGGTCAGTTGGAAGAGATTAACTTTGGGCCCCATCTAGTCTTTGGGGCAGCCTTCTCTTGTGTGAACTCACCTAGCAGCTTTTGCAGCACCTGCCCATCATAAAGGTCCTCTTCAAGCTGTTTGACAATGATTCTCTCCTCCACCAGCACATCATTAATCCAGTCAATTAGGACCTGGAAGTAGAGAAAAAGGAGGCAAATGTCTAAAACCCACTGAAATATGTTCCTTCCATTCAAGGCAGTAATCAGGAATATAAAACAGAGCAAGAGTAACCAAATTCATGTATTTCCAAGTTACAGAGAAACAACAGACAAAGAGATACTTTTGCTCTATTGTTTTTAATTCAGGTCTCACAGCATGACAATTTTAGCGCCCACTATTTTTCCTCATTAAAATGTCTCCTTATTGCACCAATTCTAAAGCAAGTAGCAACTAGCAACTCTGCAACAATAACCTTTGCTGAAATCTCTGCTCTCCAGGTCCCAAAACTCATGTCTTACCTATTTTATGTGAACAGCAGACCTGCCAATAGATGACAATAATCCCACGCTCTCACCACGATCTCTACCCTGTGGTGTGCCAGAATGGAGAGTTTCAGAGGGGAAAGGGTGAATGCTCCTACTAACAGGAGCTAAACAGACCCACTAGCTAGATCCCTGTCGTTAGCAACAGGACAAGGGCATTTTATCTTAAGCTGTTACAGAATACAGAAGTCTGGAATTAAAATTTCGGTCAAAAGGGCCCGATAACCATTCTACAACATACACAACAGTCCTCATAGTCTGACTATCTTAACTATAAAAGTCATTCAATCGCCTGCAAAAGAGGACTGAAAATAAAGGACCTTTAAAAAGAAAAGGAACTGAGTTAAGTTTTCCAGGTGCCAAAGATAATAATTTCCAAACAGTTACAGGAAAAACAGCCTTGACTGTTTGAAGTCAGTAGTAGTGCTTTCCTCCAAATTATTATTTGGAAAATTAAATTACTTTCACAAAAATAATATAGTTCTGTGGGAGGAAATGCAATGTTAAATCCCGCTAAATCCTTGACTCTGTAAGAGGGTAAGAGCATTGCTCATCATGGACATGCAAAATCCACTAACTAAAGCCACCTAAAGCAATGAGCCTTATTTAAAAATCCTGCAGTTTTCCATTTGCTTCATATAAAATTGTGGATTCTTTGAATTCATTTTCTGATTAGATCCCACACTTCTGCCTCTTCTTGGCAGTTATGATGGCTGTTTTGGGGTTTTTAATATACAAGAGATTGTGAAACAAAAGCAAATAAGCAAAATATAGATGGGCTTGCACTGGAAAACACCCACCTTGGCAATCCTAGGAAACATGAGCATTTGAATATGTTGGTCACAAGAACTTTTAAGTAATTCAGCCTGGCTAATGAGGTTCATTGAATCTACCAACCTCAAGTAAGTTGTGCTAGCCTTCGTGTCCACAAAGAAGTTTACAATCAAAACACAAAATACTAATGCTTCATGTTCCTCTAATCTGTATCTTTAGTACTTCCAAAGCATGCTGAAAACGTGCAGGTCAAACTCAGCTCTAAAAATAGTGTAAGCGGCAAATTTTAGCTGGGTGTTGTGGCAACCAGTCAATTCATGGAAAGCAATGATCAGCATCAATGCTCACGTATGTAAATGACTTTTGCCTTCTAAGCTGCCCAGAGGGATGAAAAATCTCAATAATAAAAATTACTCCTCTAAAGAGCTTTCTTTCAAAATAGAGCTTTTCTGGTAAGTTATTTACTAGTCAGTATCAGCACCTTGTATCAAAAGTGGTCTGCTCTAGAGCAGGTAAAGTGAAGGTGACCTTTGAAGACAGATGTGGATCTACAAGGATGCGCTCTGCACCCGTTATTACTGCCACACTGCATGCCTGTGACTTTGCAGGAACCTTATCTATCACTCGGGCCATTCTCTCTATCAGATGGCCTCTGCTGTGTGCCTACAGCTACCACCACTGTTCCAACACACGTCGCCAAGCTGTTCCACGCTCTCGCATCCACTTAATGCCATTGGTTGGGCAGGAGGGTCACACAGTTTCTCCTTCTCCTTCTCCCTGCCTCACGCTCATCTCCTGCAACACCTTCATGGCTTGCACTGCCAGTGAATTGACAACCACACTTCTGCTTGAGCAGCCAAGCCTGCTGGCACACTGGCTACCCCTGGCACTTGGGGTCCTGGGTTGAAAGGGGTACCTGGTAGGTACAGTCACCCTCTCACTTTGACTGTGGTCACAGAAGCAATGCTGGGAAGCCTGTCTCCTGATGCATGATTCAGCATGCCCTGGAAACCATCTTGCTTCTATGTCACGCAGCCTGATACATGTATCTCACATATGGGCAGAGAAGAATGTCAAGACAAGTGCTCTTCCTGCGTTTCACCCTCTAGCAGTTCTGAGGGTGCCTCTTCAGCAGCCTCTGGATCAGGTAAACTCTCCTTACCCAGTCCTTCTCCTCTAGATTTAAAGCTAGGGTTTTCAAAAAATCATAACGTGTCAGCTATCATCTGGCATAGGGCATCAAACCGTTGGATTTCCTTTGAAAACTCCAACCAAAATTAGCCCATCAGAGATTAAAGCCAGCAAAAGTTAAATGCAAGAAGATGCAGCAAAAATAAAGCAGTTAGCACAGCTCTGCTCTGCAGGTGGGGAACCATGACCACATCTGGAGAGAAAACTCCAATCAGCTATTCTCGTCTCTTTCAATCTTTTTCAGGGGACAGAAGGCCATTTAGGGTAAAGGGTTGGAGAGAGACATTAGACTAGTTAGCGAAGGATTACCACAGCTGGGAGACAACGAGCAGAGGGATACCATCTTTCACCTCAAAAACTGTTCCCCAGTGATACAGAAAAGTGAGTCCTCAATAACAAAATATTTTCTTGTCCCAGATCATCCAGAAAGAGATTTTCAAAGCCTGTCAATAAGGTGACTGCCCAATTCCAAAACAAGTTTGACACATGTAGGCATCACCAGAAAAGCGACTGAAGAAATCAAAGTCATAGAAGATTTAGGTCTTCCATGAGATTTACAAAGCAGACTTTCAAAAATTATCTGAAGTTCAGCTGAAATTATCATATGATAATCAGATCCCATTACAGTCCCTATAGGAAGAGCCCAGATTTCCAAAAGTCCTCAGAAGCTTTGTTAAAGGAAGATTCAGGATGCTAAACTATTTGAAACCATTAAAAAACATTTCATTTCGTCTGTCCTGTGTTGAATGGTATTGAAGTCAGAATTTACAAAACGCCAAGGAATTAAAAATAAAAGTCTGGAAGTACATTCTAATGTAGGAGTCAACATCCCATTTCCAAGAGTGTAGGCATACAGGAATCACAAAATGGCTTTGGGTATAGGGTGTTAAAAACGGGAAATACTTGATCTATATGCTACTTAAATGTTTCAGAGAAATTTAGCACTAAAGAACTTTTGGCAAAAAAGTACATAAAAGAGATACAAATTAAACAAGGTCTAGCCATAGTTATTTTATTAATAGTTCAGCACCTGAATGAAAGAAAAACATGCCAAAGAACATTCTAACTTCTTTAGTATTCATACTACAACTCCAGCTCTGCTAGAAAAAATGAATTTGCAATTTATATTTAAGAAAAAAAAATCCAAGTGTTTTCTTTTCAACAGCCCTTGAAGACTGGCAAGTGCCGTAATTAAAAAACAAACCAACCCCAAAAATCTGCTGTCCCACCTCTTGATTTCCTGATTGTGTCTTAATTAGGAGCTTGGAAAAATCTTTCTTCACAGAATATATATTTTTTTTTAAGGGAAATAAAGCACCATATTGCTTACTGAAATGACAAACATGCAGAAATACTTCCTGACTCTCTGCTCACAGAAAGTCAACTCTCCAGTTCTTTGTAGCTGCTCCTTCATGCAAAGACAGAAGCAGAAAATATTCAGTAATCTGAATGCCTAAAAATTCAGGCAGCTTGATACAGCCACAGAGTACTCAGTGGGACGCAGCGAGAACACGCAGACAGAGAGCTCTTCTTGTGCATAAACATATGCTTAACTTCGATCTGTCTGGTCTCAGACTACTCTACCCATTCTGTCCTTTCTGTGCCCGCACTTCATGCATCTGCAGTTCAATATTGCCTTTGCTGCATTAAATAACAGGTGTAAGAGAAACACTGCAGGACTCAGGAAGTGCTTTATTGCAAAGCCTGTTCTCCTAGCGTCAGCCCTAACACCATGCCTCTCCTTGCAGCAACCGCTGATGAAGCCACCACAAGATCCCTCACGTAGCTAACGATCTCCACTGCACCTGAGACTCATTTTCTTGTTCAGTACTTGGAGACTCATGAAACAGCATGCAGGTACTTGGAAATGTTTGCTGTGTCACTTAACTTGTCATACCTTCATAAAAAGCTGCTTTTCTATAGTCTTCTACAGTATTTGGGATTAGCAGCGTGATTTTAAAACTTTAATGCAACATCTCCATGTCCTCAAAACTGTCCCCATGCCTGCCCTTTCATGCATATCCATACTCTTATAAAATGCCTCCGAACAGTGTCGAATGCTCACAGATGTACATTGTATAATTTCCAGCGGTGCTTTAAATTCTGACACATCCATTTATCATATTGTTTTTAGGACACACGCGTATGTCTGCTTAAATGAGCCATGTTGCAGTACTAAACACTGGGCTGAAAACTGAAATTCGCCATGAGGCAGACAGCTGAAACAAAAGGGTGCTAGAAATCTAGAAGGAAAAATGAGTCTGCCTGGCCAATTTGGTTTTTTAGTTCATGGAAGATGGGTTTTTACATCAAATTTTACCAGCTCAGTGAAGTATTTTTGTTGTGCAGGCTGGCTGCTCCCACGGTGGTGCGGCATATTCAGAGTTAATCTGCAGAGTTCAAGGGCATAAGGACCCCACAGTCACAGTAATGAACAAAATGAAAAACAAGACAAAAATCCATGAACACATCTGGCACAATGGGAAAACAGGAAGCCCAGTCACCCGACAGAGCAACGAAAGAAAACTCCAATTTCAATGACCCTTTTCCCTCTGACTTTGGGGAAAATCAGGAAGCAGAGATCAAAGGTATGAAAGCTTAACTGACTTCAGGGTTGAGGATGGAAATTAGTATTAAAAATTCATATTCAGGCCTGGAAACTACTGACTAAGCACAAAGCACTGGTAAGCTGTAAACAAAGAGAAGGCTTCTTGTGTTCAAAAGCAGACCAGAGAGTCTTTAGGAAGGACAGTTTCATCTGGTCACACACAAAACCTTGCCAAAAGGAGAGTGCCTTCATTTTGGCTTTCTCTTCACCACAGTGTTAAAAAGCCATAAAATTAGACATGGAAAAGGTAATTTCTAGGACACTGAATGATTTACTACAAATGGGAATGTTTACTCATTTCAGGCAGTATCTATAGCAGCAGTGTTTGGATGCCTGTTAAGTCTAGATGAGGCTTTAAAGGCCAAGAGTTGTTGTAGTACCAGCTGATCTTCCAAAGACCTTTCCAGGGAGGCAAACTATCTTGCAACTGCAATTTGCTGTCTTTTATCAAGGCAAGGCTTTTTCAGACAGGATCCAATTCTTGCAAGTTGCTGTTCTAAAATTCTGGATTCAATCAGTAGAAACTCTTCTTCATACTTTTCCTACTGAAATACATGAGAAAACTCTAGGAAATCTGCCACTTATGTGAAATGTTAAAATATCTTTCCAAAGCCTCTCACTCAATTTCTACAGCCTATTAACCCCCATAACGTTTAGGATGTCAACCAGCAATGAAGCTTTTGAAACTTTTACCCTTCAGCCACATCTGATCCAGAAGGGGGGGAAAAAAGATTCCTTCCACCTTTACACCCAATACACAAAGAAACACACATGAACAACAAGGAAAGCACGCATATATCAGCCTCCTATTTTTTTTTTTAGAAGTATTCAAAAGACAGCCAGAAGAATCCTCAAACATTTTTTAGAATTGGTCACATGGAGCAACTAAGGGAACTTTAGATATTAATGGAACTGAATTTTAAACAGATTCACAGTAACATACAGACTAAAAACCTGACTTTGGACATCACAAATATCTGAAGTAACAGAAGAAGAAACAATGTATCACGGGACACCTCTGTATACCATAACAAAACAGCCCAAACTTAAAATTCAAACGCTTAGTTTAATTTACTTGCATGCTTGTCACTTGGTAAATATTGGGCCATAAGTTAAAGAAGCACACACATTCTTCAGACACCTGAAATAGACTATTTTGTAAATAAACTATTTATATACATATATAAACAAAATCAGGACTCATCTCTCTTTCCCTGATCTGAATTTTCAGCTTTGAGTCTGTTCAGCCATGTACCCAGACTCTGTTTGATGATCGACAGGACAAATGAAGTGAGGAAAAAAAGGCCGCTGGCCACAGAGGGAACTTATTTGAACACTTCATATTGACAAATTGTGGCCAACTATTTTTAGAATACCATCAAACAATGATAACAAACAACACTTTGAGGCATAATTCTGGTTCCTGACAATTTTCATACGTGCAAGAGGATTTAAAGCATGTATTTTAGCATCCCTAACTAAGTAGCCTTCAATGAGGGGATTATATATATATATTTGCTTTAACAGCAGTGAGGAACAAGGCTTTTTGTTGGGTTTTTTTCTGTTGGTCTCTCCGTGTTACCACAATGCTATACAGTCTGTCTCTCCAGAGTTACAACAGCCCTGTCAAAATCACTTCCAAATGTTCACACGAGCTTGCACTGATCAATCCACCATGCACATAATTCCTACAGCATGAGGCTAGCAAAAATTAAAAAAACATTTTGTGGAGACAAAGAGATATTAAAGCAGAGTCAGCAACACATATCTCTGCTGCTTCTTTTCACTGACATCCATTTACCCAACTGCATGTGAGTGACAGCACAGAAACACTCAAAATCAATGATGGCAAACCACTGGCACGTCTAACTCTGGTGTTGAAAGAGATTTGGGCTGGTACCAATGAAACCAAGTCATACTGCCAAATTTCAAAAGGCACGAGGCTCTATAGCTGCTATTGACACATTCCTTTCTGAGCGGAAAAGAGAACCACTTTGAGCTATAAAAGACTCCATCTATTCAAATCCTCACTCCTTGCTAGTCCACTGAGATCTTTCATTTCCAGCTCTGAGGGGCAGGCAGTCTTTTCTGCTGGTTGCTGTACAGCACTTAGCAAGGCTAATTCTCACCCAGCACTGGGGCTCTTGGAAAATGTCATTAACCACTGAAGAACAGAAAACAAGGAATAAATTGCGCTTTTTTTTTTTAGCATTATCCAAACTCCGTGGCATAAAATAGGTTTTGCCAATGTAATTCAAACCTCTCCTTGCCTTACAGATTCACACCAATATAGCGTTAAGTACTTCTTCAGCTGAATCTCTGTAAAAACTCTCAACTGCTGAAATGTACACAAATGATTAGCAATTACCCAAATTACATAATTTTCAAGTGGGCACTCCACAGGACACATCTCTCCTTTGAGGATGACCCCAAGGAAACAATCTCCAGTTACATGCTGTTCCCTGCACCAACTGCTCCAGTTCAATTGGTAGTAATATGTTACCCTCTCTTCATGCAAGTGTAAACTGGCGTGGTGAACCAGAGCCTGATTCAGCAACGCGCTCTATGCACTCAGGTACACTCTCAAGTGCTGCTCTATCCCTGATTTTCTTTCCTCCTGAAGGTTTTCAGGTTTTTAAACTGGAAAATACAACCTTCCTAGACTATGACATCCAGGGAAGACTCACCAGTTCATATTAAATTCAACAGCAAACTTCTCAATTTAAAAGCAATTCTGCTCTCAATAGCAAGTCTCCTGCATCAGAGAGTGCATCTGGTTCCTTCACTGCAGTAACTCTGTTTCAACTGAATTATTCATTATAACATCACTGCTCCACTAGCAAAGAAACGACAACATGTTTTGAGAGAGTGGTGCAAGACCACTGTGTCTTTTGAGAGAATTAATGGATTTAGGCACTAAAAAAGAAAGAATGTGCAAATTCACTTAATTTAAAACCGCAATGTTATTCCAGGTAAATTAGAATAACAAAGAAATTTGAGCACAGCTCCTTGCTAAGCTTCATTTGATGTGGTTTTGTAGTCCTCAACATATTATGTAGTGTTAATAACAGATCACTGGGCTTGTTTTAAAGATGTACCAGGTGAGCAGTTTGCTGAGACATTCTGAAGCGTATGTGTGCAGCCAGGTGCACGAGATTTCCTGAAAGCAATGTGCCACAGCTCAAACCCCTTATCTAGAGATGGTACACACTACCCGAAATTTTCAGACCCATCCAGCTTCTGCTGCATTGTTGTTTCTAACAAAAATGATGTTTTAAAATAATTTTAAAATAATAAAGATGAAGCGTAGCAGGAAGTATAACACAAGCACAAATGCGTTTTGGAAAGACATCACATTTGTTCAGAATTGTCAGCCCTTCTCTCCCTGCTCAAGCTCTCACTGTTAACCTTGACGACTTACCGCACAGAAAAGCTTCTCCTAAACACTAATCCCTCAGGATCAAATCCTCCATCGTGAGCACTGCTGACGCAGAAAACCACACCTCATATCAGCACAGCTGGGGACACCATTATCAACACCTTGGGCAGTGTCTCCAGCGACAATACAGTTTCAGGACAATTTGGCCCCTGCTCTAGCACACAGGAAAACTGTCAACTTTCCTTCTTTAAAAAAAACAACAGAATATAGGACAAGAAGAATCTCAATGCCAATGTGCGTATAAAGCAAGACTGGAGGTCTTCTCGTTGCCCCCTACCATGACCTTGCTCATTTCAGTCCTACTCCATCCTCTCCTGACATCTCACTAACACTTTCCAAAGCTCCTTTCCTATTTTCACAGACAGAAGGAACCTACATTTACATGCAGTGATTGCAGGTAGATTGAAGCTAAGCACCAATCCTCACTGTGATAATCACAAGGATACAAATGGACAATGGAGCTTTACTCTGCAACTATCATGAGCACTCTGATATTCAGCCTTTTCTTGTTTCTCTTGTTGCTTTTAGCCTTACCTTGCTGATGATCTCAGTTTTCACAGATATACTTCAGTAACAAGATGTATTACTCAACAGTATTCTTGGTAACCAGCTTGTAAATTACTCTGGCTCACTAGCTACATTGAAGGATAAAATAGTGATTTCCTACCTTGATCAGTTCTTTGAACTTCGGGTCTTCTTTTGAGTTAGGATCAATCATAGTGCGTTCCTCATTCTCCTCTGTCCAAGTAAAATGGGAAACTTTAGTTAGATCCACTTCAAATGTACACTGCTGAAATACCACAACAATTCCTAAGCATGAAGTGGCCTGTCAGCTGATCAAGAAATGACAGTGTCTAGTCATCATGTTAGCAAGGGAATATCTGATGATGAAAGTGTTAGGGATTTTTATAGATGCATGGAAAGATAGCACAGCCCTAACTTCCCTAAAATAAGATTGTTTCCACTGACCTTCCCCAACTGAGACCCTGCAGAATACGTCAGAAAGATCACTGTCCTCTATATCCTGTGGGGCATGTTAATCGTAACACGCCAAAAAGTGTAGTCAACTACTTTTCTCCCTTTCTTCAATATTTATTTTCTATTTGAAAACACCTGTCCCAAATTACATCATCTTGAAGAGTATAGCAAGCTTACGGCACTACACTAAGCGCAGATGCTGAGACTTGGGCTGACAGTTTGTGTCTCCGCTCTCCGGTTCCCTGAAACTTCCTCACGCATGCAGCCCTGAGTACCTGAACTCCTTAACCTTTAAGGAGTTAAGCTGGAGAATGAAAATTACCTCAGTTTACATTAGTTGTACTTGTGCCTGGGGGAAGAACATGAAATAGATTTCTCAGGCGTACAGTCTTCTATTTCTGCTGCTGCTGTGAGGTGGAGAGATGTGAGAAAAGCCGTCCAATAGGCAGGAGGACAACCACAAAAGGCATGAACGTAAAGATTAATTTTTTAGAAGTGATGATTTGATATGGAAATGGTGGTAGCAGAATCAATTTGAGCTCAGCAAGGCTAACAACCAAGCAACCTTTGGCAGAATTACCTTTACGACAGCACATATGGACACATGCATGTTTACATGTTACCGCAGATATGGACATCAGTATTTAGGAAGCAGCTGGAGCAAGTCTCATATTTTAAATTCTGGTGCTTGCTTTCAAGTAGCAGACCTCCCCCTGCATCCTTCGTTTTAGCTCCTTTAGTAGCGAAGTGGTAGCTGTGATCTAGGTTAGATCTGCTCCTCTAAGTGGAGAGCAAAACCTGGCTACTACACAACAAGAACACAAGGATGAGTGACAGTGTCACAGCTACATCAGGGGATCCACATCTCTTCAGCAAAAATAATTATTTAAGGACCTCACAGATTTATCTTTAGCTGAGTCTAGACATGCCACATGGACTCTGATTTTCCTATCGATTTCCCAATTCCTTCCAGCATGACAACAAAGGAGGAGTTTCAGTATGACCACTGGTCAGGCCATTGTCACATTGCACAGAAGAACCCTTTCCAACAATGACCAGCCTACAGTGACTTCCTATTGCAGTGCTAGACGTCACTGATGTCAGATGGGACACATAACACCCACACATCCCAGGCACAAGATAGACTATACCATCTAGATGGGTTACCTTAGACTTCACAAAGACATTTGGGGTCAGTATTTTCCGGGGCCTCTAACCTTTCTTAAAAGAATTAGACCCTGCTATCCGAACTACAAATCTAGGAAAAAACATGAATTCTTTTTCTGCTTTTTTCCCCCCGCAGTTTCTTTACTTCCTCTCTACTCCCTGGGATGAGCCAGGCGGTCTAGCCATAAGGAAGTGACACCCACTACACACCCAAAATACTGCTAACTGAAAGCCTGAACATGATTTGACACATAACAGTACACGATTCACAACAGAACTTTGCCTGAGGTTCAGCAGTGGTCATGTCTCTGCATGACAGGTCTTCAGGGTGGTTCTGCATCTTCTAAAGTCATACACACCTCTAGCGCTACCCAGAAGAAATCACTGGAGATGCTCCTGATCCATATATATACTAAAAGAGCAATCAACACTTTGCTCACATCTCAGAAGAACAGCACTTTGCATTTCCTACTACTCTTCTAGTCAGAAAATCTAAATGACTAACACTTCTTTGGTTTTAATTTTCTGTTTCATTATTTGTCTCCGTGACAGCTTGCTTCAGCCAATTCCATACATTAAGAGACATACGGCCAGGAAAGAAAAGAGGTGTTTTATTCTAGCAAGTTTTAAACACTTCTTGCTATTAAGTTATGCTGTTGTTCTTGTAGGGACTTGGGGGAGGCAGGAAACAGAGAGAACAGGAATTTGAATATTCACCTTCTGTCTATAAAGCACTCCTTGTTTTACATACTTCTAATCACATTTAATTACTATTTTCAGCAGCTTAAATGCTCATCTGTTCATTCAGTGTCAGGTCCCATTTTGCTGTACTGTAAGTTGCAAAGTGGTAGCAGTAACGCAAGGAGAAACACGGCATCCACTAGTTAACAACAGTGTAGTATGTACGTTGAGACAAGGCAGTGTAAGGGTTCCATAGAAACCACGACATACACTTCTGCTACAGACTTTCTGTGGGTTGGTCCTTTTGCACTTTATTTCCACATCGACATATTAAGAGAGAAGATAACACTTCCTTACCAAAAAAGGATGTCTGGGAGGACAAAGACTGAGATCCACTTGGCCGGTGGGTTAATGGAACTGAAGTAACTCTTAAGCAGACAAATTCAGCAGTGTTTTTCATCTAATTCTTTGCAAATCTCAACTTTCTATTTGCTTTCAGGTTGACCACAGAAGAACTCGAGTTCTCTGCCAATTCATTGAACAAGTCAATTTTCCCATAAACTACCTAGTTTAAGAGCATCTGCATACCTGGCACCGCTCTTTAAATTCCATTTAACCCTTCAAATTTCTAGTCTACATGTGACATGCAAGAGTTCTCAATTCTCATGCCCAATTCTGTCCGTTTCAACTGAGCAATCCACATTCAACAGTAAAGCAGTGGATATGGGGGTCACAGCGGCCACCTTCATTAATGATTGCTTACTTGAGGTCTGAATACTTTACCTAATAGTGTGTCTTCTGGATGGATGTCCACAGCACTTGGGTTCATTGGTGCATTGATAGCATTTTTACCTTCTTCTTGGAGGTCACTCACTGAAGACAGAAAAAAACAGAAAGAAAGACTCCAATAAATGCAATGTTTGCAGATATGTACGGGTTGAAGTGAATATTCATAATAAGAGAAAACATCTGGTAGATCCATTTCAAACTGGGCCCATAGTTTATGGAATTAAGAACTGCAGCCACAGCGGAAAATAAAATCAAAGTAACAATTTTAAAGGTTCTTATTAAACTGAGTCACCACATTACTAGCTGAAAACATTCTGCTAGAAACCAAATTCTGTGGTAACAGCAACCTCAGAGTGCTTGTTTCTCCAGAAGGAAGGGGTGTGAGCTTTGTCTACAAGATAGCCCAGAACTAGAGCAGACAGCAAACTGTAAAAACAAACTCCTTTTCCGATAGCATGACCACTGCTCACCACCACCTTTTCCAGCTGCAGAACATCAGGAACCGCAGCTTGCTACCAGCTTTATTAAATGCCTCAGAGAATCCCAGGGAGACCTACCAAATAAAGATGAACATGTATTTAATTCTAGCATTGCCACTGGCTAAAAATAGATGCAGCATGATCTGGTGAACATAGATCTGGCATTTGTGACTTCAAGCTCTTATCCCAAACCTACAGCTCTCATTTGGTAAATTCAGTAACATACTCTTCATCAATAAAATGGGCATTAAACTACTTTCCTACCTCCTGCCACAGGGGAGGAACTGAACTTGAGAAAAAGTAATGAATAATTGTTTAGTATCTTCACAGCGCTTTACAGTCAGAAAAGCACTAGCAACGTTGTAACAAATTTACTCGCCAAAGTGCATCTTCCCCTAAATTCAAGTAATTATTATTTATTATAAGCCAAGCTATTGAAGTACCCCCATTTGAAACAGGGGATACAAAGGCACTGTAATAACTCCACTATTCAGCGACAGGTCTGTGTTAGTGTGAGCTAAGATCGTTTGTGGCACTGCAGTCTCTTTGGGAGAGCTCCAAGTCCCATACACTTTTAGGGGGAAAGCAAGGATTTCTAAATCAATAAGGTCGGCAAGTCAGGCTTCTCTGGGGAGAGAAAAGGAGGAACAGTTAACTAACAGTCACAGTATCCCAACAAGCAATTCCTTCAAGAACAGTCATTATTCTCCTTTCCAGCTGGAAAATCAAACCACAGGCTAATCATTTGCACGCAGCCTACAAATGTTACAGAATCCTGTATCACTACTTGCTTTCTTCCTGCTTGATGGAAGGGGAAAACACAGTGATCTTACCACCCCAGAGCACAAGGGAAGAAGAACACATTACAATCCCCACTCGTTCTTTCACAGATACTTGAAAAGAAGGCGCTTAAAGCAAGTTACCACATTTCTTAACTGCAGTTCCAAGATGTTAGCTAATTCTGGTTCACAGTGTAATATCGAGCATGACTAAAACCCTCATTTACAGAATTCTGTTCTTATATTCTGCAGGCAACAAACACCAGTCCCATATCTTTCAGACCTTATGGCTTACGAACCACGTTAGAGCAGCTGGTTAGAGCTAACACAGCACAAAGCCTGCGGGACCGGGGGGAAGGAAGGGGGTCTGCCAGCAGCAAGCACAGCTTGCTCTCTGTATTGTGTACCCTCTGCAAAGGGAAGGGAAGAGAATTGCATTCTTGACTGCAAACAGGATACAATGGCTAGAGGCTGAGACCTAACCTCCTGAGTAAATGTTGTTATTAAAGAAACTCTTAATTATCCCTTTTCTGCATTCATTCTCATTTTTTGGAAGCCTCTCCAAACAAGAGTCAGGGAGCTAAGAGGCCTCGTGCAACAGACCAGAACAGCTCTCACAGCGTGCCTTAACCAGCCCTGTCTGCATTATACCCAACTAGAGCTTTCTCACCCGAGCGGCTCCTACGCTGTGATGCCAATAGGAATATAGCCACCAGGAGGCACATGAAAAATCGCGTGGAAACTGGACATTACACATGAAGATTTTTAAGACCCTGCTAGGACTATAAATGCTTAGATTCCACTTAAACCACTCTCAGTTTGAAGGTACCAGCCTTCTTTCTAGACATAACTCTGTTCATTATTACAGCATTGCTGTCATTCTGGGAACGCCAAGTGTTCAATAAGGTCAGGGTATCGCTGATCCTAATGCCCTGCAAATGCAGAAGAGAGCTGCCGAGTTCTTCAGGGCAGGGAATACATGGTACTGTCTTCAGCGGATGCTATATAAAAAAAATACTGACTAGATTTCAAGCCAGAATACTTTTAAATACAGCTAAACAGGTTTTATTCCTAAAAGTTCAATTAGATGATACACTTGCTCATTTTTTTTAAATATGAAAATGATCACAGTTTTCCTAACACGAATACCTTGTTTCTGAGCAACTTACTGGACTGAAAGAGAATGTTAACATGGATGTGTGCATTAAGCCCCCTCCCTCATAAGATGAAGAGCCACGTAAAATCCTTACACTCACCTCCAGATCCCGTGTGGCCGGGCCAGATCCCACAGGACCAAATCATCCTCACCTATGGCTACCGGCAAAGCACAGCCACGCCAGCAGAAAGCCTCTGAAAGCCTGCTGCCCAGGGAGAGCCCTGCTTACAGAGAGCCTGTACACCAGGTCCTAGGCAGATAGCTTAGGAAGAGATTCTTGCTACAAATGTAATGCTCCCTTACCTCCTTTTTTGCGCCTTTTGCACAGGAGCCCTGCCATCCCAGCCCCAGCAGCACACACAGGTCGCAGATGAACTGCATGGGCTGTCTGAATGCTGAAGGAGCGGCAGCAACTGGATAAGGGGCTGCCACCTCGGGACTGCCAAACCTACGTTAATTCCAGCACGGTGACACAGGAGGAGGCACTAAGATAGCCTCCCAGCTGCTAGCTGGGGGTGGGGGCCAGGAGGGAGGACACAGCGCTTGGCCATGGACTCCCAGCCAGGAATCTCTCCCTATCCTTGCTGCTTCTGCAGATAGCCAAGTGCCTCCCTTGGTCTGCTGCTGGCTGCCTAAGAGCAGGCACCTCAAAGATGGAGTTTTCTCTGCAAGGAGCTTCCTGAGAAAGCCATGTCCACCCTGTGGCCAAAGCACAGTTGGGCTGCCCACCCCAACAGCTTGCCCCGGGAACACATGGGTTCACAGAGCAACAGCCAGCATGCACAGAAGCAATTGCACTCAGGAACATAAATTTGCCAGGGTACTCCCAACACCTGCTGCACTCCAGAACCCTTTCACGCTGCATTTGAACAAATGCTGAGGACGTTTTCCCTGCTCGCCACCCCCAGTATTCACTTATCACTGCTGAACAAAGAAACAGAGGCAGGAAAAGGAAACCGAGCCACAATGCTAGAAAAAACGGAGAACCCACAAATGAGCAAGTCGAGGCAGTTAAACATAATAGTCAGGATGGAGCAACGGGTACATTTCTGACAAGAACTTGATGGGTGTTTTAGTGCAAATTTATAACAAAGAACGTCTTTAAGCCCATGCTTGCACAAACCCAAAGGTACTGTAAAAGATTATGGATATTAATCGATTGGCAAATGCCAACCATCTCAACTTTGTATCAGCAACAGTGGCTTTGCTGTAAGATTTATACCGGATCCTTACATCAAACAAGCCATCCATGCAAGAGGGCATTTTACTGGTAGATCAGAGCTGCGCTGGCACAACAGGCCACAGCCCCAGTAAGTCCCACATGAGGTGTTACTGCTTCTTGCCTGCTCTCCACCTGCCCATTCACAGGTCCCCTTCTTTTTCCCATCTCTTCCTCACTGGAAACATCTTCCCTGATGTGTTGGCACAGTTCCTTGCTCTCTAAACCAGACCTGTGTAAAACATGTTTCTCTAAAGCCTAATCATTTCATTTCGTAGATCGGTCAGAGGAAACCTGCAGTATGGGAAGGCAGGAACAGGTAGGAAATTTAAGATAGGCTGGAGAAGCATCACTTAGCCCAGGCTGTTAGCCCAGGCCGGTTCGTTCACTCCTGCTGGCACACCACGCCACGCCATGGCAGAGGTCTCCCTCAGATGTGCCAACAGAACCTACACAAGCAGCCCTAATATCCAGGGAATGCTCTCCTGCCCACAAAAAGAGTTTGCCCCTACCCTGACCCACAACACAGACTCTGCAAAATGGTTACAGTCTTAACATAAAACTTGCTGATGGTCTAAATGACTCAGCTGTGAACTTACACGGGCCAAGCCAGGTGTAACTACAGGCAGAGAAAGACAATGCCTTGGAAAGGTATCTGGCAGAATTAGCCACCATTTGTCCCAGATGTCTGCTACAGCCCCCCTCCCTTCTGGCTGGAGATCTCCTCTCTGAGCAGATCCTCAAATAAAAGGCAGCGCTAGTCCTCCGAACCGCTTCGGCCACCACCAGCAAAATTCAAATGTAATAAGGGATGGGCAAGCAGCCAAACCATTCAGCAAAAAACCTGAGTATTTCCCTGCACCAGAAATTTAAATTCACAAGGAAAAGGTCACTTCTCTACCAGTCCCCAGGATAGCAGCAAGGGTTCCTGGCAGCCCTCCAATGTTTTAACAATCTCCTGGCAGTGTCAGCAGTCAACATGATTTAGTCACACTGGAAGCTGTGCTGGCCTTTCAAACAAATTAATATAATGAGCGGATCACATACACACACGCTATACAGCACAACATCTGTAAACCAGGCAGGCTGTCTCAGTGCACGGGATTACACGCAAACTGCACAGAACAGGAGCAATTAGCTGCAGAAAGTTGGAAGCACCACCAGAGCTCTCAAGGATTTCTCACAAGTCAGAAAATGGCCTTTAAAGTCAGCAGGAATGCTATCAAAAGAAGAAAAGTCTCTGCTTCTTTCTTTTTATAAGAAAAAGTAAGCTGATGTCAACAATTTGATCCTTTCTACCTTCACTCTTAATAATTCTAGTGTAATTTTCAAAGATACCAACAACAGCACAGTTCATCTCTTAAGTCTTTACCATTCGCTGCCTTGTTATTAAAAAAATGACCGCAAGCCTCTGCCTCTTACAAAAACAGATGGTAAATGCTACTTAATTTTAGCTCTAGTTATTTCTGACTGCAAAGCTGAATCCCACCCCACAGAAAGGAGCAGCTGTCGTGACGCTAATCACGGGTTTCTGGATACGGTGCTTTCCTTCGCATTCAACCAGTGCCGAGCTGGCTCCGCAGCACTGCCTGGCCACAACTTTTACACAATGTACTTTCATCTCGTGATTAAACCCTAACTTGGGAAGCTATTAGACTGCTTTGTTACCCTTGGCTCCATTACAGATGACTTGTTCAAGCAACTTGTTCATCTTCTTTGGTCGGAGCAGCACACAGAAAGGAAACGTGCAATGACCACGTAATGCGAACTGCACGGGAAGCTCTTTTCCTGCCCGCAATGTCTTGCCGCTTCCCAAGTTTCCTTGCTCTTCCCAGACACAAAACCACAACCAGCTGCACTTTTCCAGACAGTGACTCACCTGCCTGCAGCTCACATCCTAAGAGTCCAGATAATCACAAGCAAAATAGAAAGTCTATATTCAAGACCACTTCTACCCCATTCAGACCAGTGGCACAACCTTCATTCGCTCACATCTCAGGTGAGACGTGGCCATGGGACAAATCCCTCTGATGAAGCAGTCAACCCTTGCATAAAAGATCAAGTTATCTGCTGGAGCTCCCACTTCCCACATGAGGTGTCTGACCAGAAGGCAACAGGTCCCTGGTGGGTAAAGACCCTGCAGCGTCTGTCTCTCAACCTGCTCCTCTGTTTGCCCATCACAGACCAACACATGCAGAATTTCCATCTGACCCCTAAAACTCTTTCACAAACAGTCATCTTCAAAACTGTGAGCCTTGTAAAAAAAAGCTTTACAAAAACTGCTATTTTCAAGAAAAATGTTGCAGTGAAAGATTTCAAACCGGTCCCAAACGTAGTGCATGCTGATACGCTGGAACTCTTTGCCTCTTTTCTAGAGACAAACCACACGCACAACTCACCAGTCTGCTACTGCATTACTAATTGCTTAACATTTACAAAAGGCTCCGAGATCTTTTGATAGAGAGACTGCAAGAGAAAGACAAAGACTCCATTAATTATAATAGAGAATTAATAATCACAGGCAGCTCAAAGGCAAAGACTCGATCAAACCCCCATAGAGGCACTGTTCTGCATTCAAAGCAGAACCGTGGTAACAAAGGAAATTATTTATATGCCTCAGTAGGCAGACAAGGCACTCAGAGCGGTCAGGCTCTGTCACTTAAATAAACGGAAAGACCTAAAAAAAGGGAGGAGTAAAGCTAAAGGCAACTTTTAGGAAAGTGCGGTAATAATCCTTGTGTTTAGTTGCAAAGAGCACGCCACGCTTGCTTATATGATGGACACGTTAAGCTTCCACAGATGAGTGGTCTATTCTGTGGCTGCCAGAACAAAGACCTCCCCTTTACTTTTGCCAGGGGTAAAATACATATCTAGCATGGTAGCAGCATATCCAATACTTGAGCCAGTGAGAAGTGTTTATGAGAAGCTGGGGTTTTGTTTTGTTTACAAGGGTGAAATACTGCTTTCAGGTTTTCTCTCATGAAAATTCTTATCTTTCAATAGAGTTGTTTGAGTTTTTTTTAAATTTTGGTGGAAAAATAAATTTTTTTGGTGGATGACACCTGTGTTGAGATAGCCAATGTTAACACTGCTACAGCTATCCTGGCCAAGCCCTGCACACATACCAGCCCTCCTGAAAAGAGGAAGGGTGTGCATCGAGGCAGGAAGCAGCAGCTTGGGAGAGATGAGCACTAAACAGACCGCAGCAGCCGCGAGCGGCTTTCAACATAACCAGCATTGGCAACTGAACACCAAATCAAACAACACGAGAAGACTCCGTAATTACTAAGCAGACAGATCTTCAGCCAGTTACGTGACCCACTTCAGTTCAGCAAGAAAGCTGAATCCTACAAAATTAAGTTGCTGTGTGCTGAACCAGTTTTCTGCTCCAGCTCCGTGCAGGGCCCTGTGAGCGCAGCGCTGGTGCTGGCGAGGAGCAAAAAAGATCCTGCCCTCACCCACCCACTGGCTGTGCTGGGCAGCCACGGACAACACATCAGCCAGCAAAGCAGGACTCACTGCCCCTGCTGGAATAACTGGACAGAGATCCCCCTTCCAGTATTCATCTGGCTCTGACAACAACCGACAAAGATGGAGCTGACCCACAGCTGCCTGGGCATAAATAGGCTGTGAAAAAAGCCAAGATGAGCACACGGTACCAACACAGAGCCACCGTATTTAACATTTAGGTCTTCGTTCTGGCAGTTGTACTGATCCCATTCAAGTCTCACAGCTACCAAAGCACCAAGCCAGAATTCATCTCAGCATTTGGCTCCCTGGCTGTTTTAGTCTCTTTCTGCTCAGCTCATGCAACAGGTCTAACCCTGACTTAGTAAACACTTAAATAGGAATCCTTCAAAATATGTTCTGCAAGGCAGAAATGCAAGATGCAGACTTTGACAGAAGCTGACAGAGAGCTATGGGAGCTAAAACTAAAAGTCAAACTTGAGATTGAACATTTTGCTCTAAGTCCCTGTTTCTCGTTTCTTTAATTATTATCTTAAGCTTAAGTTATGTAGCTGTCTTTATCAGGCACGCATCCATGCCGTCAGCAAAGAGGCACTTCAGCCTTCGCCTTCATCCCCAGCTGCCACTCACCACTTGCCTTTTGCTGGCACTAGCGGTTGCAGAAGCCACATCATGGCACAAAGCAGGGACGCAGCATGCCTGAAAACTAACCAGATAAGAGAAGAAAAAAACATAAAGTTTATTTTCAGTGTGTGGCACACAAACACTAATGCTGTTGCCATTTTGTAATAGCCTTGAGAATATTCACATATTCCTTCAGGTCATGGCCTTGCTCAATGTCACACAGCAGCGATGTTATCCTTCTCACAAGGTACGATGGAGCTTTTCACTGATTTCACTTGATTGTTATCTGAAAAGAACTTGCACGCTTCCTAAAACACCAGCTTATGCTGGAAAGTGCTACTGTTGTGTTTTTAAAAGTATAAGGAGAGAAACAAGTCTGCCAGGTTTTACAGTTGAAGGTCAAAACAGTCTCCAAGAATTCCTAAGTATTCTTACATATATACAGCACACTCAAATCAATCTAAAATCTAAAGAAGACTTCACCACTCTTGAAAAGACAACACAAAGAGTAAGCTGAAGAGAAATCACACAATTCTGGTTTTCACTGAAACCAGAAAAATTTCCCCCTCCTCCAGTACAAAAATGTATTATTCAAGTCCAGAAAAAGTATTTGGTTGCAATTTCAGGTGGCCATACCAAGATCCATCTCCCTTCTCCATAAGGAGCAAGAGCAGCAGCTTCTTTCTTCATTCAGCTCAGCCAAGGGATATTTGAATGCACTTCTCTGGAGTGATAGAGACTAGGCTGAACTGGGTTCAATCTCCCCATGTCACAAAAATCCTCAAACACACAGCTTTGTGCTGCACAGCTGATGGCAAGGAGAACCATCAGTCTCTGAGGCTGATGTTTCACACTGGAGGCCTAAGTGGACCCCGAACTGCACATAGACTCCAGATACCCTCAACAACCCAAAGCCTGTCCAGGCAATGCTGGTGCAAAGTGCTTCTAACGAGAGGCAACAGTTTTCCCGGAAAAAAACCCCAAACCCCAGCAGAAATACGAGTATGGACAAGAATGGTATTTTAAAGTATTTACAAAATTACACCTACAAAGCAAGGTTTTCAAGCACAGAAAAAAACACCCAGTAGGATACTGAGCTGACACACTGACGTCATCAGCTCTGCTTCAGTCTCTCTACAATTGACCTTACAGCAGCAATCCCACAGCTTTTAAAATGGCGTATTTTTTAAACTACATATCCTCATGCCTGAGAGGCGTTAAGCATGTTTTTAAGCAACTCCCAGCAAATAGTTCTGACATCTTGTCCTCCCTGCCCGAAACGGAACAACACTCCCCTTCATGCAGATGAGCAAGGAGAGGTCAACAAGCTGCACTCATTTCTCGCAATATCCTGCAGTATTCTCAGGATGCATGCTGGCTGCTACAGCTCGCTGTCCCGTAGGCCCTGTGCACACTCTGCAGTCTGGAACCAGCACCTGGCCAGGCACAGGACTCTGCAACTGAACGTCATGTATCCAGTCATTTCACGGACGTGACATTTTTCTCCCCCATTTCCTGCCCCTTGCACTAGCTTTTGCACAGGCTTGTTAATAAATGGGAAAATGTTTTGGGTAAAGAGGGTCCCAGACCCTCATGTGTGTATTTTATTTCTAAGGCAAAAATAAAACAACCTCTAAAGCATCTACCCCTTACCCAGCTCTCCTAAGCACTAACATAAAACACACCAAAACAATACGGCTTCTACACTCCAGGACATGAAGTCGGCATACCTTTGGCACTTGTGTTGTCCTGAACCTGTAAACAGAAGGCTTCAGGCCCAGAGGTTTTTTTACAGGGAATAGCCAGGCTGCTGCCTCAGATATCACAGGCAATAACTGCAGCTTGAAAGGACCCTAAAAGCAACTAGGGAAAGCTACACTCCTCCCTCTGCACACAAATTCTACTTGAAAAGAGGGAAAACGTACTTCCTCAGCCTCCCCTAGCTACAATTCCATCACAGCAAAGAAAAGGTCATTTCTTCCCACAAAGCAATGGTGGAGGATTACGTTCTTTCAAGCATAACACATGAGCACCAGGACAATTTCCACCTGAAAGAAGGACATGGAGTCAAATACACCTGATGAGAACAGAGGGAAAGAGGTCTGATGAGAAGAGGAAAGGACCAAAGGAGACTTCTGGCCTGTATCCACCACCAGCAGAAAACCGTCAAGGCATTTTAAATTTCCTGCCATCAATTCCCCATGAAATACTGCAGTCTACTATATAGTGCTTAGTCCTTTTCAAGGCTTCTGTGTACTCCTACAACCAAAGATGATGGGCACAAGCGGGTAGGGAACAGCACGTTCTAGGAACTCAGTCTGAGAGCCACAACATAGCAGGTTGATTTCTGCAAGATGCCAAGCACCGACAAGACTCCTTTAACCAAAAGCAACTCCAGAAACCAGAATCAGCTCACTGCTTAAGGTATCCATGCTTGATGGATCTGACCAAAGCACATCACCAAGGGAGAAACAGCAAAAGCTGTCAGAAGCAGAGCTAATAGCATTACTGTGGAACAGAGATGCCCAGTCCGTTCAATTATTGTCTTCTCCATCACAAAGAAACCAGGGAGAAAACAGTGCTTCAGTTTACTGCCTCCTACAAGCTCTATCTCCGATCCCACATACAAATCTAACCATGCAAACTTTATCAAGCAGAACACTTGGCATGAGAGAAGTCACTACAGCGGCTCGTGGTAACACGTTTTACAACTGAGCTGGTTTCCATCCCTCCATCGACTTCTTTCCACTTTCTTCTCATGGTTTGACACTTCATTTGTACGTACTCAAACGAAACCCCCTCAGTTAACAGCCCAAGCAGTTTTACCTGCTTCAGCTTACTGCTTTCCCCATATCCTTCAACCCCCCTTCCAAAGGCCTGAAAAGGTTAACAACCACCACCAAAAGCAGTCTACTGTGCAAATATGAAAACACTTGATGCTGCTTGCTCTTGTGACTATGTCAAGAGAAGTACAGAATAACAGACTCACTTCTGAAGGCAGGAATGATGGCAGGTGAGCACAATAACAGAAAGGCACCGTCTTCTCCAGCTGGTAGTACAGAGCTCAACAAACCAACTTCAAGCAAATGGGAGGCCACAGCTATGACTTGCAATTCAAAAAAAGCAACTTTTTTGCTTGTGCAACATGATTCTACAGGAAGAATAAGCTGAGATAAATGATTCTGCAAACCACAAAAAGTGTGCATGCCTAATTACTGGAGTTGCCCAAATGTCACACAGAAAGACAAGGAAAGCCCTGAAAAACACTCATATATAGCAATTACATTTGCAACACGCATGTTGAGAGTTTGCTAGTAAACACTAGTTTTGACTTCAACAGAGCACAGAACCAATGGAGGGACGGGCAGCGCTCCAGAGTAGAAGCTTTAACCCAAACACTCAACACAGTTTTCAGAGTACCATGTACTGAGGTAGCTCATCCCCAGCTCGGCCCTTCCTGTGTCCTACCTGCATCCAGGGCAGTAAAGTAGCGCGTTGAAAAGGAACTGAAGTATCTCACTATACAAGCAGACACTGCAAAATACAAGAAGTTTTCTCAATGGTTTCCAGACAAGTCATATGTGGAAAATTATTTTACTTGTGACTTTGAGCACCAGAGGAGCCTGCCAAGACAAGCACTTCAGTGATAAGCACTACAGACCTCACAGTAAAGAAAGTCTGGAACTCGGAGCCCATGGTCAGATAAAAGCCAGTCCACGAGGGGAGGGTACAGTGAAGACAGCAGCTGCCATAAAAGCATTCAGATGTTTAACTCTGCCAGGTTTAAGTAAGAAATAGATACTACCATGTCCTAACAGAGCTGCTGAAGACCGTGTAGAAAGAGTGCTCCACTCCAGTCTCCCAAACACAGCCCTCAAGGGGTAACAAAATGCAATCATGAAACAACAGCCAGCCCAAGAATCAAATCAAAACAAGTCCAAAGCACAAGAAAATGTCACATTACACCAAGTATCAAAAAGACCTGCAGCTATTATTATTTGTTTACTTAGCACACCAAAGTTTTACACAATTTGCAGTTCTACCTTTCTGTAGTCTTTTTTTAAAGCCTTTGCACTGATAACACCAGGTCCTATGAGCTACACAAGGTGGTGTTTCAGTGGGGCTAGGTGTCTTAAAGACTTTCAAGCTAAGTTACTGGTCAGTCCCAAAATAGTTTTCTAACTACACAGCCTCCCCAATTCACCCCCAATAAAGAAGCAGCCAGAGCAACAGCCCTCACTAAAAGGTTAGACAGGCAAAAAAGACAGAAAAAAAATCTTATTCTTACCAGTACCTCAGTGCAAAACCAGTAAAAGGACCCTGATGAGAAGCACAGTTCCACTGCTCACCCTTGTATTCACATGCTCACATATCATTAATCCACAGACTTTATGCTGTTTAAGAAACGTCCTTACTCCAGCCTTTGAAGTCTAAGCTGCCAGGGAGTTGCATAAGATCACTGGACAACTCAGGGTGGAAAGGACCTCAGGAGGTCTCTAGCTGAACCTCCTCCACAAAGCAGGGTCAGCTCCAAGATCAGACCAGGTTGCTCAGGGCTTTATCATGTCACATCTTAAAATCTCCAAGAACGGAGGCTGCACAAACTCTCTAACCATCTTGTCCCACTGCTTCGTAGTCCTCAGCATGAAAGAGTTTCTCCCTTTGTCCAGACTGAACTTCATTCGTTTCAGTTTATACCTGTTGTCTCTCTCCTCTGCTTCACAACAGTGAAGAACCTGGCTCCATCTTCTCAACAATCTCCTCACAGGTATCAGCAGACTGCTTATTAAAGATCTCCCTGAAGCAGTCTCTTCCACAGGCTGAGCAAGCCCAGCTCTCCCCACAGGCAGGACAAGTGCTCCAGCCACCATCCTGGTGGCCCACTGCTGAAAGTGCTCCAGATTAGCCTTGCCTTTTCCGTATCGAGGAGCCCAAAACTGGACAGGCTATACCAGCTGGGATCTAAGGAGTGAGGAGTAGACAGGGGTAATCACTTTGCTCAATCTACTGGCCGTGCTTCTGTTAGTACAGCTCAGGGTATTGTTGGTCTTCTTCACAGCAATGGCACACTGCTGGCCCGTGATCAGCTCGCGGCCCACCAGGGCCCCCAGGGCCTTTCCAGCAGAGCTGCCCCCCATGCAGGCGGCTCTCCATCCCATATCATTGCAGGGGGCTCTTCTTTCCTGAGTGCAGGACTTTTCACTTGTTCTTGTCGGATTTCAGAAGGTTCCTGTCAACCCATTTTTCCTGCCTGTCTACATCTCTCTGAACTGCAGCCCTGCCTTCAAGTGTACCGGCTGTCACCTGCAAACTGTACCAGCATGCAGTCTATCACCTCCTGCAGGTCACTGATGAAGATGTTACACAGAACACATCCCAGGAGAGACCACGAGATAAACAGAAGACACCACATAGGGGCAGCGTCACAGGCAGCCATGAGGATCTTTTTCCCCCTTTTCTTGCATGGCAGATTAGTTGCTCTGTTTTTACTCTTCCAATGTAATAGATCTGAAATTGTTCACACTCCCAATACAGCTCCACAGAATCATCTGGCCAGCTATGCTGTGACACACCAAATTACTCACCCTCCCTAGAAAAAGTGCCCATCTCCTGTGCATTAAGTACAAAAGCGGAATTCCAGCTCAGACAGATTCAAAGTAATTGTGGTTGCATTCTTGGAGAAACCACTTACCAACCACTGGATCAACAGCACATTTGTTTAGCAAATGAAGGAACCCACTGAGAATGCCTCTACCAAGATTCTGGGTGGTATGGCATCTGCACATAACGCCATTCATGGGAAAAAAAGTCAGTCCCTAAAAATTACAATTTGTTTTACCAGTTTGTCCACAGAAAAGAAAATCCATACGTGTTCCCCTTTGGTTGAACTGCTGACAGAGAAAGGCTGTATACCAGGTGCTGAAGTACCCTGGCAAATGTTGGTACCTGTGATCTGTTTGTTAACATGTAAATGACAGGAATTAAGGGATCAGAAATAGACAGTTGGAAAGACAGCATAAAACAAACACCTTAAATGTCAGTCATGGCTTGGTCAAGCATAGCTCCCTACCTTATGGCTCTTACTACTGATGTTAGCAGAGCAACCGCCACCACAGTTTAGTTTTTTAAACTAAATGTTCGGAAGCTAAATGATACTAAAGATCCAAGGTGATGATTTAAACTATGGCCTCTCACTGTGTTAATGCAGCTGTAGCTGCAGTGCTGCAGTAACAGTGGGCATTTTCAAGACAGTGGTCTAATTAAGCACATCAAGAGGGAAACAATTAGTCTGAATCTGTGTGAGCAGTCAGAGGAAGAACTCAGAAGGACCCGGTTATCCCGGACACATCACGGAAACAAATATATACCACCTTTCTCCTTCAACCACACAGCAGACAGCAGATATTAAGGCCAGTCCCTCTTCCCTTCCCATTACCATCTGACTCTTGCCCTGACAAGGGACCCTCAAAAAACCCAGCTCCACAGAATCAGAGAAATATTGCTTGGCAGGACCTGTCAGGGTCCACCTTGAAGCTGGACTACTGCCACATTAGAAGACGTCAGTCATGACTGCTTCTTGCCTTCCACATGCAAAAAAAAAAAAACCTATCAGTTTGTGTGGCAGACAGCATCAGGTCTTCTACAGAGGCAGCAGACAATCATCAGCTGGCACAGCAGGACCATTTGGAGCTTGACATCCTGCACCCAATTAAAATCCAGTTGCCCAATGATAGGGCTCCATTATACACATTTATTTCATTACCTAATTAGAGAGTCAAGATCCCTGTCAGACCAAATTCAGGACAGATCCAAGATGTATCTGTAGTGATAGCATTCCTGCAACCTGCCTAATTTTCCAATGGAAGCAATTCACTCTTAACAATACTGGGAGCCATACATAGGGATGGCGGCGAACAGTAATCCCAAGGGACAATTTCATAACCCTGTTCCTGAGGAGGAATATTAGCAGAAAACGCAAGCCTAGATGCCATGATACTTTCTCCTATTGTACCATTTCTGAAGAAAGTCCTGTCAATTTTGCAAAGCCTCTAAATCCGTCCGCTGGACTAGGCAAGCCAAAAAGCAAACAACACTATTCTATTTTAAAATGACAGAAGTGTCTGCATCTGTTTAATAACACACATACGTACATCTGCCAAACAGACCTAGTGGAAAGACCCCTTCTGAGGATTACATATTTTTCTATTTAAAGACAGTAAAAAAGACACCGTGCCTCTATACAGACATCAGAATAGCTCTCCTCCTCATCCAGCTCTCACAGTCTCCTTCCTTACTCCAAATAAATTGTGTATGCAACCATCTCAGCTAATTAAAAATTAGCAATAAGGCCATATGGCAGCTATAATGGAAAATAAACTATTTCTTTTTTCAGTGGATTTCATTACAGTTCAAGCACACAATGAAAGAAGCACTAAAGAGCGAACTGGAATTCCAGGAGCCAGAACAGCTTGCTTGTTTTATAACCAAAATGCAGCATACGTCGAAAAGAGATTTTATGAGTTGATATCTGATCGCCAGACAGGTCTTGGGGATTATAAAGAAGCCTTTTTTAACTTGGAGAAACAATGACTGAGAAGCAAAACATAATTCCCAAAGATCCTGTTGCTTGCCACTAGCAAAGCCAAAACCAGAATCCCATCCCATGGCCTCCCCTCTCAGCCTAAGGGCTCTGGAGAGGGGTCTGCAACGGGTGCACGGAAACAAATCGTGCATACAGGACTTATAATTAGAAGCTTCATTGTGCAGATGTATGTTCCTCCACAAGGAAGTGACAGTGATTTAAGGGCCTGAAGGGTACGGGCCACTGCTCCAGGCCAGTAGACGCTGCCAGGTGTGCATGTTCAATCCACATCTGGTTTTCACAGTAAGACTTAACTGGACTCAAATTACAAAACCCTAAAACCACATGCGTTAGCTATTAACAATTTTTCAGCTAAACTGGACATATACAACAAAAGTCACAAGTTTTGGGTTGCAGCTTTCTACTTGGCCAACAGAGGTGCCCAAATTAGGAAATCTATACCTAACAGGCAGAATACGCTTCACCCTGGAGAGATCACTTGGCCACCGACCTACTAGTTGTGCAATGCAGAGGTTCCTGTTCCCACTTCCCTTCCGTGCCCAGTCCACCCCCAAAGATAAACAGGAGTGACTGTAACCCACGTGAGAACAGCTGGTTTAGATCCCACACCCACAGCCCCTCCTGCGATGGTGGGGACAGCATGCACCAGCACCGAGTGGCCTGTCCTGAAGCAGAGGTCCCAGGCTCCAGCACTCTTCCTAAGGGCAGCCTAGAAGAGTCCCCTGAAAAGCAGGGCTCTCCCACTGCTCACCCTACCCCCCCTTCCCTTCCACTTCCCTCCTCCTCACCACAACACATGCCACACTCCCCACCACCGCCCAGGGCGAGAAGTGCCGATGCAGCCGACAACAACAACCTGCAGCTACTGGGACAGCACATAAAGCAAGGGGCAGTCCACGTATGCCATACACACCCTGGGGAAAACCTGCTGCACACAGGCATACTTTGCAAGTTACCGTAAACAACTCTGACAACTGCATCAGTTGATTTCACTGTGCCCTGGGGAAAAAGAAATAAGGTTCCTCAGTGACAATGTCTATATATAGCACATTTCATAGAGCAGACAGAGGACGTATGAAGGAGAGGATAAGCAACTACCAAAGTCACCATGCAAAAGAGCGCAATTAGAAGGCTGTGCAGAGTCAGGCATCTTTCAGTGGACACCATGACAGCTGAAAAGAACAGAGCCTGTGCATCAATCACGTCCAAACACTGGCACAGGTCAGATCTTTCTCTGGAGCCATGTGGTTCACTTACAAGTCTCTGGCTTCTACAACAAAATACCCAGATCCCGTTAGTTCAAAGAACCTGGATGTTTGCTTAAGTCCTGGCTGGTGTAATGAGCAGAGGTCAGCACAAGAAGAAGCCTTTGGGAAACAAGTCTTCCCTTCCTTCCTTCTTGCTGGCCTTCAGGTCACCTGAAACAACTGTGAGGAGTTTGAGAGCTGGCCCTTAGCCTACTGCTGCAGTGAAGACCTTGCCCCATCGGTGCAAGAACATGGCAGGCTGAAAACACCGAAAAGGGAATAAGACTCCACAGTTAAGGCGGCACACACAAAGCCTCCTGCATTATCACTAGCAGCAAGGGTGACAAGGATCACAAATAGATGATGTTATAGGAGAGGCAGAAAACTCCACCTCCTTATGATACCTCTCAGAGTCTCTGTATGTCTGCGTCAAGACATCACGTCCCTGGAACTATGAGATGGACAATCTCTCTGGTCCGTATTTGCAGGCCAAGATTTCTAGTGGTGCCCAAGAGATTTGTACACTGATCTCCCTTTGAAAGCTAACAGCAATTTGGCACCCAAATCCCTCATGAGCAGCTTCGAGGTACCAGCTACACTGACACTTCGACAGCTACAAACTTGAATCTCCTCAGCCTTGTCCATGACACTTGTGTGCATAAGGTACACACACTAAATTTCCTTCCCAGCTGACCAGCAAAGCTGTAACTGCTGAAACACCAATTCCTGCAACCATAGACTCTGCCTCACGCTGGTCTTGCCACAGACCACATAATCCCGGATCCCTTAGCAACAAGTTGTTCTGACATGCTTTTGCAATGGAAAGAGCTTGCCAGCTAATCTCCCAAATCTCCTAACATCAAAGTATGATCCAAAGCTCAAAGCAGTGTATTGGAAAACACCAGCTTCATCTGTTTTCGGATCAGCTGGCCTGTAACAGTTCTTAAAGTACGTAAAAAGACATTTAGCAGTGTTATGCATAACCATACTAAATCTTCTGGACTCCTGTCTTGCCAAGGTGCAAATCAGTAGGATGCATCCACATTAACAAAGAGATCTTAAATATTACATCTCTTAAATAAAAAACCAAGTATTTAAGTCAGTATGATACAATGCATTGCAGCACACAGCCTGATCTCCCTGCACAGATCCACCAGTGGGTCCTAGAATCCCCGCTTCGCACCGCCCAGCAGAGAGCATCTGCACAGGCTTTACATGAAGTTGTGACTTTGCAGCTCCCCGCATTCAGATCAGGTCTGCGTGCAGCCCTCCATACACCAAAGTCTCACAGGGCTCACCCACACGCTCCTCAAAACAAATAGCCAGATGCCAGCTTTTAGAAGTCTCTGCCAAGATGTTCGTATTAATAAATCCTTCAGAAGAAATTAAAATAAAGAGGTATCACTTAAGAAGTGCCTTTAAGTAAAGGTAGGCTTGTTTTCAAGGAGAAAAAGGAGTTCCTTTCCAAATCCTTGCATTAGTACTTCTAAGATATTCTAAAATGGTTTGGTTTTGGAAAATTAGAAGTGTTGATAACCATCTTGCTAAGGTTTTATGATGCAACATAACAATGATCTTACAATGAATCTTGTATTAATGACTGCAACTCTGAAAACAACTTAAAATGTCTGTTTTTCCTAAATAAAAGCAAGTCACTTTCTTCAATCCACTTCTGAAGAGATACAAAGCTGTTTAGTATACTTTGCCGCATCCTGTCTGGGAGAAAACTGTCAGCTGTAATTCAAAATTCTACTGACTCACCAAGAAACTGTGCCTAAAGCTGTGTTGGGCAAACCATCCTAGCCTAGCTGTACGTACAGGAAGAAAAAATGGGGTTTATGACATGATTCAAAGGATGATTCCTGTGCACGTAAAGTTCATTTTGGTTGAGACACTGACACAAACTGGATCCACAGCAGACCTTTTGTCAGACTAGAACAGTGTCAGAACCCAAACTGCACGGCTCTAGCAAGAAAAGACAGACCTGGTCAGAAGTACGCCTGAGCCCTACAGGAGAAACTCAGCAATTGGGCTACACAGGTTCCAACAGGAAATTTAGGTCTCTCTGTGTTCAAATAGTAGTAGAAAGGATAGTAAATTGAACCTGAATTCGCGTATGTCCATACACAGTCTTTCTATGGATATATACACACATCTAGAACAGTATGTAGCTTCAATAGAATTATATGCAAATTCCTCTCTTAAAAAGCAAGTAATTCTGCTTAACCAGCACCCATCTCACCTTCTGTTTGGATATTTCAGCGGCAGTAGCCCATTATGATGCACAAGCATCAAATAATATAATTATTTGTATAAATAATAAATTGTATAATACTCATAAATTTAATAATAATAATAAAAAATAATAAATTGTATCCTCTCAGGCTGCAGCAAACATACTTCTGTGAACCAGGACAACAGAAGCTTTGTATTTGTCCCATCATCTGGCTAAGAATTCACTGCCATATACTACAGGCATGGAAAGTAAGTTAAGATGGGGGTGAATTCTAACACCAGTCTACTGAAAGGAAAAGCCTTAAAATACACTGAATACCAGGTCGGGAGAAAGTAAGAAGCAACCAGTTGAAGCTTATGTCAGATTGCACCTCAAGGATGTGCGAGAGGCAGATTTGCTCATAAAGCTTCCCATTGGATGAGAAATATCGTAAGACTAGCCAGCACCCTGCAAGTTACCTGGCACTTGACTGCCACTCAGAAATGCAGACATGCCTCAGGACAAAAGTGAGACTGCATGCAGCAGGTCAGAAGCACACCTCCATCCTGACCTTCCTAGGCACCAGGTGAATGCCCAAGGCCCAGTTCTTCCACATCAGACAGGTCAGAGCAATTACTCCACCAGTACCAGTTCATAAAGTAGAATACAGGGGCACAGCCAGCACAAAATACTATCTGCAATAGCCACGAATGGTTGTGACTGGGACAAATCCTGGGTATGAATAATACCGCCAACATGACTGCCACCTGCAAGGTGAATGAAGATTGAGTTAAGCGTGCCTTACAGCTTTGCATCTTTTTAGGATCTATTGAACAGGCATCTTTCAGCGTCATTTTAAAGCTAAATACATCTGTTAGAAGTCTCGAGTAGCCACTAGGCAGTAGCCAAAGCAGAGGAATGGAGAAGTTAAACTGAACGTTAGACTGAAATGAAGAAGTTAAATTTTTTGCAGTCTGTTTACACCTCTGCAGACTACATAACAGACAGCATTAAAAAGATGTTTTAACTATTTACGGTATACCATATTCAAATGAAAGATAAGATCAATTTTCTAAGCAAGTCCAGTTCTCCTACACTGTTGTGTTCAAGGGGTTGCCTTACAGACTTGAGATGTGCTCATCATTACAAAGGCAATGAAGTAGACCTGGTTTTGAACCGCTCCTCCCTCCAGAGAACAATTACCCTCACAAGCAGCCCCATCAGTTTCAAAGGAATAAAGAAACTATTTCCTCCAATTAAATTCTGGTGCTGAGCTTATTTCCTCATGTTCTTCCCTCCAGAAAGCCAAAGTGGATCTGGCAGCACAAGCAGTCCCACCTGAACAATTCGGAGATGGGTTTTAGCATGTGCAGAGCTATGGGAAACAGGCAGATAACGCAGCACCTTTGCCTAAGGATCAGGGCACCAGAGAGAACTCAGGAGAAGCAGTTTCTTTCCCTGGCTTTGTCACTGGCTTGCCAGATAACCCTTGGACAAATCACTTCACTTCCTCACGCTGCATCTTTTCTCCCTGAAAAACAGAGGCAACAACTGCCACCTTTCTCTGGGAGAGAAACCTTGCCATCTAGTGAAATATGCATCCACCAAGCTATCTACCAAACTGCTGTGCCCGCAGGCAAATGCAACAGCCAACTTTTCACAGTCATGCTGTCTCGCTGTTATGCTGAGCCACAGACCCCAAGAATGATACTTTAAGCTCCCCTGATATGTATAAAATCTTCATTATTCAGCTCCTGTTGCAATAATTCTACCCTCTGCAGCACCATCATCTCTTTACTTCTTTCCCCCCTCCTATCAGTTTCATCAGGCACAAAAAATTGCTCTTTTCTGGAGCAGTTTCCTCACCCCTATGCCCACCCTCAGTCATGTCCCTGGCAAACAACACTAAGCAATTAGGTCTGTTGTATTTCTCTCACTGACTCCTCCATATAGGCTATATATACACACACACATATGCAGATACAATTATAGAAGGTTTATTTAGCCAAACACCTGCTGCCCAGATCTTTCACACAGTGTATTATGAGGAAAAGAAAACAAAGCTTTGCAAACAAACAAGGAGCAAAGCTCGCAGCAAACCCCCTCCTTTATTTCAGTACAAAGACATCATTCCCACTGACAGGAAAGGGGAGATTTTTTTTAAAAAAGCTCCATTTACAGATGAGGTGAAACACAGCGCTATCTCAAACAGTACCTTCTATAGGGTCTAAAAAGAAGCTAAGGGATCACCTAGCTTACAAATTGTATCCTGCTATGGGCCCTGCCAGCACCCCAATAGTTTCCTAATATATTTAAAGCAGATTTTGGAGCTCCTGAACAGGTGTGGTAAGTCTATTAACCACACTACAGATGTGGGACATTGCGAAAGCCCAAATTACATCAAGGCAGAGCCATGCCGCAGTAAGATCAGGCAAACTTAGATTTTTGCAGATTTCCACATAGTGTAATGGAGCACGGTGGCAGGGGCTGGGGGTAAAAACCAAGTGGTCACACAAGCACTGGAACCGTAACACATCTCTCTTTTCTAAGGATGTGTGCCATGACTGACTGTAAGATTAAGAACACGCATCTCCATGCAGTGCTCTTCCCATAGACAGGGTCCCTTCTCCAGCTGTGTCCCTCCCACGTGGGCTCTCCAGTAGTATGTAAGGGGTGAGATCATCTGCAGGTTTTCCTGCTGTGGGACTCCACTAAGGTCTTTCTATACTCATTGGTGATCCATTTTGACACAATCTGCAGTCATTTAATAATCCTTACGACCTGTAGTTTTCTCCCAGAGGCATTTTTAGCCAACTATGGGTTAAAAATATTCCTGGGAAGGAAGAGGAAGGGAGGAGCCAAACAGACAGTGAGAACACCCACCCCTACTTCCATAGGAAACCAGGGTAAAAACGGCTTCCCCCATGAACAGCAGTGGCTGCTGTTTCTTTTAAGTCAGGGCTGCCTAATAAGTTAGATCGGCCATAAAAATTCAGAAATGTAAATACAAGGTGCAACAGTGTAAAGCAGAAGTTCGAGGCAGAAATTCAAAGGCTTCCTTAAACAGTTAAGCAACCTATAGAATCTGCCTTAAAACATTGATGAATTTGACCTGAGGTCTTAACCCTACCTGACCTACCAGCACCCACTTACAAAGCACTATGTCACGCCATCCCGCTAAAGCAAGAGCAGCAGCAAAGCTGTTTACATGCTACAGTAAATACTTTGAATACCGCCACAGTGACTCTCACCAGCGTACCTAGGAATCTTATTTACCCTCCCGTCACAAAGCAAGGGTATGAGCTTACGCTGACCGCCTTGATAAGCCTAATGAACCCTCCTCTCTCAATACAGCCTCTCTAAAAATAGATTACAAAGTAGTTAGCCAAAAAAATATTTAAATTTAGTTGCTTGTGGCTTGGTAGCCACGTATTATGGTTATTTATGACACGGCTGCCACCTGTGATTAAAAAAAAAGAAAACCGCGTAAGTAACAAACAAAAACTTTTTCAGTATCAGGATCTTTGAGCTGCGTGGCTCAGAAGTCGTGCCCAAAGATAAAAAGGATTAATGTAACTGGATTGCAATTCTTCCACAGACCAGGTTAAAGGTCATCGTATGAATACAGCTGAGATGGTGACAGCAGGCCCGTATTTATGGGACGATACAAAAGACAGGCAGTGAAAGCAAGAAGTAGGTATAAAGAGCTCTCTGGCTTGCTTGCTGTTGATGCTGAGGCGGGGAAAGCAAGAACGATTTTTGGTGGTGGCAAGCCAGCAGCCAGCATTTCCATGTGCTACTGTGGAGAGCAGGCGGTGGAGAGGGCTGCGCTCACTCGGGGAAGATCACTGACCTCTGCTGGTCCCCGCAGCGAAAACCAGCGGAAACCCCCGGGAGGGAGGGAGGACGGACAACCCCCCCCCCCCCCCCCCCCC